>LZPO01031192.1:1832474-1848063 GCA_001675575.1 Neotoma lepida
GAGAGGGACTTCATGCCAGCCTGTCTGCACAGTTATCATTCATCAAACCCAGAAAACATGGCCTATTTTTCCAAGCTGAATCGTCCAATCCTTACATCTGATCAACCTTCAGAGGTCCCAGAATGGCACCAAAGCTCTCACGTTTTAGCATGCATGTACATGCATTGACTCATCCCCTCCCTACCCCTTCTCTACACCTGATTATNGAGGGCTGGCTTGAGGCTGTAATTTTTTGAAAAATGTTAGCATAGTTATTTTCAACTTTTTTTTTAAGTTGCACTTTTGTACTCAGAGACCTCTTGCTTTAATTTATGCAGAACTTAAAACATTTTGTTAGCCCTGAGTTAGACCATCTGTGCAAGAAATAAAAAATGCCTAAGGGTAAAATAGGAAAGGAGAGTGATGCCGAGTATATACCAGGCAGTAGGCAGCCCGCTGGGTTGCAACCACTGCTGTGACCTTTACTGCTTTAGNGAGAGAGGGTAATTTTCAGACATCTCTGTTTGAGGAAAAATCATCAAGTCTCTCTTCTCCTCTTTTCTCTTTTAATAAAAAGTTGGCAGAGCACACTCTACACAGACAACACAAGTCAGTTTTGATAGTTGTGGTATATGACACATAGTGGGAAGATGTGAAGAGAAACTAAGATAGGCAGGAGGCAGGTGTAGGGGCTCATGCCTGTAATCTAAACACTAGGGAGGCTGATGTAGGAAGAGCTCTATGAGTTCAATGCTAGCTTAGGCTACTACTGAGTTCCAGGTCAGCCTGGGGTGCATTGATGTTTTGCCTAAAGAGCACAAAACAAAAGCAAAAATTAAGAATAAAAAAGGGGGCTGGAGAGATGACTCAGAGGTTAAGAGCACTGACTGTTCTTCCAGAGGACCTGGGTTCAATTCCCAGCACCCACATGGTGGCTGACAACTCTAGTTCCAGGGATATGACACCGTCACACAGACACACATGAGGGAAAACACCAATGCACACAAAATAAAAATAAATTATTTTAAAAACAGAATTAAAAAGCAAGGCTTATGTAGCAGGCTAAATGAGATTAACTCAGAAGAAGCTTGAGAACTCTCAAACACTAGAAGAAGGTGGTAACAGAACTAGTTGAGTTGCTACTTGCATGTCTGGCACTGCACAAAGGATAATGATGCTTAACTATTTCATGGATTAACTATATTTAATGTGAAAACGTTTTCTGGAGGTGGACATGGTGGCACCTCTATGCAATTCCAGCACTGGGGAGGCTGAGGCAGAAAGGTCAAGAGTTCAAAGTCATCCTGGGCTTCACAGTGAGACTCTGCCTAGAATGAATGAATGAATGAATGAATGAATGAATGAATGATTGATACTTGCTACCAAACTTGAGGATCTGAGTTTGACGACCCCAGGATCCACAGGGAGGAACCTATAAGTTCTTCTCTGGCTTCTAAACTTGACCCGTGGCATGTGCCAAATAAGCAAGTAAGTAAGCAAATAAATAAATAATGTTCACTTTAACAACAAGAGGGGGAAGGTGAACACTCTGCACACTGTNAGAAACAAAAGGCAATCAAGGTGTTGTACAAAGAAGGCAGCGCAGCAAAACAAGTCTTTTTCCAACAAGGGGGAACCAAGATCCAAACTGGGCTGGGGAATCCAGGGGGACAAGAAACTCACTTAGGTTTAATTCTTTTTTCAAGTCTTTTGTGATTAGGGGTTTGTGGTGCAGATATTTCTAATCCCAGGGCTCAGGGGGCAGAAGGANGCCAGAATGGTCTACACAATGACTTTTAGGACAGCCAAGGCCATATAGGAAGGCCTTGTTTCCAAAACAAAAACACAGGAAAGAAAGGAAGGGATGGAACCAGTCTCTCGATTCACTTAACTCCTAAGCAAAAGTTTCACCATTCATTTGGGGGTGGGGTGGGGTGGGGTTAAAGCATTTGCATAAAGGTTTTATTAGGAGAGGGAGGTAAAAAGATTTTAATTCCTTGTCAGTAAACAGAAGTTGTACAGTATCTGACAGAAAAGACTAAGTTTGGGTGTTTCTTCCATCACCCAAAGTAGACTAAGAACCAACAGACCAGACTAAAGAGGAAAGGGGTGGAGGCAGGAGAGGAGTGGCACTGAAGACAGACATGTGGCCTCAGAAGGCAATAAACAGTACAGCAGTATCCCCACATGGCATGGATGACATTTGTCTGGACGCTGTTTGGAGCTGGNGATTGGTAGATTGCTTCCCATCACAAAATCTCATCCAAAAACACCACCGGGATTTACACGTTAGCAAGTTAGTGCAAATCAGAAATGTCTCTTGCCTGATAACANGCTTACAGCAACTACACTTGCCCTGATTTAGAGGATTTCCTGCACCATGCCAATCTTGGAAAAAGAAAATGGCATCTGTACCTACTGGTCTGTCATGCTAGACCAGAGTATCTAAAGCATTAGGGATGGAGCAAGATCACAGAGCATTTTCGGGCCACACTGCAGAAGACTCCAAGAAGACTCAAATGAACCCCTTAAGCATCCAGAAGGGAATCCCTACATCCTACCCCGCCCTTCCCACAGACTCTCAGCATCTGGAGGCCAGCAACCCTCTTTGAATTGCAGGTGTGTTTAAACAGCACTCCTCCCCAAATCAAAGCNTTTTTTACAGAGAGCAATATTACTCTGGAAGAAAAGGTGGCTTTCTTCTTAGGAATGGCGAATTAACATTACAAAGACCTGACCTTCCTCGAATTAAATATCCCCCAAAGGAGCATGAGAATGTTTTGTGAGTTTGTTCATATTGCATTTCTTTCTTTTGATTACTTTGGGGATTTATTAAAGAATTCATGCTTCTGCCCCCCCTCCCACTTCCTTCCCAGTTTCCATTCAGGGGCCCCAAGGGGGCTAGGGATGCAGGGAAGAAGAAAGACCCCAATCAGAGGGAGTGAGAGTCATATCAAAGATGGGAACACTTCTGTTTACTAAAGAAAAAGTTTAAAAAACAAAACTTCAAATATGGATGTACTTTTTAGGGGATCTATTGTTCAGGACACACACACACACACACACACACACAGACACACACACAGAGCTATGGTATATGGGATTAAAAATAAAACCTGTAAGAGACACATTTTAGGTATGGTGTGAAATCAGCTTTCAAGTGAAGCCAAATATGGAGTGTTAAGGCACTGAATGTCTTAACATAAACTCAAAATGATTGGTGGTATTTTCCCCACTATCTACTCTTAATCTACTAATGTGGTCTAATTTTTTTTTAATGATTTTGGGGATCAAACCCAAGGCTTAGGCATGCTAGGAAATGCTCTTACCACTGAGCCATATGCCCCTAAACCTCCACCGGGAAATATTTTTGATTTATGATGGTGGGGTAGGGGTGGAGGCAGAGAAAGAGTGTGTATACAGGTGTTAGGGGAGTCCAAACGACAGGAGGTTTTGAGTCTCCTGATGTGCGTACTAAGCTACCTCTCTAGTCCCTTCACCATGGAATTCTAGGCAGGTGCTTGACCATGGAGCCATGTCCCCAGACATTCACTGGAGGATTCTAGGCAGGCCCTCTACCGCTAAACTATATCCATACTAATGTCTTATGTAGAAATGAATATAGAGAAAGTCAGTGTATTGCAGGCACTGATGCTGGTAAGATGTTCTGGGGATGAGGAAACTGCATACTAATGCAGATCTCAGGACAGTGTGAGGCCTGCCTGGACTGCATGTCAAGATCCTGCCCCCCCGCCCCCCAAAGGGCTGAGCAGTAACAAAAAGTTAGCCATGCAAGTGCTGGACCAGAATTCAGACTTGTGGCCCTCCCCCAACACCTAAATGCCTGGTGGCTGTGGGGAAGGACAGTGATTCCAGCCTCAGAAGGCAGAGACAGGGGATCTGCAGCCTAAGCTGGTTGGAGAGACAAACCATATAGGCAAGCTCTGGGCTTGACTTAAGAGACCGTGCCTCAACAAATGAGATGAGTAATTTCTGTCATCCTCCACATGCATGATCACACACATCCATGTACACATATATGCTAAAAAAAACCAAGTATGCACACGCATGCCCACCACACATACACACATGAAAAATGGAAAAAATTGTATAAAATAGGAGTTTCTGGAAACATCTAAGGAATACTTCGTGGGGGTGGGACACAGGTCCCTGGGCTCTGTTCTGTATTTGATTCATTACTTCTACCCTCAAGATTCCAAGGGCATGGCTGTGATTTACCTATCTCTTCCATATGGCAAGCAAGTTACAAAAGCCGCACAGAAACCACATGATAAAGGTGTTATTAAACACTTTACAACCTGAGAAAATCAGACTCAAAGAGGTAAGNGACTTTCACCGTCAGATGCATCGGACATCAAAGCCACGGCCACTCCGAGCCCAGCTGCTTTGCATTAAGTCTCCATCTCCACCAGCACCAGGCTGTACTCCTTGTCAACTGTGTCGGTGAGATTCCAGGGCAAGGTCACAAGTGAGCTCAGGCAACTTCTGTGAATGTTTACAATACCCAGTCACCTCCTCATACCACACTCACACTTCTGCTGACAACATTCAGTAATTCTACGGTTCCAGGAACAGTGGTCCCATTATGTATGCCACAGCGGCATTCACATGTTGTGGCACACTTTCCCAGAAATGCATAAATACAGACACAGGGATGTGCTTCAAACTTCTCAATCCCTCCTGAGTAGATTCTTGAAAAGCTCCTGGAATGGACTTTTCCATTCACCTCTGAATATTAAGTAGTAGGACTAGATCTACAAGCATTTGTAAGGTAGGGGAGAAGGAAACAGAAAAGGCTTCTCAATGACTGGACAGAAGATCATGTTCACAAAGGAAAAATGATGAGGAGGGCATNATGATGAACACTTAAAACTCTTAGCTAGAGGACCTAAGGTTCAAGGTCCTCCTCNTGTACATGGGAGTTTGAGACTAGCCTGGGTTACTCAAGGTCNTGTCTCAAAAAGTAAAACAATGCCAGCAAGATGCTTCAGGGGGAAAGGCACGTGCCTTGCTGCCTGGCTTTATGACCACAGTTCAACCCCTAGAACCCACATGGTGCAGAGAGAACTGACATCCACAAGTTGTCCTCCGACATCCAAAAAAGTACGGTGGCAAGAATGCACACAAGTAAATAAATTCAACTTAAAACAAAAACAAGGAATGGGCTAGAGTAAGTACTGGAATCTATCTGGGAAGAAGGGAAGACCATGGCAAAGTTCACCTAGACGTGGCCTGCCCCAAGTTACAGGGAAGAGAAGACGCAAGAGAGAGAGGAAGACACTGACTTAGGGGACACTTTGGAAGAGTACACAGATGTATTACTCTGGATGCTTAGAGAAACAAAGAAACCAGGAGAAGGAAAACTGAGCAAGTCCAGTGATAGAGGAGATTAATAAGTCTGAATAAAGAAAACCAAATAGCAACTGGCAATGAAGTACCAGGGTTCTGATGATACTGGTTTCCTCCTCCCTGCTGCCAATTATCTGACCATCACTAAGAGCTTGACTCTGAACAGCAAAGACCTAACTGGAGTTCCTACTCACTGATGAACAACAGGTGTGGCCTGTGACTGTCTGACCAGGAGTACAAGCTTGCATAAAAAGTGCACGTGCATGTATACGCACACCTCTAATGACAAAGGCCAGGACTGTTTCTCCACGGCTTTTGAAGTCACAGAAAAGAAGTAACAGAAGAGGAGGAAATGACCCTTTGTATTTTGTAATGACATTAGCACAATTTGGCCCTCTTGCAATTGAAAAAAATGTTAAATTATTTTTAAGTGTATGTATGTGCACACACATGAGTGCAGGTGCCAATGGATGCCAGAGATGTTGGCTCCCCTGGAGCTGGAGTTACAGGTTGTTGTGAGACACCCAATNTGGGTGCTGGGAAACTGAACCTGGGCCCTCTGCAAAAGCAGTACATGCTCTTAAATGCTGAGCCATCTCTCCAACCCTCTATTTTTTGCAATTAAAACAAGTACCAAAGAAGGCAGGCTGTCTACACTCAAGATGTACTAGGTACCACAAGACAAAGCGCTGTTGAAAGACTGCTGGCAGACTAGATATTTGGATGAGAAAGGTGAGTTCCAGAGAACACCCTAAGGTAGGCAGAGGACTCATGAAGCTAAAAGACAGAAGGAAGAAGGGAGGGGGTGGGCAGGCCAGAACCAGTGGGCACAGCCATGTTAAAGGAGCAAAGGTCACCCCAGGAAACCACAGCCTCATGCCAGGCCTGTCAAAAGGCCTTCGGAAGGAGGCTGGGGCAGACAGCAGTGAAATCCCCTCTGCTCAGGAGGCCTGCTGGAGACAAAAATGAAACGCGATCCTGTCGGAGCGGCCCCTGGGTAACATTTTCACTCCTGAGTTCCATTTTCAGTTTAGGTTGAGATTTTTTAAGAAGACAGCAAGCAGCACTGGAGTCCCAGGTGACAAGATCTGCTCCGATTTAGTCTTTGAATGTTGCAAATTAAATTCCCTCATCAGGCCTCTAATCACTCTTACCAGATGGGGCTTGTGCTCAATTTTGGATCCACAGGAAATTTAATGGTTATTGTTTCTGTTTAAATAGGAGATTATTGCATTTTAATAAGTTCTCTTTGGGACTTGCAGCAACAATAGAGCACTATGAATTACTGTAGATGGCTGTTACTGCATGCTGGGGAAAAATCAAGTTACTAAGTGTGACAAGTTGCTTTCTCTTCCCTTCCAGCAATCGCTCCGAGTGTATTTACCACCAAATTAAGTATGTGCCGAGGGGATAATATTTTTATCCTGCCGAGGGGGAGAAGGAGCTTGTCTGTGGATTTTCATTAAAATGACACATCTGTTCAGCAATTTCACAAAGTAATTCTGCTGAAAGTTTTATCAGCTAATTTTAATTATTCACTCCAGTGGTTTGAATACAGGATTCATCATGTTGAATTAATACATTTGACGGGAATTTCACAAAGGGGGGGGAGAAAAAGCAATCAACAAATTGAATTGTCATGCAATATGGATTAAATTGAGATTCTTTAATTAGGATAAGCCTGAGATTTGGTATTTTGAAGGTATTAGAAAGCTTAGCAATACAGTGGTAAAGATTAAGAAAATGCAATTAAATATTACACTTTGGACACTGGCGGGCTCACATGTGAGTCAGGGAGTCCTCTTTTAAGTGGGACGGTTAACAGTGTCAGTTTCTGGGACTGCTCACTCTTGGAACTGCTGTCAATGAAAGCTCCTGTTTGTTTGCCAGGGAGGAATGCAAAGGTAATCGTGTTTTAAAAGAAAGAGAGTGGACTCCCTTTAAACCACAATGCAGTAATTGTGAACCTGAGTATGATNAAATAATCTGGAAAGGGAAATGCAATGTTTGATCAGCTCTGTAATCACTACACATACAATTCTGAGAAATGCAAAAGTTTCTACTGGCCACTTAAGATGCAGGGTTGCCCTATGAAATGCGGAGAACAAGTTAGACCGTGCTCAGCTGAGGGATCTGAGAGTCTAGGGACTCTATCTAAATAATGAAGGGGTTGGGTCTGATGGGCCCTTTGTTGCACTTCTGACATTTTACAATGAAAGGAGGTGACTGAACACAGTTTACTGTATGATGGAAGTACTTGTGGNGACCAGGAGACACATTACTGCAGAGGACACAAACTAGACATGTTTATTCTACAGTTTCNTGAGCTCAAATGTACATGTGGCCTTAGGTGATGGGGACAACTGTTCCAATTTCCTTTCTGTTGCTGTGATAAAACACTCTGACCAAAGGCAACTTAGAGAAGGAAAGCATTTATTTGGCTTACACTTCCAGGTCACAGTGCACCTTTGAGGGAGTCAGGGAAGGAAATCAAGGAAGTGCATGATACAGAATCCATGAAGGAATGCTGCTTGCTAGCTCACCTGAAGGCTCATGGTCAGCAAGCTTGCTTACATAGCCCATGACAACCTACCAAGGGAATGGTGTCGCCTACAGTGGGCTGTATTCATATTAATTAAAGATCACAACTATGCTCCACTGACATGCCCAGAGGCCGATCTAAATGTGGGCAATCCATCAATTGAGACTCTCAGATGACTCTACACTGTCTCAAGTGGTCAGTTAAAGTTAACTACAACAACAATGGCATCATTTCATTGGGTGGACATTTTTAAGCTAATTGATTCAGAGAAGTTAAAAACTGCTTTTCAATTCTGTACTTTTTAAAAGAGACACAAATAAATGATATTACATTTTTGGTTCATAAAAGGCAAATAACACCAGCATAAAATTCCATTTCTAGTTAATAAGCCCATGGTTTAAAATCTTCTGGTATTAATTCAGTAAGTATTTACGTTTCAAACATTACTATGGATATGGGGAGAAAAGAGTGAACTCAGCATTCACTCCATTTTGATGGGAGTGTGTGTGTGTGTGTGTGTGTGTGTGTGTGTGTGTGTGTGTGTTTACACGTCCATGCGTGCAGGAGATAAGTACTGGTGCCTGTGGAGGTCAGAAGAAAATCTTAGATCCTCTGGAACAGGAGTTACAGGTGGTTGTAAACAGCACACATGGGTGCTGGGAACCAAAATCAGGTCCTCTGTAAGAGCGGCATGAGTTCTTAACTGGTAAGCCATCTCTTCAGCTCTAGCATGAGACATTCCTTACAAAGATTATTAAAGGAAATTAATTAATTAAGAGTGATGACAGTAGAAATTCAAATCCACATGAAGAAATAAACAATACCAAAGGCAATTAAGTAGGTAATTTCGGACTTTCTTTTTTCTTCTCTTTTAAAAAATATTGTAAAGGACAACTGCTTCAAACAGTAATCANAGATTTGTGGCGTAGCAGGAAACATATAAAGATACATAATAATATGAAGGAAGACAATATAGATAAAATAAATAATGCAAGAGTCAAAGAATAAAAAACCAGAAAGCATGTACTTATTGTATGTTTATAAAATCATTAGTACACTTTTATATTCTTTAAAACAGTGTGTTTATTTTTTCACTTATTCTTTAACGAGGTGTTTGTGTCACAAAATGTATGTGGAGGTCAGAGGGTAAGTTGACTGAATCGGCTCTGTCCTTCTACCATGTGAGTCCATGGGATTAAACTGAGGTAGTAGCTTTACTAGATGGGTCATTTCATATCAAACCTCAATCCTTGTGTATAAGCAAATGGATAGTTGGACTCGTGATATACAGACGTAATTTATACAATGCTGACAACATGGAAGAGGGGACATGAAGCTGGAAATGAAAGCAAAGTTTGTGTCTATTATCAGAACCCAAGTTAGCATTGCCTAGGCTGGACCACCCTGAATGCATCCAGTCTCATCATAACTGAGTTAGTAATGAAATAAAATAGATTATAGTAATGTCTAATGCATACTGCAGACCTTATCAGCACAACTCAGTATCCAAAAACAGAACTCAGTATCTGAAACATATTGAAGAAGTTAAAATGACACACTGAAAAACTATTTCATACAAAACAATAAGCCAAAAAAGATTAATAACTAAACAAAAAAATCCCCTAAAATTTAAAAATCAAAACAAGTCATAAATCCATTCATACAGGTGATAATATTTAGTATGCTATCATAGTTTAGTATAATAAAGTTTAGTACCTCTTTGGACTCCAAGAGGAAGAGATCGTTGGGTTGCATTAAGATTAAAAAAACAAAAAAAAACAAACAAACAACAACAAACTATAAGAGACATGCTTTTGATGAAAATTCAAGCAGAAAAGTAAAGTAAAATAATGGAGAAAGATGCAACCAGGGCTTGTGNGCTGGTTCACTGGGTCAAGTGTTTGCCTCACAAGAGTCAGGACCAACTGAATGCCGGGTGGGTGTGGTAGCCCACCTGTGATCTCAGTTCAAGTGAGGTGGAGACAGGGGATCCTTGGAGTGAGCTATTTAAGTAGACTACCTAAATCGGTGAACTCGGGATTTATGGAAGGAACACGTGAGAGAGACTGAAGAAGACATAGTGTCAGGCCCTGGCCTCCACAGACAAATGCATCTACACACACACACACACACATGCAAAAATATACACACATGCATGCACGCCACATACACATACCTGTAAAAAAGAGAAAGATGTAAATACGGAAAGGAAAAAGGCTGGGTGAGTATATTAGGACCCAACACACTTAAAAATCAAACTTATACTAAAGACAAAGGAGGACACTTTATGATATAATAAGAGCCAAACAATCAGGGAGATCCAACAATTATGCATGTATATGAACCTAAATTCACAGTCCCAAAATACAACNAGAAAAATCAAACAGCACACAAGGAAGAAATTAACACCTCAGCAATACGTAATTGGAGACTTCACTATGCCACTGAATACAGAAGAAATAAAAGGTATAGACCGTGGAGTATCCCTGAGCAACTCGGTCAACTGAACTGACTGGAACCCTCTGGTAGAAATGAACACAGATATTCCTTTTTCATCATGAGGCATATAGAATAACTGCTATTATGCCAATAAACCAAGAAGGACAGATATCACAGAGATTGTTTTTCTGTGTTTCTCATTAAATTATAAACAATTAACAAAAGGAAATTTGGGAAGTTCACAAAGACTCTGAAATGAACTGAAGAATGAAATGAAATNAACTAATTATTGAATGAGTCAAAGAACAAATCACAAAACTTTTTNTTTCAAAGTATTGAAAAATATTGTAAAAGCCACAGCTAAAAATCAGAGAATGGTGAACGGGAAGGAATGCTAACGGAACCCNCGTGCAATGCTGATNTTCNATCAGGGACTACAGTGATGGTTACANAATTGTAAATTTACAACAAAAGAAAACAAAAATCAGGAAAGCACACAGACACTGCTAGTATCATTTCTATAGCCCAAGTGTAAGAGTTTTCATTAAAATTATACAGAGTAAATATTTCTGCTCTATTTAGACATACCATAAACTGTCTTGAACGCATTAAAGGGGTCTTCAGTCAGCCATCTAGTTTGACTTCCTGTCTCAAGATGATCAATTCATCAAAATGAGATTTCATGCAGAATTTTGGATATCTTAATGGCAGTAAATTCTTTAAGGAAATCACACTCATCCCAATCTTTTCCCATGGTGCTGGGAACTGGACCTACGGCTTCATGGAGGCCAGGTACGTGCTCTGACACTGAGCTCTATTCTCAGCCCCACCACAATACCTATTCACTTCATGAATTTCTTTCCAATGTCCACCACTCCCTGAAAAACTCACACTCATTTCAACACAACTTCTCTTCTGAGATTGGTGCAGGGTCCTTGTTCTCACATCTTCAGGACTACCCAAAACACAGGGCCCACAACCTCATCACACCACNGAAAACTGATGGTACTGCTTCAAGAATTAAACAAAAAAATGAACACCACATGCTTAGCAAGCACCCAAGTCTAGAGCAGGCTTTTTACTAAGCATTATGATGAAGAAATGAAAGTGATGTCCCTTTAAAGCAGAAAGCTGAAAGCAGAGAGAATGGACCAAATCATCCTTCAGCTGAACCAGGGTAACTCACTCTACATTCCTTTGTGGGANAAGGTAGTTTATTTAAAAGGAGCTTGAATACAGAAGAAAGAATGTTAAGAAAATGATTCTGTAGCATGCAGCTCTCCAAAGAATCGGGGAAGCCTCTACAAGATCCACTTCCCTTTTGAACAATAGCTGATGATCATACAGGCAGCCGATTAGCTTTTAATAAAGGACGCAAACGTTCAGTCTCGTCACGGATGAACAGACATTTACATGTAAAATTGGATAAAACAGGTTGCTTTGACTAGTCCTACTCGAGTTCATTACAGCATTTCTAGTTCTTCTGGTATTTATAGCTTTCTATGCAATATGCAGAGGTCTGGAATGGATTTTTAATACTGTTTGCCCACTGTAAGGTTTTGATAGACACTTTAATCATGCATTGCAACTGTAAAAGCCAGCACTATGACCAATACAACTCCTGAACCAAATTGAGAAAAGAAATTACATGAACATGGTCATGTTACATTGGTAAAANCTTGAGAAGAAAAGAGAGCAGAAAGCAACATAATAGAATCATTTTTATCAGTGAAATAAAGTATCATAATCTTGCCTAACTGAATTGCTTGTGTGCTGGCTAGTTTTATATCACTTTGACAGAAGCTAGAGTTATCTGAAAGGAAGAAACCTCAGTTGAGAAAATGCCTCCATAAGATGGAGTTGTAGGGCATTAGTGATGGATGCGGAAGGATCCAGCCCATTTGGGTGGTGCCATCCCTGGGCAGGTGGTCTTGGGTTCTATAAGAAATCAGTCTAATCAAGCCACAAAGAGCAAGGCAGTAAGCAGCACCTGCCCACAGCCTCTGCATCAGCCTAGCTGCAGCAAGAGACCTCACCATTTTGGAGATGCCAGTACCATGGGACAACCAACAAGGAAGGCAGCATGTGTGGAGTGGAGCTGCCCTGAGCCCAGGAAACAAGCTGTGTGTGCTGCAGAAGGAAGAGTCAGAGAAAGGACCCAAGTCTGTTGGAGGAGCCTAGAAGATTGTGAGTGAATCTCAGACATTGGACAATGAGTATTTATACCACTGGAGTTTGGTTTCGCTTTGATTCAATTGTGACTGTGCCTTGGCTCTTCCCTCTTGAAGAAAGAATGTATTTAACTTATTTTTTGATTTTATAGGAGCCCACAGTTGAGAGACTTTGAGCTTTTAAAGAGATTTTGCAACTCTACAAAGACTTTAGATTTTAAAAGACTGAATTTTTCAATGTTTGAATATTCACAGACTGTGGGACTAAGAAAATCTGGAATGTTTACATTGTAATGTTGATACTCATATGTGATCTTGAGAACGAACAAGATCAATTTGTGTATCAAATTAACAAGAGTTCAATTGTCCTGGCTAGTTTTATGTCAACTTGACACAAGATAGAGTCACCGGAAAGGAGGGAACCTCAATTGAGAAAATACCTCCATAAGGTTCAGCTGTAGGGCATTTCATTAATTAGTGATTGGTGGAGGAGAGCCCAGCCCATTGTGAGTGGTACCATCCCTGGGCTGGTGGTCCTGCAGTCTGTGAGAAAGCAATCTGAGCAAATCATGAGGAACAAGCCAGTAAGCTACACTCCACCATGCCCTCTGCATCAGCTCCTGCCTCCAGGTTTCTTTCTGTCCTGCTTGAACTCCTGTCCTTACTTCCTTCAGTGATGGAGAAGGATGTGGAAGTGTAAGCCAAATAAACCCTTTCCTCCCCAAGTTGCTGTTTCATNACAGCACCAAAAACACTAATCAAGAAAGCTTGTGTGGTGATCAATGTATCTAATGCTTTCATGTCTGTCAGCTACAAGCAACGTTGTCAGTTAGTAAGCTATCAATTATATGTGGATTGTAGACTCTAAGAATGTCTGTATGAGGGCATACTTCTCTCTCTGCATGTCTCTGGTTCTCCTCTGTCTCTTTTGTTATTGTTTGAGCCAGTCTTACCTGAAACTCAACTTCTGATCCTCCTATGCCCACTCCTGAGTGCTGGGATTACAGGTGGGCACCAGTGCACTCACCTTTATGTAATAATGCTAAGGATGGAATCCAGGACAGTGGGTATGATATGCAAGCACTCAACCCCAAGACCAATGTCTCTTTGACCACTTGAACATCAGGTATTTATTTCTCAGGGTCCTTGCATCCAAAGTACCAGATGGAGTATGGCTTTTTCTATGAACAAGCTCAGAGGACATAGGATGAGTTCAGTTCTTCTTTAGGCAACATAACTTCTGAGGGAAGATGCCACAACATAGAACATTTTAAGATTAACTTTTAAGAAAACATCCAACCCTGAAATCATAATCATGTACGTAGTATTTCAAGGTGATTTCCTAAGTTGACTTTAAAAATTAACCTCACTGAAAAAGAAGTTATTTTGATTTTAGTCATTTATAGCTATACTTACTTAAACCCAAAACCTGCTGTGAAAAATTGGTTGAGTATGCCTGCATGCATGTGTGTTCATATGTTTTGGGGAGTGTGCATGTGTGTGTGTGTTGCATGTGTGCACACATATGGATGCTAGAGGACAATCTCAGTATTGCTCTTCAGAAGACATCCACCCTATTTTTAGAGATAATGTTCCTTATTAGACTAGAGTTCACTGTAGGCTAGGCTAGCTGGCTATTGAGAACCAGAGATCCATCATCCCCAGCACCGGGATTAGAAGCACATGCTGCATATCTGCCATTTTACATGTGTCCTNGGCATCCAAACTTAAGTGCTTGTGCTTAGGAGGCCAGCTCTTTATCAACTATCATCCCCACACTCCAACTTCTTAAACAANACAGACCCTGCAAATTAAACCTACTGCAAGAACTGTTTCTTGGATGATATTAAACATTGCCTAAGTTTTTCTACACATCACACAGATGAATATGAAGTTCATCCTTAAATAAGGACAATGGATCAACAATGAAAAGCAGTAAGGTAGATTTCCAGGCAGAGAAATAGCACTATGAAGCAGAGCAAAGAACACTCAAGAACGCCATGCGCTGACTTTGAAATAGATGATAGTAACACTCTGAACAATATCTCTGTCCATATATCCTTTCTAACTCAGCTGCAAATTGCATGGAGTAAGGATTATGGTTGCACTATCTCTGAATACATCTCAGAGTTGGTTCCTTGTCTGTCAACAGCTTAAGAACAACAAATGACTAGTGATTCTCCATGCAACCTAGCAGGTCAGAAAACAAGAGGTGGAGGCTACCTGTGGGCAGATGGAGCCCNCCGCCTCTGCACAGCCATAAGCTAATGATGGTGTCTATATTTTCATTCTTTGTTTTTGAGACAGATTTCACCTATACCAAGCTTCCCCAGAAGTCCTATATAGTTAAAGGTGACCTCGAAATCCTGGTCCTCTTGCCTGTACTTCCCTACTCCTCATTTCTATAGTTTCAATAAGTAGAAAACTCATCAAAATATTAATACTTTGTGATAAGGGAAATTGCATCAAACTTTTGCATTCATGGAGTTTCACTGGAACACTGCATGTGTATTTATGCAATGTCTACTGTACCACTGTAACGGAATAGCTGTGGATATAAAGGCAAGAATACTCAATCTGTCATCTATGGAAAATGATTTCTAACAGTAACTAGAGAAGTAACTGTTGCTGCTATATCGTGAGTCAACTGCAGGAAACTCAGTTACATCAAAGGAAGTGGGATGCTATTTTCATGTTGAATTCGGTCTAATGTTTACCATCAGTTTCTATTTAAATGTCAAAACAAATGTTATAATAAATGCTAGTCTGTGTGGGTGGAGGGGTCATTTAGTTTACTCTGTGAAGTCAGAGTTGTTGAAGGCAACAGAGGACCATAGGGTGAGCTACGTTTAGACAACACAGCACTGGTATGGATATTCTGGCATGGACCAAGATGGCTAGCACTGGATATCCAGAGGCACNTGAGTCAGCACAAAATGGCTGACACTGGACGTTCAGAAAACCAAAGTAAACCAATGACACAATCTGGTATACAACTATTTCTGGCAGAAGGCCACTTTTATGTGGGTTCTGTATACATATGGTCTTGAGGTCAGAACTGAGTGCCTTTCCCTGCGAGCCTGTGTAG
>LZPO01033052.1:12633-25623 GCA_001675575.1 Neotoma lepida
GAGAAGAGAAGAGAAGAGAAGAGAAGAGAAGAGAAGAGAAGAGAAGAGAAGAGAAGAGAAGAGAAGAGAAGGAGAAAGAGAGAGACACCCAGGTCCAGAAACTAGGCACCTGCCAGACAGACAGACACTGGAAGAAGCAGGAAACTAAGATACACAGAAACAAAGAAAGGTAAATAGCCCCGAAGCAAAAGGTCAATAAAGAGAAACAGCTTAAGTTATAAGGACTAGCTAGAAACATGCCTAGGCTAGGCTGAGCATTCATAACTAATTATAAGTCTCTGTGTCATGATTTGGGAGCTGGCTGGTGGCCTAAAAGAAAAAGCCTGGTACACAAAACAATCTCTCCACCTAAAATTTTGCCTCATGTTTTCCTAAGAGGTGACCATTTCTGGAATTTTCTACTCTTATGTGAGGATATATACATGTATAGACTTCTTTCTGTTTTAATTTCTTAAAATTTTATTTTATGTGTTTGGGTGTTTTACCCACATGTATATCTGTGCACCACATATGTGCAGTGCTCTTGGAGGTCAGAGAGGGCATCAGATTCCTTGGAACTGGAGTTACAGGTGGTTGTAAGCTACCATGAATGTGGGTGCTGGGAACTGAACCCGGGTCCTCCGGAAGAACAGCCAGTGCTTTTAACCACTTAGCCTGTTTTAATCATTAAACTATGCTGAGTTTATGGCAACTAATACATTCAATTTAACATTCAAAAGGGCTTATGGTGAAAACTTGAGTCCCACAGTGATCCCCAGACAGTCTTGTCCAGTGTGACATGTTCCTGTGATGGCTGGTGCTGATGTAAATCCCTGCATTAGGGATGGAAGCCATTGACATGCTCCCTCCATGGTCCTAATTCTCCCTCTTCTTCTCTGTGATAATAACATTTGGATTTCCTTTGTTTAGGTGATATTTAGGCTCCACTGAGGCATTGACGGTCAGATGTCCTTACGGTCCACTGTACACCTGGGCACCCTTTCTTCTGAGTGTTTGCCACACATTTAATNCTGAGCTATGGGCAACTATGTTTGCTTCCCCATTTCCTGGGGCAGAAAGCTGAGACCCAGAGAAGTTGGGTGCCTTTTCCAAGGACACCCAGTCAGGTGGCCCTGACCTTGTGCTGGTACTGATGCAAGGCAGAAGAGATACCAACATTCCTCCTGAGGATGCTCAGATCCCTTCAGCGCTGGCGTTGGAACCCAGGGCCCCTGCATGCTAGTGTTCTGCCAGTGAGCTACACCCCTGGCCCTTGGCTTTCTGAGACAAGTCCAGGCTAGCCTCAGACTCTGTGTGTTCNAGGCTGGCCCCAAACTCATTCCAGTCTTCCACCCCGGCATCCAGAGTGCTGGGATTATGTGTGCACCACAGTGTCTGGCTGTTTTGTTTTAAAATTATTTGGAGTAACTGAAGGCTGCAAATTCTCTTCCTTCTTCACCTCTTGAGACAGGATCTTATGCATCCCAGGCTGCCTGTGAATTCTCTTTGTCATCAATGACATCTTGAATGTCTGTCCCTCCTTTCTTCACCTCTTAAGCACTAAGATTATAGACATATATCACCATGCCCGACAAATGATTTTTGAGACAGGGTCTTTATTTCAGTGGTCTAAGCTGGCCAAGAGTTTGTGGTCATCCTCCTGCTTCAGCCTCCCAAGCTGAGATGAGAGGCCTGTGCCACGCTACCAAACCTTCAGATCTTCCTGTTTCTGCAGATCATGCACCCTGAAGTTCTCTGCAAGCCACTTCCTAATTCTTTTGCAAGCTGGATACTCACTCCTAGCTCCATTGTCACCTCCCCTAANAGCTTTCTACAAATCCTTGAGCGTGTTGATGTGCCCTGGAGTGGACATCTCAGAACACACGGTAGATGTGTACGAAGAACAGCTACTAGGAGTTGGACCCCCTGACGGGGAGTATCATCCATTGTGTTCCGACAGGAATCCTCCAGTCTCACACCAAGCAGCTGTGCAGATCTGGGCTTCCCTAAGCATGAATGAACATCGACACTCCGTGCTCCCTGTCTCTAGGCATCACCCACCCGATTCATCTTTGCTCACTTGATTGATTATTTCACATCAGTTACAAGCACATATATTCCGTGTGCTTATTGGCCAGGAATGTTTGTTTTAGGAATGTTTCTGTCTTTTGTTTTGTGTGTGTGTGTGTATGTGTGTGTGTGTGCAAACACACTTATATATGCATATGTGTTTTTATGTATGTGTATATATGTGTGCATATTTGTGTGTATATGTATGTGTGTATTTGTATATATGTATATGTTTATGTATGTGTGTATTTGTGTGTATGTATATGTATCTGTATGCAAATACATTTGTATATATGTATGTATATGTGTGTTTATGTATTTGTGTGTATGTATATGTATGTGTGTATGTGTATATATATATGTGTGTGTGTGTAAGTGTATGTATAGTATGTGTTTTATGCAGTTTGTGTTTGCACTCTTTTTCATGAAGATGTGTGTGAGCTTCCTAAACACCAAGGAGGCTGGCTCCAGACATTTGTTTTCCAGTTTATAGTTTGCGTTTGTAATTTTTTTACTATATAGACTTTAATTTTTATACAGTTGGATCTGCCTATCTTTTTTTTTTATGGCTGTGAAGGATTTTGTGTTTGTCTTTTTCCTCTTCTGGATTCTATACATGTTTAATGATTTTCCATCCCTTTCTCAGGCTTTTTATGACTTTGATGTTGGAATTTAATCCATCTGGAATTTATCTGGGAGTGAGAAGTGATGTAGGGATCCAGCTTACATTTGGGGNCTTCGGGGAAGCTTATTTCTATAATTTTATTTGTATGTTTGTCTGTTTATTTAATGTGTTTATGTGTGTGTACATGTGTGTGCCGTGGCACATATGTGATAAGGACATTTTGTGGGAGTTGACTCTCTCTTTCTACCATGTGAGCTCTGAGGATCGAACTCAAGTCATTAGGCTTGTTGGCAAGTGCCTTTGCCGTCACCAGCCAAGGGAAGATTCTTTGACCTTCTGGTACCCAGGATGCCCATTACTGGGGTGGTCACAGGAGGCCGGGGTGAGAGAGGGGCCCGTGAAGGCCAAGGCTGCTGCAGGCAAGTGTCTGCTGTCACAGCCTGAGTGGCCAGCCCTTCTTACGGGGTCTATGGAATGTGGATTTTTGGGGGTGTACATCTGGGCTGGTGTTTCTTCATCCGAGCTCAGAGATCCTGCTTTGAGTGCCCCATTTTGTCTGTCTCCACAGGCCCAGCGCTTCTGGCTTGCACAGACTCTTGGAAGGTGCACAGTGTGGAATGAGCTCACCTTGGCCCTGGCTCTACTGACCCTTGACTCAGGTGACTTTAGGACTTCAATCCATTCTTTCATCTACCTTAGCCACACCCACACTGTCCCCATACCTACCTCATGAAGCTCCTGGAATAAAGGGCACGAGGGTCAGAGTGGCATATGGTGACCGCTGTAAGTGCCACTGATGGGAAGTTGAGCTCTGGGCTACCTCTGTTTCGGCTTCTGCATCTATTGCATCCAGCCTCCAACATGTCAGCAGCTGTGATGTGGGAACTCCTTCTCAAGGATGTCTGCTTTTCAGTGAAGTAATTAATTGAAGCTGGAAGAATTACACTTTATCTCCTTGTGGGACGTAGCGTTCTTTCTTTGTCATATTTTAGTGAAAGGACAGAGATCTTGAACAGTTTCCCTCTGCTGGGTACCGGATCATTCCTCAGCACTGTTTCCAAGTCCTTGGTGTCTGAGGGTGTTCAAACAGGTCAGGGAGGCTGGGTGCAGAATCAGGTCCTTGAAGAGCACAGAGCGGGAAACTCAGCGACTGTCTATTCAGAAGAAAGTTCTGGCCCTGGAGGTCTAGTTGATCCTGTCTTTCAATGCCTCAGTTTCTCCTGCTATGTCTGCAAAGAGACCTCACACCAAAGCAACAGCAATCTAGAATAGCCATGGAGACTAGTGGAGAATGGGTTTCGGAATCTCACCAGTCCCCTGCCATGTCTTAAGTAGGCAGTACAGTATTGTATCGCTGACTGTAGGTGCCACCCACAGGTCCCTAGGATTTAGCACCTTGCACTGTGGAAGCCATGTGTTTCTTGGCAGCCTTGTCCCCTCCCTGACCCCAGCCTCTGGCCTCCATTGTGCTGCTCCTTGCATCTCTGAGTGTGGCATTTTTTTAAGGACTCCTCATATGAGGGTCCCTATAGCATTGGTCCTTTTGTGTGTAGCTCATTATAATAAACGCCATGTCTTCTGCTTTGCCCGTGTTTTCACAAACTGCTGTTTGTACTGGATTTGCTTCTACTTCAACATTCCCTCGTGCAGAACACCACATCGTCTCGGGTGGACACGGCTTGCTTCTGTCTGGGCTGTTGTAGTGTATTCAGTAGCCCTGGCCGGATGCAGAGTAAGCTTCAAGGTCCCAACTTCAATTCCTCTGGACACACATCTGGAACTACTGGAGCATTGCTAAAATGTTTTAAGAAGATAACAAGAGTTGGAGAGGAGGCAGAGAAAAGGAAATCCTTGTAGGTCGTGGCTGTAATTTAAATCGGGGTAGCCACTGTAGAAAACAGTATGGCGGGCCCTTGTAAAGCCCAGACTAAAACAAGTGTGGTGGTGCACACCTGCAATCTTCACTTGGGAGGCAAAGACAGGCAGATCTCCATGAGTTCGAGGCCAACCTGGTCTACAAAGCGAGTTCCAGGACAGCCAAGGCTACACAGAGAAACCTTGTTTCAAAAAAACCAAAAGAAAAAGAAAAAGTGAGACAAAAGCCATCCAAGAGTAGGGAACCTTACTTGAGAAAATACTCGTAAGATCAAATTATAGGCAAGCCTATTGGGCATTGTCTTAATTAGTGATTGATGGGGGATGGCCTGGCCNNTTGTGGGTGGGGCCAGCCAACAGGACCACTCAAGGGCCTGCCTCAAACAAGACTAACTAACTAAACAAACACAAGCAAGCAAGATGTAGTCTCTGGGGCTGCTTCCATTTGGCGTTGTGTTCTCTACGCTGCCACATCCCTGTAAAAGCTTGTAGTACTGCAGACTTCATTTCCACAGACAAACATGACTCCACTGTGGGCCTGTGCCCCCCCACCCCACCCCCGTTGTCTATCTACAAATTATTTCACTTTATTACATTTATTTATTTACTGTGTATGCTGGCCTGGAACTCTGTCTAGTGTACCAGGCGGGCCTTGAATCTGTAAGATACTATTGCCCCAGCTCCCAGTCATGTCCCACCACACACTGCTTGTCTGACTCTATTTACAAGAAACACACAGAACTAGCAAAAGCATAGAGATGCAGGGTTCGGTGGGGGTGGAGGGGAGGGGAACCGGGGCTCACTGCTATGGGGATGGGGTTTCTGTAGGGGACCCACAGACTACCCAGAATTAGATTGCAGAGATGGCCGTGTGACCCTGCAGGTTCACCAGAACCCTCTCAATACTATGACTGTCTCGGTGTGAGGATCGTGTCTGAAAAGACTGTTTAAAAGATAACAAAGGTTCGTGCTTTGGGAAACTTTGCCACGTAGACAATACCACTGTCACCTTTTGTCACAGAGGACAAGGCTGTAAGTGCTGACACCGACTGCCTGCTGAAGCATTAGCAATTGGTAGCCATCAGCAAAAAAATAAAATAAGATTTTTTTTTTCAGTATTGGATCAGAGTGTCCCTCCTGTATCGTTTACTAATAGGGCATTTCATGCCCGCAGCCAGCACCGTGAAAAGGCACATTGATTTTTAGCTTGTGATGGCACGGGGATTTTTAAAACTTCTACTTATGTATTGTATGTGTGGGTGTGCACATGACACAGCATATGTGAGGTCAGGGGACAGCTTGTCGTCGGTGGTCCTCTCCTTCCACCAGATGGATCCCAGAGATTGAACCCAGGTCAAGTTTGGTGGCAAGTGCCTTCACCCACTGAGCCATCCAAGACAGGGGAATTTTAACAATGTCAGTGTTGCATCTGATAGAGAGAAGTCCTGGCTACTGTCTCACCAAACCAAAGTCAAATGTGAACCAAGGGGTGCTGGCATTTGGCTACCTGTTTGTCCTGTTTGCCACCAGCTGTGTGTGTGTGTGTGTGTGTGTGTGTGTGTGTGTGTGTGTGTGTGTGTGTGATTTAATTCCCCTCAGGCTGACAGATAGCTCCCTACCTCTGACCCATCTCTCCCAAGGTGCTGGGATCCAGTGATAGAGTGGATTAAAACTGGCCACTGTCTACCAGAGGCAGTCTTGGGTTGCAGCCTTCCCTTCCCATTCCTGTGATGCCTGTAGGTGCTCTCGTGGGCTTGACATATCTGCTCTTGGAGAGAGTAAGTGGTAGCCACACTCACCAGAGTCCCTTTTGAAAGAACCAAAGTCCCCTTTTGCCTGCTTTCCTCCAGGGTACCCAGCACAGGGCTTTCTACCTGAATCTCCCAGGTTCCTAGACTCTTTCAGCCCCACCTCTCCTCTGTGCCCTAGGTCAGTCCCCTTCTGTTACCTTTTGATGGCTTCCCTGTCTCTCGTCACAGTGACACGCTACAGCCTGGGGCTTGGATAGAAGTCTCCTTTGCTGGCTTCTGCAAGCGGACACCCTCCAGCTCCTTAGCTGTAAAGCCCTTGACCCATGTGTCATTCCAAAATGATCTACTGGACAAGGAAATGTCTGTTTCCATGAAACCTCTGCCCGTCTCTCACGATTCCCCGAGGGAGACCTTGGCATCGGTAATTCCTCCAAGCCCATTGTGAGGCTTCCTCTGGGTTTTCATCCTGTCTCCTCTGGTTGCTTGCAGGTCATGCAGGCAGCTAAACACAGCTGGAAGGTGTGCTCGTGTTGGAGAAAGTGTGACTCTGTTTGGACACGGCTGCAACAAGTGTTTGTTGAGCATGTACCACGAGGCAGGCTTTGTGTGAGATGTGGTAGCTTATGAAGAAGTCTAACATGGACTTGCTTGTGCAGAGCTGGAAGTGCAAGGCACGGGTGTGAAAGAGCAAGCGTGGTCAGAGCTCAGATACCATGCTTCGGGACACAAAGGAAAACGTTTAACAAGAAGACCTGACCTGGATGGTGCTGGTACGTGTTCAGAAGGCCCTACAGGACTCTTTGCCTTGGCAGACCCCTTTCTCATTAAGAAAAAACATTTTTTTTTACAAGTTCATTAATAGAAAACCAGGTGGCTGGATTCATCATTACATAGTCAGCTTTTCATTCTTTTATTTTTAAATGAAGTCAAACTTTCCAAACTCAGTGGCCCTAGATATTAGACCTGCTGTGCCCAGAGCTTCTGAGAAAGCATGTCAGGTAGAAAAGACAACCAAGTTGATGGGTCAAGAAGCTGGCCCTTGAGCTTCCCAGGGATTCTTGTCTCCGCCTTCCATCTTACCATAGGAGTGCTGGGGTCACAGGCATGCAACACTGCTGGTTTTTGATTGTGTGTGTTTTGTGTGTGAGTGTGTGTGTGAATGTGAGTGTGTGTGTCTGTCTGTGCACACAGGTGTGCAGTGCCTGTGGAAGCCAGAAGAGGGCATTGGGTTCTCTGGAGCTGGAATTAAAGGGAGTCATGAGTCATGTGTTTCCTGTGTCTCCTCAACTCTGCCACCTGTAGGTAGTTACTGATTTCTTATTTATTTTGAGATAGGGTCTCATTGGGTAGCCCAGGCTAGCCTCCAACCCTTGATCCTCCTGCCTCTGACTCCCGAGTGTTGAGATTATGGGTGTGAACCTATATGTCTGGCCTCTGCTTGCTGATTCTTTTTTGTTTGTTTGATTTGGTTTTTTGAGACCAAAATTTGATTTGGTTTTTTGAGGGTTTCTCTATGTAACAGCCTTGGCTATCTCTTAACTCAAAGCTGAAATAAGGCGGAGGTCAAGGTGAGCAGGGGATCGGTTACAGTTCCCCAGGCCTCAGCAGCCTCTTCCAACTGAGTCTTTTCTCCAGATCTGTTGGTCTGGGAGTGGAAGCAAAAGGCTGGCCAGGTGATGGCTGAAAATTCCCAGGTAAAGTGGGCAAGAANACTCAATGGACAAAGGCCCGATGAGCCACACTCAGTCCCTGGACGGACGGTGGACCTCCACATGCACACTGTGAGACGCATATACTCATGCTCACACACCAACACACATCCTATGTGCACACTCAAAAAGGAAGGAAGGAAGGAAGAAATAAAGAACGGTCATAAATTTAGCACACAGCTCCTCTTCTAGTCAGAAACGTGACACAGAGCCTCATGCTGTGGTACCGGGTTGTGATCTTAGTTACTTAGGAGTCTGATGCAGGGGGATTGTGAGTTCCAGGCTACGTAGCAAGATTCTGCCTCAAAATNAATGAATGAATGAATGAATGAATGAATAAATAAATAAATAAATAAATAAATAAATAAATGCAAGCAAGCTTGATGTGATGGCACAAGGCTGTAACCCCAGAACTCAGTAGGTGCAGGCAGGAGAACCAGGAGTTCAAAGTTATTCTTATCTCACGTAGGGAGTTCGAGGCCACCCTGGAAAGAGCCCTACTGAAGAAACACGCCGTCCACAGGTGTCTGGTTTGCAAATAGGACTTTGTTGTCTCGGTCTTTTTTTTTTTTTTTCTTTCTTCCTTTCTCGACAGAGTCTCATTTAGCCCAGGCTGGCCTCAAGCTCTCTAGGTAGCCAAGGATGGC
Source organism: Neotoma lepida (assembly GCA_001675575.1). Classification (NCBI taxonomy): domain Eukaryota; kingdom Metazoa; phylum Chordata; class Mammalia; order Rodentia; family Cricetidae; genus Neotoma; species Neotoma lepida. The sequence continues at coordinate 21,290 of LZPO01033052.1, forward strand.
CCAGAACTTCTGATTCTCCTGCGCTCTACCTCCTCCGTGCTGGGATTACAGGCCTGTGTCACCACACTCTGTTTATGCAGTACTGGGGGTTGAACTCAGGGCTTCATTCATGCCAGGCCAGTGCTCTACCCACAGAGCCACATCCCCAGCTCCCTGTTGGGTTTTCTTGAAGCAAGGCACACCTGTTACCTATTNAGTGGTTTAAAGAGGTGACTGGCTGGAAGCTGGCTANNTNAAGNAGCATCCCAAAGCTTTGTCCACATCCACCTGACCAGCCTTGTTGAGGTCAGGCGGAGGAGAGAGAGATGGTCCTCTGTGTAGAAGGCAGCAAGCATGGGTGTGGATAGCGGCTTACATAGCCCTTGTGGGGAAAGACAGGGCTGAGGCTGCCACACTCCCTTCAATCTGCAGCCTCGATTAGCTCGCCCTCTACCTGTCTGCCCTCCCATCTACTCTTTCCCTCATGGTGTTGATCCATGGTGTAGATGCCTTTTGAAAGGCTTGTCTTGCTGAGTGGCCCATCTCAGTGTCTCTGGACAGTTGTCACCCAGGCCTAGGCTGCGTTTCTCAGCACCCATCCTAAAGATGCCTCTACACAGGAAATGATTGGGGGTGTCAGCCTGGGAAACACCCCCAACTTGCTGAGATGCGCTTCTCAGAGGGTGGTGGCCCGAGTCAGCGCTCTTTAAATTTGTCGCTTCCCTGGGTGACTCAAGGTAATGAGAGCTGAGTTCAGTTCCATGATTACCCAGCCTGGGCATAGATGCTCTCAGCAGAACAGCCAGAGCAGCAAGCATGAAGTCCAGGTCTGTTAATGTGCCTGGCCCCACACAGTCCTGAACAACAGGTCATTGTGGTCATTGCAGTTACACAGCAGAGAGCTAATGTTCAGCCAGGCCCACCCACCTACATCACCTACAGTGATGTTTACCACAGCTGCCTGCCNCCAAAGTGAGACTCCAGACAACCTGGATCCAAAGTCCTCCCTTCTATCACCCCAAGACCCCCTTTTCACCTANCCAAAGGCCACAAGTAATCAAACCAACATTTTGAGGTTGTCAAGCCCTAGTGAGGTCACTGAGAGACATTTGCACCGAGTGACCAGGAGCCTGTGGAGTTCAGGGACACCTCCATCTTACCTGTGTTTATTTTTGCAATATGGGAATTCGTCACCAGTGGTTTGAGTTCCCAACTTATTTAAACAGAGAAAGTGATGAAGGCCTGTCATTCCAGCTACTCCCTCTGGAAGCTGAGGCAGGAGGATTGCAAGTTCAAGGTCAGCCTGGGTTGCTGAGCGTGATCCTGTTTCAAAATAAAAACTGCAGGAAGGGACCTGGAGATATACCTCAGCAGTAGAGTGCCTGCCCTGAATTCAGCTTCCAGTACTGGAAAAACAAAACAAGAATTAAAAAAAGAAAAAGAAAAAGAAAAAGAAAAAGAGAGAGGGCTGGAGAGAAGAGAAGTTGGTGAACTGCTNTCTTGCAGGCAGGAGGGCTTGGGTTTGATTCCCCAGAACCCGTGTGAAGGAAGCTGGCGATAGTGGTGCAGGCTTGTAACCCCGGGGCCAGCAAGGCAGAGACAGCTGTTCAGGGAGGCTCCCTGGCCATCCACATTAGCCTGTTTGGCAAGCTCCGGCCAATGAGAGACCCTGTCTCAAAAATGAAGGTGAATATGAGCTGACCATCTCATCCCAGGGTGCTAGCATCTGTCCTGTGGCTTCCACATGTGTTCACACACAGGGACACATGCGCCAGTGTNTGTGTAGACACACACACACCAATACACACTTATATCTTTTTTGCTGTTGTTATTTTCAAAGTGGAAGGTAAGAATCAAAGATAACGGGAAGAAAGTGATCTCTGGATTCAGAACTCCAAGGCTGGCTTTGAACGTGGGCTCCTGGCTGCAGTGTCTCCTCACTCTCCCCTTCCTTCCATCTTGGGAAAACCTTTTCTTTTCTTTTCCTTTTTTAAAGGCACATGGATTGCCTGACGGCCCCTGTGTCCTGGGCTCCGTGCCAGGCTCCTTTGCTATTTCCAAAAGAACCCCGGGGCGCGTCCCCACACTGTCCTTCCACTTCTGTCCTGTGCCCCTCCCCCAGTGCCACAGTGGCCATAAAGTGGGTAGAGATCCCAGCTGCGGAGCCGGGGTGGGGCAGCCACTCTCCCCTCAGCTCTGAAGTGCGATGGGAGGGGAGTCCCTGCTGGGACAACATTTACTTTGTAAGGTGGCCAGGAGAGAGGGCGAGAGGAGGGGGGTGGGGCTCTGAGCGTACCCCATTCCAAAATATTTCCGACAAAACCTGGCACTTCTGGTTCTAATTAAAACCCTGAACTTTGGAACAAATTCCATCCCGCAGCCCTCGCCTGGAAGGGGGTTCAGCAGAGACTTCGCTCCGTAACCACAACAAAAATAGCTTCTCCCGGGGAAAGCGCACCATACTAACAAGGCCACTTTTGTTTTTCCTCCCCTGCCATCTGGCTGGGGATGCCAGGGGCTGGCTCTGGTCCTGACTCCTTTGGCAGAGAGGGGGACCGGAGCTGGGTGGCACTGTGGACAACTTCTCAGCCTCCTGGCAGAGAGGGTCATGTAACGCCACCTTTAGATAGCCAGCCGGGAATCCAGGGCAGATGGAGCCCTCGCCCAGCCCAACTCTGCTTCTGCTCCCAGCGCGCAGGAAGTGTGGTTCGGCACTCAGCAACAAGCCAGTGGAGAACCGTCTGGGGCTTGCAGAATGTTCTAGAGCAGGGGTTCTCAATCTTCCTAACGCCGGGACCTTTTAATACAGTTCCTCATGTCGTGGTGACCTCCAACCACAAAATTATTTTCCTTGCTACTTCATAACTGTAATTTTGCTACTGTTAGGAATCGTAATGTAAATGTCTGATATGCGCCCTCCAGTGGGGTTTTGACTCTCAGGTTGAGAACCCCTGTTGTAGAGCATTGCATCCTGCTGGCTCTGGAGAACTGGTAAGCTGAGTCCTAGGGGGAGCACAAACGAGTATAATTATATTACTATTATTTTCTCCTCTCCNTTCTCTGCCCTCTTGTTCATATCCTGCTCTCTGTGTTCTTCCATCTATCTTTTTCTCCTTTTCTTCCTTCTTCTAATTTTCCTCCNGTTTCTCTGCCTCCACCTTTTGTTTCTCCTCCTCCTCCTCCTCTTCCTCTCCTTCCTCCCTCCGNTCCCCNTTCTCTTCCCCTTCTTGTGGTCCAGCCTTTTTCAGCTACTGGTTCTGTGACCTTAGGGACATTCAATATCTTGTCTTGGCCTCTGTGAGTTCCCCTGTGGGACCGAGTCGCTTGTGTCGGCCTCATGTAGGGATGCGGAGATGAAGAGACCCTGAAGGTCATTGCTGAGCATCTGGTTCTCCAGAGAGACACACCAGTGTAGCCGGAATGTTTCTCCAGTCCTGCCCAACCCTGTGGTCCCACCGGGCCTCTCTGTCCAGCAACCACTTATAAAATAATCACTCAGAGGCTTAATATTATTTACAGACTGTGTGGCCTATGGCAGATGTCTTGCTAGCTAGTTCTTTCATCTTAAATAACCCATTTCTATTAATCTATGTTTTGCNACATGGCTGTGACGTTATTGGTCTGCTGGCATCTTGTTTCTCCTTGGGTGGCGGCTAGGCATCTCATCTCCCTCTCCTTTCTCCTTTCACTCTCTCTCTTGGATTGTCCCACCTGCCTCCATCCTGCCCGGCCATAGGCCAATGCAGCTTTATTTATCAACCAATCAGAGCAACACATATTCACANTGTACNAAAAGACATCCCACAGCACACCAGCTTCATGGGGAGGAACTTGTACTGCTCCCACAAGGCTCAAGTGGCCTGCCTTGAGGTCTCTGTAAGGTGTAGAGATGGGACATGAACACTGGAGCTTGGGTTACAAAGATGACCCAGTGATGTTTACTCTTTCCAAGCAGGACCAAAAAAACTATGATTATACATATCAAATGTCACACACCGTGTCCAGGGGCTCATGACCTCCCAAAGCCATCTGTCTCCTGGGAAGGCCCCAGGGAGGCCAAGGAAAGGAGTACAACTTAGGAACACAGAACATCAAACCACACACCGCCTACTCCAGGGGATCTCAACCTTCCCAGTGCTGAGCCCCTTAAACACAGTTCCTCATGCTTTAGTGGCCCCCAATCATACAATTANTTTTGTTGCTATTCCATAACTGTAATTTTGCTACTGTTATGAATCGTAAGGTAAATATTTTTTGGAGATAGAGGCTTGCTAAGTGGGTCAAGACCTGCAGGTTGAGAACCACTGGCTTACTCTGTCGTGGAGGGAAACAAGTTGTGTGGTGATTATATTATG
>LZPO01033052.1:148878-159345 GCA_001675575.1 Neotoma lepida
GCTTTCTCTGCTGGCCAGAAGGCTCCTGTTGGTTTGTTAAAATTCACTTTGTATGGCTGGGAGGTGTCAGTAAAGCGTCTGTTGTGCAACCCTGAGGACCTGAGTTCTTATCCTAGCACGTGTGTATAAAGTCGGGTATGCTCGTGGACAATTATGACCCTCAGCAGTGGGAGAGTAGAGATTGGTGGCCCTGAGATGGTTGGTCATGCAGTCCAGCCAATCGGTGAGGTCAGTGAGGCCCTGTCTCAAAAGATAAGGTGGAGAGCAGTGGAGAAAGACATGAAGTCAAGCTCGTATTCTTGTCCATATATGTGTGTGCATTCGAGCACTCGAGTACACACACATACAACAGAAGCAAATACACACACACACAAACACACAGACACACATAGACACGCACACATGGACACACACATACAGGCACCTCCATGCGATCTTGTGTGGACAGCATAAGAATCTCAAGGGCATGGGCCACGAATCAGTCACTGGAGACCTCTCTTAGCCATCAGATTAGCAGGTTTGTCTGGGGACCAGTGCTAGAGAACTTTGCCTTCAGCCCAGTGAGATGCTCAGTGCATAGACGAATTACCTGAGTTGGATCTTGGGACCCATATGTTGGAAGGAGAGCATACACTAGATACACACACACACACACACACACACACACCATACACACACATACATACACACACACACTTTAAAAAAAAGACAATTAAATCCAGGTGTGGTGGCACAGCCTTTAAACCTAGCACTTGGAGTTTGAGGCCAGCCTGGTCTACATAGCAAATTCCAGGCCAGCTGGCTTACATAGAAAGATCCTGTCTCAAGAAGCAAGCAAACAAGCCCTTCTTTCAGCCTAATTATTTTATTAGTCTTTTGAGATTATAATATAATTTCATCATTTCTCCCTTCCCTTTCTTTCCTCCAAACCCTCCAATATACCACACCAATTGCTCTATTTCAAATTCATAGCGTCTTTCTTTAATTGTTGACACATAAATATTTGTTTGTTTGTGTGTGTGTGTGTGTATTCCTAAACACAACCTCAGCCTAATTCTTATGCAATATATGTAATATGAATAAAATCGTAACTGACCTGCTTAAAGTAATAGGTAAGAGCTGAGGTTCTCAGGAAATAGCCNGGCTTGGGCTTTGCTGGACTCCTCCTTCTTTGGGCTNCAACAGGCCTNGACTACATTTCCCAGCCTCCTTTGCAGGTATGTAGCCACATGACCCACCTCTATCCAATGAATGTGCATAGAAGTGATAGCGGGTGGGACATTTCCAGGCCTGGCTCATAAAACCCTGTTCCCTGTGCAGGCTAATGCAGAATGGGTGGAGGCTGAGAGGTGGGCACGGCCATGAGCTGGGAGGCTGGACCCACTGAAAGCTGTCTAGCAAGCAGGGCCACCCATTTGGGATTTTGCCCAGTGTGGGACAAATAAGTATCTGTGGTATTGGGTCATGGATACTTGCAAGTCCATTTGTCACAGCAGCTGGCATTGGCTTACCTAATAGTCTCCCTGCTGTTTGCCCCAGGGCACCTTCATGGATCCTGGGNCTTCCANGGAGCCCGGTGGGAACTCAGCAGGTGCGATGGGTGACCTGTCTTCAGGACCTCTATGGCTTNGTAAGAGAGGAGGTGGGGCGCTCCTGCTCTCGGCTATAGAGCGGATTTAATGAGTTAATGTATGTGGACGCTCCCGGGNCTTGGCAAAAGGCATTTCAGACGTGAGTTATATTTAGTTACGAACAGCATTTCTACATGTTGCTTCCACGCCGTCTGCAGCCAAGCCTCTCTCCAGNGGCCGTTCCACGGGAACCAGAGAGGCACCGAGGCAGTAAAATCTGAAAACTCCAACCCTCACTACCTTCTCCAGGCAGGGCTGGGACTCCGTCCCCAGAGCGACAGACCCAGAGCAGAATGGATATGCCTGCTGCCTGGCTATTTAAAAACAAACGGAATAAAACGCCTGCTCCCCCTTCCCAAAACTCTGCATCCTTCCCTGCTTTCTATTAAAAAAATAATCAGCTGAGAAGTATCTGCTCTCTCTAAACTGGGAAATGAGAGTCATTTGGTTTGTTGTTTGTTTTTTCTTTTGAGACAGAGTCTCTCTGTGTAGCCTTGGCTGTCCTGGAACTCACCCTGTAGACCAAGCTGGCCTCAAACTCAGGAATCTGCCTGCCTCTTCCTCCTGAGTGCTGGGGTTAAAGAAGTGCGCTACCACTGCCCGGTGAGTTGTTTGGTTTCTTTAATGACTATATGTTCTCTGACCCATTAAGTGGCCCTTTGGGACATTTTGTTCTGAGGATGTGGAGTGAGTGATGAGTATAAAGGGATATTATTATTATTATTATTATTATTATTATTATGCCTGTGTGCATTAATGTGTAAGTTTGTGTTTGTATGTCCATATGTGCTCATGGGGTGCAGAGACAGGAGTATCCCTGAAGTTCACAGCCAGCTAACCAGTGAGCTTCAGGTTCAGTGAGAGGCTGTGTCTCAAAAACTGAGGCAGAGAGGGACAGAAAAAGACACCTAGCTAGAGCTCTGACACCTACACTGCACCCTCTTATACACATCTAGATGTGTATAAGAGACAGGTCTTGGTGAGTTGTGGCTTGCTCCTAATTCCTCTGATCTCTGTCAGATTTTCACCCTTATTTCTTGTTCCGCGTGTTTATTAATAAGACTGGTTAGAAGTTCTTCTTACAATTATTGTTATTATTATTATTAGTGTGCCTGTGTGCATTAACTGTCTCTTATACACATCTAGATGTGTATAAGAGACAGACCATCTCCCAGCTCTCAATACTATTATTTTGAGACATGGTCTCATGTAGCCCAGGCTGGTCTCAAACTCACTATGTAGCAGAGGCTGACCCTGAACAGGATGATCTGATCTTCCTGCNGCCACCTCCCAGGTGATGAGGTTACAGGCATGCGCCACCACATCCAGTTTTTGCAGTGGCTGGGTCATAATCTGTGGTTGGTCATAATCTCCCTCCACCCCCACCCCTACACACACTCCTTTTATTTGTATTTTTGAGATAGGGTCTCATGTAGCCCAAGATGGCCTTAAATTCACCATATTGCTGAGGATGACCCCGAACTTCTGATCCTCCTGCCTCCACCTTCCAAGTGCTAGGATTGCAAACACGNATCGCCACGACTAGTTTGTGTAGCAGGGGAGAGAGCCCAGGGCTTGGATGGGAGCTCCACTGGAGTGTGCATGCCACCTCTGGTCCCCACCTCTGGTCCCCACCCACCACCTCTCTTCTCTTAGGAGCTCCAGTTACTAGATTTACTTCTGTCACAGGATAATAACACTTCAGGGTCAAGCAATGTCACCCAGGTCAAGGGATCTGGTGATGGGCAGCCACATCTGGGTGTCACCCACCACATCTGGCACAAAACAGGTGCTTGGGGGCTTTCATAAATATGAGGTGCTGTCAGGAGAGCACGCATTCTGGGAACATAGAACCTGAGTGATTAGCCAAGTGGTGAACTACTTCCTAGCCTTTTATCTGTAATCCCTTCGTTCTCCTGAGGATGCCACATCTCATGCCTGGTAGAGCAGTCAGTGGCAGGGAAGTCAATTCCACAGCTGGCCCTCGGGGACNTGGAGGTCCCTTCCATTTAATAGCTGTCCCATCTCCATTCAGTGTCATTTCTGCAAGGCCATCTGGCTGACTTTTACCCCCCAAAGACCTTCCCTGCTCCCCTGCTCAGCTGCCCTGATGAAGCAGACTTGGAAGCTGGCATCCAGGTCTCCTGGTACCAGGAAGTGACCCAAGAGGATGGGGGAAGTGAAGAGAGTGGCCACCAAGGGAAGGGCAACTAGAGAAGAGGATTGGCCAGAGTTTCTCACACTGAATGCTTGCGGAGCTGATGCTGCCTGGGAGGGTCCCTCCCCACACACGCTGGGGAGGAGGCAGGGAGGTAGATGTATGAAGGAGCAAGGCACCCATGCACAAACAACTGGCTTTAAGTCAGCTAAGTTTATGACGGACAACTGGTCAACTTTACTTGGTGACATTCGAGGTNTTGGGCCATTCCTTTGGGGCTTGTAATTGCAGAGTGATTTCTGATGGAGGTCAGGAACTGTGATTGCCTGCCAGCCCAGCAGGAACTTACCAGCCTCTTGGGTTCCAGTTTTGGAATGTGGGCAGCACCACTGTTAAAAACAATCCCAGCTGCCGGTCAGGTTGATGCCAGGNCTGGCAAGCTTGCCTTTACTGACAGCCCACAGGAGACGGCCACGTGCTGCCTTGGAATCCATTAAGGTCAAGTATGGGAAGTTTAGGCCATGCATGAGCCAGAAGAAAGCCTGCCCAGGACAGGTGGTGCCTTTTGCCTCTGCCCAAGGCCACCTGAACAGCCTGTACCAACCTGGTTAAACAGGACCCAGGCTGAAGTCAACATAATNATTATACTCAAGGTGTGTTCAGGCACACACCCACTGCTCCAAAGAGCAGGCCCTGCCCTTCGAAAGCAAAGGACTTGGTAAAGGAGTTAACCCACTGCCCCATAGAAAAGGTGGAAAGTGGGTTTGCAAACCCACTACAGAACTAGTGATGTGAATGATGAAGTCTCCAGAAACTAAAGGAATATTAATCCCAGCTCAAACCCCTTCGACACTCAGTAGCTATGGCTAGTCCGTAGGGTGGCATGATGGATATTAGGCAAGGATGGGTTTCCTCCACAGAACACAGCTGGTCCCAGTCCCAGCTTGCCCCCTATTTACCTTGACTAAGTCATTGATGGGAGAGGAGCCCAGTTTCTCATCTAACAAATGGGTGTATTCCCAGGGCCTCCTATTGGCTGGAGGGCAGATGACCTACCACAGGTCGAGGGTACTAGGTGCCCTTGTGCCATGACTAGAAAGCTGTGTTACAGTCTGCAGGGAGAGCCACTGTTCTGGTTTGCCCGGCGCTGAGAGGTGTAATGCAGGGTGTTCAGAACTGAACTGTGGAAGGCCTTGGGCAAATGGGGGTGAAGTGGGCCGTCTTCCTGTTGGTGCTGTATGTGAAGAGAGGCCCAGAGGCCTCTGAGATCTTGCAGCCTGGCTCCCACAGACTCTGGTGTTGGGCTCTTGATGACAGAGAAGGGAGAGCTGGGTCTTGTGTGTGCGTTGAGGTTCCTTGACAGGGAAGTCAGATCTCTTGCTGAACACAGAGTAGGTATTCCATGAAGAGTTGCTGATTTGAGCTAGGAGATGGCTTAGTGGGTAAGAGCACTTGCTGTGTAACCCTAAAGGCCTGGGTTCAAATCCCCAACATCCACATAAAAACAAACAAAAAACAGATGTGGCCCGAAACCCCATTCATGTTGGAGGTAGAGACAGGTAGATCTCTGGGGCCTGCTGGCTGACACTTTAGCTCCAGATTCAGTGAGGGGCCCTGTTTTCAGAGAATAAGGTAAAAAGTGACAAAGCACGACACCCACCCATGTACAGCATGTGTGCCAGCACACACATACACACACACACTCTCACACACACACTCACTCACACTCACACACACTCTCACTCACACACACACACTCACTCACACTCACTCATACACACACTCACACACTCTCACTCACTCTCACTCACACACACACTCACACACACTCTCACTCACACTCACACACACACAGAGCTGCTGAACTGAACTGAAGCCTATGGGCCTTGTAAACACAAGTTCCCACCCCCAAGACTGTGACCTCCCCAACTTCCTAGTCTTGTCTGGTTCCCCCTCAACACCCCCACAGTGGCCTTGGGCAGGCACCTTCACCTCCCCCTGCCTCAGCTTCCTCACCTGGGAAAGGGAGGAGATAAGATCTAGCTTGGAGGAGAGCTGTGTGCTTTGCTATTTAATAAGTGTCAGGTTCTGGCATGGCTCCTGGTGCAAGCTGGATAAATAATAATTAGCATTACCAAGCACTCGCCTGTGTGCCATGGGCACGTCTCACTTGGCCCACCTCACAGCCTTGAGTGGTGGGGAGCTTTTTGCCCAGAGTTCACAGAGAAAGACATCAAGGCGCCAGGCACAAGGCACAGGAGGGCTAATAAGCTTGACTAAAAGGAACCCATGTGTGTGTGTGTGTGTGCAGCAACCACTGCACCGGAAAAATATGTCCCAGTGGATGGCTTCATTTCTCCTGAAAGTGGTCTTCAGAAGCCTGGCATGGTGGCTCATGCCTGTAAACACAGCAACCAGGAGGCTGAGCCACAAAGATCATGAGTTCGAGGCCAGCCTGAGNTACACCGTGAGGCCCTGATTCAGTAAGACAGACAAGAAAATAGTCTGCAGAATGGGAAGAAAATGAGCCCCAGATTTCAGAACTGGGGTGTGTCAGGGATGGGAGTCAGGAGGGGAAAGTGTGGCTCACTGTAAGGATTTTTCTGGGCCATAAGAGAGAGGGGAAGAGGAGGAAGAGGGAGGGCAGGGCCATTTCCCCTTTTGAAGTTCCAATAGAAACATTGTCCCCCTGCACCTCCCCCCAACCCTGTCTTCCGTCTAGAGCTGCCCATGCTTCTCTGACTGTCTCTTCGTCATAGAGACATCTTCTTTGAAGTCCCATGACACACCCGATCAGCCACTCCAGTAGCATAAACTCTAGCATCTCCAATTAAGTCTCCATTATGCAATAAGTTCACTGTGGAAATGAAACTGTGGTTCCATGCAGATGCATGTGCTCAGAAGGCATGCTCCGCCAAGCCTTGGCCTGGGGCTCATGGAAAAGACTCCACTGGGCGTGGTGGCGCATGCACGTGATCTGAGCACTTGGGAGGTGGAGGCAGGAGGATCAGGCGTTCAAGGACATCCTCAGCTATATAGTAGTTTGAGAAACCCCATCTCGGAAAAAGAAAAGGNGGTTAGCTGGGGAGGGAGTAGGTAGCACATGCTCTTAATCCTAGCACTCTAGGGAGGGAGAGGCAGTGACTGCCTTGAGTTCAAGGCCAGCCTGGTCTACATAGCAAGATCCAGGCCAGCCAAGGCTACATAGTGAGATCCTGTCTCAGAATAAGTAACTAGGAAAAAGAAAGAGAGCTTTTGCAGAGGACCTGGGNTTCCTCCCAGCACCCACATGGCATCTCACAGCCCTCTGTAACTCTAACGCCTTCTTGTGAGACCAGGCATGCATGCAGCACATTTACGTACATGCAGGCAAAACACTTGTACACACAAAATAAAAACAAACAAATCTTTANTTAAAAAGGAAGAAGCAGAAAACCATGGGGACTTCGTTAGACAGAACTGAGCTTTGTGGCCAACTCAAGTGAGTCCCGGGTCTTCTCTGACCTTCCGTGTGTTCTTCTGTTGAAAGGGAATGAAACGCAAGGTGCTTTAGTCAGCTTCCCAAGGCTGTAACAAAACACCCGGATTAGTTACCTTGTGAAGGAAAAAGGTTGGAGTTGGAGGCTCCCATTGCCTTGGGCCTGTGGCAAAACGGCATGGAAATGGGTGGTGGGAAGAAACAGTTTGCCTGTGGCAGGAAGCAAAAGAGGGGAGCAGAGACCTAGTGAACCAGAATCCTGACTTGAAGACCTCCCACCAGGCCCCACACTTAAAGGTTCCCCTGCCTCCTAATGACGCCAACCTTTGAAGCATGGGCCTCTGGGGACCTTTAAAAAAAACAGGCCCCAGAACTGAACTTGACCAACATGGCTCACACGCTCGGCTGGCACCCGAGCCAGGCACGAAGGGTCATTGTTGTGACCTGAAGGACAAACGCTGGCTTTCTTATTTAACCATTTCAACTTCACAGTCACCTATGTTCCTGTGTGAGGTGTGATTGTCCCCAACTGGGCTCTGAGAAAGCCCTTGGCTTCCTTAGACCCTGCAAGGGCCAGGGTTAGGGGTGGAGGTGTTCTCGCCTCACCTGAGGCAGGCTCCCCTGGTCCAGCTTCGTAACTGTAAAGGTGACAGAGCCCTTTCTGTATTTTTGTAGGAGACAGAGATTGCCAAGGAGCTCATTCGTCACCTCAAACCCCCCCTCCCCCCGCACCCAGCCACAAAGGGAGTGACATTCAGAGACCATTCTAACAAGTGGCAGGAAACGAGTTTATGGGTCCTTCTACCCCTCTCCGCACCTCATGTCCTTTTCTCTGTTTGGAGCTGGACTCTAGTGTTTCCTGCTTTGCCTTCTCTTTCCCCTTGTACTTTCCCTCATGTTAATTATATTAGTTGCCATGGAAACCGTGATGTCATTGGCACGAGAGGGCTCAATGACATCCAAAAGCACAGTTTACAGCGTGGCTTGAAATGTATTCCATGGCTCGCAGCCTTGGGGTGTGTTGAGGGGGGGAGAGGTATGTGGCGATTATATCTCGGGTACCATCTGGGCATGCTGGTGGAAGTGTCAGGGAAGGTGCTGGGCTGGGAGATGGTTGCTTGTAGATTTTCCAGAATCCCAGACCGTGGGGGGCCTTTACCCTTGGAGCAATAAGCTGGACACCTTGGATGTTGTAAAGAATTCTGACTTGGCTCCTACCAGCCCTCCCTGCTTCGTGGTACCACACCCCACTGTTGCCCCAATTTGGAATTCCAAATCCTTCCTGCTCGGAGTGGTACCTCAAAGTGGTTTACACAGAGTGGCTGTGCNTGCTTGCCGTGTGCAGACGTGAACACATGCCTAAGGCACCAGAGCTGAGCTGCTAGGTGATGTCATGAGCAGCCCGTGGGGCACACGAGGGCTGGCACACACGCACACGTGCACACAGTTGCTCACCCATCTGGACTTCATTGGTGAAGACACTGTGCGGTCACATGTGGCCTCTCTTCCTTGAATCCTCCCCAGTATGGTTCCCTTTTTGTGTGAGTCCAGGGCAGGGTGGAGCTGAGTGGTACTGAGGTGCCGGGCCTGTCTTCCTGCGGGCCTGGAAACCCTCAGTACTTACTGTTCTGTGTGCCTGGACCAGGCACAAAGCAGGGTGAACATCCTTAGAGGTGAGAGCCACTGGCTTGGCGGGCCCCCTCTTCTGGCCTGGGGAACTGATCTATGTTCTCATTTCTTGCCATGTTACCCTAAGCAAACTGAGAACTCTGGAAACGGTAGTCTGCAAAGACAAGTGGGCCCCAGGGNTGTTGGTCCCTTGTTAAGTCTAAAGCCTTTTGGCAGAGATCAGCAGGGTCAGGGCTGTTTGTAAGAGTGGGCTTGTCTGTAAGGAGGCAACCTGAGACAGTGAGCACCAGTTTGAGACTCAGGGGATGCAACAGAGAGGGCCAAAGAACTAATCCAAATAGCATCACGGATCTAGATGACTCTAGCAGTGGGAAATCCCAGGAGGAACTTTGGGTTCTGCTTGCCCAGGGGGGTCTCAAACAGAGATGGTGCTGCCTGTCCTCTGTTCTGTCTTTCTGGGCTTTGATGTCCCTCATGCTTTCAGGTTAATCACCAAACCCACTTTGCTCCAAAGATCGTCATTAAATAACTGGGAGGCCTGTGCGTGCCCACCAACCAATTTTGACCAGGCCTGGGCTATATAGCAATAGGAAATGATGGCTAATCCTACTGGTGGTGGTGATAGGAATGAGGGCTCATCAGGTAGANCACAGAACTGACCAGGGAACCCCTAGGCTTCCTTCAGCCCATCTCTTTCAGCTTCCCACTCAAGGCAACGGTTCTTCCTGCCAGCACTCCCAACTTCCATCAAGCTGCTAAGATCTCACTTTCCTTACTCCGAAGCCATGGAATTTCTGACCTAGAGACAGGAGGTCATAGGATGTCCTGTGTGAGTTAGTTCTCATCCTTCACCATGTTGGTCCTAGGGATTAAATTCAGGTCACCTTCCTCCCCAAACCACCTTGCCAGCCCCCAAGAAGGTTGCTGGAGAACCAGATTGTACCAGTGCCTGGTGTGAGGAGCAGGCCCAATGGGAAAGGAGCATGACATGCATCCAATAGAGAAGACAGATGAGAAAACATTGGGGCTTGAGAAAGAGATGTAGGGGCTAAAGACCACGGGCTCCTCATGATGATAGAGAGTGGCCCATGGCTTAGCCCTGAGTGTCTCTGTTGCTCATCATCGACCCCACAGCAACAGATGGTTCTAGGAACCAACCTTGCATATACAATCACACACCCTTCTGCCCAAAAAGCCCTGGGACCATACTGCTGTGTCACTAACAATTGTTAACAGCACTGGGAAGCCATGGGGATTCTAGAGACAGAGAAAATGAGGCATACAGGGAGTGCCGTGGGTGAGGAAGAACTGTGGTGGAGTATTAGTTAAGATGTGTTACATTCATTGATGCTATGGATCATTTGTTTAATGATGCAAAGATGTGTTGCATTCTTTTATGTTGCATTTGTTTAACTCTGTGAAGCTGTGTTACTGTGCCTGCCTAAAACACCTGATTGGTCTAGTAAAGAGCAGAACGGCCAATAGCAAAGCAGGAGAGGGATAGGCGGGGCTGGCAGGCAGAGAAAGTAAACAGAAGGGGAAGAGACAAGGGAGGAGGGAAGAAAAGGAGG
>LZPO01033052.1:169549-187871 GCA_001675575.1 Neotoma lepida
GAGAGAGAGAGAAGAGAAGAGAATATGATGTGATGTATAAGTTCTGGGTGGCTGCTACAAGTCTCCCTTGGGCTACCTTGGTAACTTCAGCGCAGCCCGGCTGTGTGATCTTTCCTGAGCCCAAACCCGGAATCACCCCAGGACATCCCTCCTTGCTTTCNCCTTCTCCTTGTTATGTAGATGAAGTTTCTCCACAAATCCTCCGCCTCACTTTCTCNGTTCTCCTTGCGGGCTCCCCGCCCCTCTATTGATGGGAAATTCCCAAGTCTACCCAGCATTTGAAACTGATTCAGACCGGGCTGGGGTAAAGCCTTGGGGCAGAAGGGGACGGACATTAGGAACTACGTTCCTGGCAGACTGGAGAGAGCTCATAATTACCCGGGGCTGTTATCTCTTTACACTCTTCCCTGAGCTCAGCAAGTGGCCATTCCCACCTCAGCGGCTGCTCCGCCCCACCTGCCCACCTGCTGCTCCCGCTCGCCCGGTCGCCCTCCTTGCGCCTCCAGGCGCTATTTAGCCACACTTGGTGGTTTCCACTCTCCACACACCCGCCAACTTCCCGGTGACCTGATAAATTTTATCTCTAGGGTTGAGAATGAACTCTCTGAGGACAAGGACCGATCCTTTCCATTTTTCATTCCAGCACTGGCCCTAATCTATTTAGGAGGCATTCAATAAATCTTGCTACCTTTGACNGGAGNGTGAGCATTGGGTGGGGGAGGGGGATCACTCCTCTAGGAAGGCCGCAGCAAAGGCCCAGCCCCCTACCCCAAATCTGACTTTTCCTTTGTGGTTCTCTGGCGCATTCTGGGAATGTAATCAGACACCCTGGGTGTCCAAAGATCTGCTCTCACCTGCCTTTCACTCGGCTTCGAAGTGATAATTGTATGTTTGTTTCTTTGATTGGCTGTTAATTTGATTGAATAATTGTATGTTTGAATGATTTGTTTGAGAAAAGGTCTCCAGGAGCTGATGCTAGCCTAGCCTCAGACTCAAACTATGTAGTCCAGGCTGGCCTTGAACTTCTTCCTAATTCTTCTGCTTCCTTCCTCTTCCTCCTGGGATCATATGCATGCACCACCACCCCTCATTTGGTCTCGTTCAATTTAAAAAAAAAAGACTGTGAATCACTTATATAGCTCAAACTGGCCTCAAATTTATGATCCCCCTGCCTTGGAGTGCTGAATTACAGACAGTACCACTAGTCCCACAGTTTTTTGAGATCAGGTCTCTCACTTCTATCATAGCCCAGGCTGGCCTTGAATTTACGGTCCTCCTGCTTCAGTCTCCCAAATGCTGGTTGCACTATGAATTTCTTTCACTATAACCAATGAAACAGCCCCTGAAGTTCGCCCCTCTGACGGTCGGCTTTGGGAGAGCCCGAGGGAGCTCGAACACATGCATCTTTGAACGAAGGCACATGCAGTCCTCCAGCTGCAGAGAGCTCGGCCTGGGGACCCTGCCTGTCATGCCGTACATCCACTCAGAGCCTGTGTTTCCTCATCCTCATCCATTTTGGTTTTTTTAAGCGGTTAATAATCATCCTACAGAGTAGAAATGGCAGTGCAGATGACAGCCCTGCAGAGTAGAGATGACGGCTGTCTTAGGGTCACTATTGCTGTGACGGAACACCATGACCAAAGCAACTTGAGGAGGAAAGGGTTTAGTTGACCTGCTCTTCCTCATTGTAATTTTTCATCAAAGGAAGTCAGGACAGGAACTCTAGCAGGGCAGGAACCTGGAGGCAGGAGCTGAAGCAGAGGCCATGGAGGGGTGCTGCTTACTGGCTTGTTCCCCATGGCTTGCTCAGCCTGCTTTCTTATAGAACCCAGGACCATCAGCCAGGGATAGCACCACCCACTATGGGCTGGGCTCTCCCTATCAATCATTAATTAAGAAAATGTTCTACTGGTTTGTGTACAGCCTGATCTTTGGGAGGCATTTTCTCAATTGAGGTTCCCTCCTTATAGATGGCTCTAGCCTGTGTCAAGTTGACATAAAACCAGCCAGCACAGTGGCTGATGCTGACAGTGTCACCTTGATCTTTGAGGGTCATTTCTGTTTGTTTGGTCTCCAGCTACACCCCNAGGACTCACACTGTTTATAGCCACATTGCCTAGCTCCTGTCACATTGCCTGCTCCAGCCACAGGCATCCTGTAGACCTATCTCATAAGTCGGGAATGCCAAGTGGACCCCGCACCGGAGGACCCCTTCTTTCGAGACCTTACTGTCTTTGTGGGGCACAGATTAAGCTGCACCCTGGCTTCCAGCCCCTACGGCTGAAAGAAAAACTCCGATAAAAGCAGTTTACCCTGAGGTATGGAGACTGCAGGGGGTAGATTTGCATTTTAAAAGCCCTGAGCAAGGGCTGGGCTAGAGCCGGCTCCCAGACGCCCCGGAGGCTGCCAGTGGGTAAGGAAAGAGTAAAGCCCAAATGAAAACCTCGAGAAGGACTTCCAGACCGGAACTGCACCCACTCTCCCTCTACCTGCAGTGTCCGTGCTGCGGGCACCGGATTATTGCTCCCTGTCCTTTCACACAAAGAGGTCCAGAGACCAGAGCTCGNAGAGGAAAACAAAACAAAAGAAAAACAACCAATATTCACAACACCTGTTGTGTCCGCAAGTCCTGGGAGTACACATCACAGTGACCTCCAGTTTGTAGATAAGGACACTTCTGCCCTGAGAGGTTAAGTGTCTTGCAGGTAAAACACACAGCCTCCAGGCTGGGGGTGGGAGCTGGGGGGAGTGAGGGAGGGGTGCCGGGCCAAAGGGAAGAAGTTCTTTCTCAATTCTGTCCCTAGGGCTGAGGCCCTGAGGCCCACTCAGAGGGATGGAATGTCTGACATTCCCGAACTCTCACTGCAGCCACCCCCANAAGCCCCGGAGGGATCCTCACTCATGTGCAACCCTGTCCCGGAAAATCAAGACCCCTCCCTCCAAGCCTTCAGCCTCTTTGCCCCTAGCCCTCCCCTCACCTCCCTTAGAGCAGAGCTCTCAACTTCCCCCTGCTCCTCTAGTGTAGAGTGTTCCATGAGCCTCCAAGTTCCTTCTCAACCCCTTCACTCCTTCAACTCCTTAATGATCTGGATCAAATGTCTGCCGNGTCCTGGGCATATCATTAACTTCCTTTATTTTTCTTCTATAAAGCAAAGTTGCTGCATGGCCCTCTAGGTTGCACTCTATTCCAATCTAGTAGCGCCTTTTGCAGGGAACACATTGCCTTGGTCTAAACCAGTGGTTCTCAACCTTCCTAATGCTGCAACCATTAATGCATTAATGCAACCATTTAATACAGTTCCTCATGTTTGTGGTGACCCCCAACCATAACGTTATTTCGTTGCTACTTCATAACTGGAATTTTGCTCCTGTTATGAATTGTAATGTAAAGATCTGATATGCAGGATAGCGGACCCAAAGGGGGTCGAGACCCACAGGTTGAGAACTGATGCTCAACAGGCNTCTAATAAATGTACATGAATGAATGAGGGTTACAAAATATGGAGGCTTGCAGTTATGACTGAACTCCCTCTGAGGCCTCAGTCCCAGCAAAACTGCTGACACCCAGGGCTCCTTGGGAGTTCCTCTGTGGGCAATCTCCATCCATCGCAGCCAGGTTCCAGGCTGTGCCAGCAGCCTCGTCTCATTGTTTTAATTTTACATTCACAGGTCTCATCACCCTCGGCGACCCCAGCTAGCTCCATCTCTTCTTGCATTTGTCAATTCTGGCCCCGCTTCGCTTTGGGCTCTGTCCAAAAGACAAGTTAACTCTCCAAGAATGAGGAGAGGACCTGGCGCCACTGAGGAAAAGCTAATCTCAGCCAGCTCCAGATTGGGCCGTGTATAGCAGCCATGGCCACTCTTGTAGGAAAAAATCACGGTTTCTGACAGTCCTAGGAAACTGTGGCTTTTTGTTCTTGCTGCTGGGTCAGGAGATACAGTCCAGAGCTAGACAAGCACTCTGGGTTTGAAGACACTTGAAAACAAGATCTGTCTCCAAAAGTTTAAAATAGGGAGGGGTGTTGAGGAGAGAGGGTGAGGGGTGTTGAGGAGAGAGGGTGTTACCACTCTGAAGGAGTTGGTATGCATTATAAAAGGGCTTGAACTGGATGTAGTGGTACATGCCTGTAAACTCAGCACTCAGAAGGCAAAGGGGCAGGGGACTCTCTAGTCTACAGAGAGTTCCANAGCAGCCAGGGCTACACAGAAAAACCCTGTCTAGGAAAACAAATGATGATGATGAAAAAAATAAAGGGCTTAAAGCTGTGCGTTTGAGCCCTGCCCCCTTTCCTCTCACACCCTTCCTCCTCNTGTCAGGAAAAGCAGTCCCCAGCACACACAGGGCTCCTTAATTTTAGGGTTTGCAGCTTCCAGAAGAGTAAGGAGGAACTCTCTTCTTCGAAGCATCAGTACAGGAAACAGACTGAGCTGGACCTCTACATTTGGAACATTTCAAAATCACCAAGTCTGAAGATCCACGCTGCACACACTTAGTATGTGTGGCCAGCTGGGCTTGCTCCTTCACGCTCCAGTCATCTCCAGCCTGTGGCAATGAATGTGGATGACCATTTGTGCTGTACCTGTTTTCTCTGGGTTGAAATAGTCTGCTCNGCAAGGAAGAGGACACTCTGGTGGAGCTGCCTGAAAGGGGAGGAGAGAATTCCAGGGCTGCAGCTTTGGGGAGTCACCCATGCTATTGTAAGCAACCCCAACATACATACTTCACCAAGCTGGACTTGGAGGAATCATGTCTTGGGTCATGAGTGCCCTATCTGAGGTGAACAGATGTTTGTTTATGAGTCCCTAGGAAACATCACACACCAGCATTCACTTTTATAAAAAAAAAAATTTTACTAGTGCACAACTGTGCCCATTCATTTACATATCTATGACTGTCTTCATGCCAGCACTGTGTATTAATTCCTTATCTAATTGTGTGTTAAAATACTTGGCAAGAGCATCTTAAGGATGGAAGGGTTGATGCCAGCTCATAGTTCCAGGGTAAAGTCCATCATGGCGGGAAGTCACAGTGGCAGGAGTGTGTG
This sequence comes from Neotoma lepida, assembly GCA_001675575.1. Lineage (NCBI taxonomy): Eukaryota > Metazoa > Chordata > Mammalia > Rodentia > Cricetidae > Neotoma > Neotoma lepida. Next base: position 174,595 of record LZPO01033052.1, read on the forward strand.
TCAAGCAGCTGGTCACACTGTGTTCACAGCCAGGCAGCAGAGAGAGAGAGAGAGAGAGAGAGAGAGAGAGAGAGAGAGAGAGAGAGAGAGAGAGAGAGAGATACTGGTGTTCAGGTTTGCGTCCTTCCTTTCATTTAGTCCAGGAGCCTAGCACATGCTGTGGTGCTGCTCACCTTTAAGATGAGTCTTCCCATCATAATGAACCTATTCTAGGTAGCTCTTCACACACCTGCCCAGAGGCTCATCTCCTAAATGATCTTAGATCCTGTCAAGTTGATAGATAGAACTGTCACAGACAGTGACACTCTCAAAGTCAAAAGCATTGTCCCTGCTTTACACTGCATAAACAAACATTTACCCCCACAGTTCTAGAAGGCACTGGGTATCAGTTCCGGACACCCAAGCCTAGGGTTTCCCCTCCTGTCAATGATGAATCGTCTGTCTGATGACAGAGTTCAGTGTTCACTGTAGCAGTAACAGACACTTGGCTGGATGGCAGTCCCCAAGAGTTACATCCCCTCCTCAGGCCTGGAACCCAGAAACACAACCTTATTTGGAAAAGAAAGTTTGAAGATGTAATGGAATTTTGGATCTTAAGATGAAATCACCCTGGATTGTCCCCGAATCCCAGCGACAAGTGATGCCACAAGAGACACACAGACGAGAGGCAAATGGAGGGAGAGGCCATGTCGGGTCAAGGCAGAGACTGGAACACTGCAGTGACAAGAATGTTGGCTACAGCCAACAACGACAAGACAAAAGGAATGTCCCTTCCNGGGACACTTTGGGACACAGCCCTTCAGGCACCTTGATTCTGGCTCTCTGGTCTCCAGAGCAGAGGGACTGCAAAGCTACAGGTGTGAACCGGCTGCTCGGCAGCCATTCATAACGGTACCACAGGGAATGCCTGTGCTTCTGTCCCAGCTTCCTTTGCAGCTAGGACACGCACCTGACTCGATCCACCAATCACATTCACCTTGCTGGATAAACAGGAAGTGTAAAGTGAGAGGAAGTTGGAGGCACGTGCTTTCTANATGCCATTGGAGGTAGGGAAGGTGCAANTATAGGGACACTGAATTGTGAGTCCAGAATCGTCAGTGATGAGGGATCACATGTAATTCTGTGTGTGTCACAAGAGATGCGGTGGCATCTTGACTAGGGTCAATTTGGAGGATTACTGGGGCTACTCAGAACTGCAAGTTATTTTTTTTTAATTTATTTTTTATTTTCTTAAATTACATATCTCTGTATGGAGGGGGGTATACATCACACATGAGTGCAATGCCCTTGGAGGGTAGAAGAGGGGGTTGGATCCCCTGGAGCTGGAGCCACAGGCAGTTGTGAGCTGCTGGATATGGGTGCTCCAGTCCTCTACAAGAGAAGCATGTGTTCCTTATAGCTGGACCATCTCTCCAGCCGCCCCATGTTATTTTTGAGACAGAGTTTCATGTAGTCCAGGTTGACCTCAACTCATTTATGTCACCAAGGATGACCTTGAAATCTGGCCTTCACCTTCAGAGTATTTATAGGTGTGCACCACCACCTCAAGTCTCTGTGCATGCTCAACTGAGCCACATGCCCAGACTCAAGTATCACCCCAGATCTCTTGGGAGGGGGCATGACACATTGCTGCTATTATTGTCTGCAGGGAGTGACAAGCTTATTCTAAACATTGCCAAGGTGACTGTTTATCTCTTCCAACTCTTCCAGTGATGTCATGTTGTGTTGGCCATGATGGCTGTCATCTCACCCAGGAAGTGGCCGTGACTACCAGTTGGGGCTTTGTAAATTGGAAGGATGTTCTGTCTGCATAAACCAATTGTCAGTTCAGGACAGCTCATTTCAAACTCATACCCAGCGGCTGAGAAAGCATTTCCCATTCTCTCTGCAAATGAGGAAACAAAGAGATGAAATGATTGTTCAAAGTCATGAGTCTCCGGGATGATAAATGGGAACTGAGTTTAGGATTTCATATCCTCCAAGTCAAAACAAAATAACGGTTTGTTGTTTTTGAAAGTGAAAATTTAGGCTGGGATTGTAGCTTCAGTGGGTCCAGGCCTTGCTCAGCATGCATGAGGCCCCAGGGTCCATTCCCAGCACCACATATAAACTACATGGTGGTTTCTGTTGCTGTGATAAAATACCACGACAAAAAGCAATTTAGGAGTGAAAGGGGTTCATCCAACTTACAATTCTAGGTCACAGTCTACCACTTTGGAGAAGTCAAGGCAGGCACTCAAGCAGCCAGTTGTATCACAGCCACATACAGAAGCAGAGAGGAAGAAACCACCCTTGCTTGCTCTTTGCTGGCTTTCTCTACTCTTAGACAGTTCAAGGACCCCTGCCTAGGGAATGGTGCCGCCCACAGTGGGCTGGGTCTTCCTTCATCCATTAACAATTAAGCCACACCCCCTCCCCCAACAGACATGCCCACAGGATAACCTGATCTAGAGAATTCCTAATTAAGAGTCTTCCCAGGTGAGTCTAGGTTGTGTCAGGTTGACAGTTCAAACTAGCCAGAGCGATGGCTCACACCTGTAATACCATCCCTGGGGAGGTGGCCGCCGGAGGATCAGAAATTTGAGAACATCCTTAGCTACAGAGCGAGTTTAAAGCCAGCCTGCATTACATGAGACTCTGTGAAGAAGGCAAAAATACCAAAATACAAAACCACATAACAACAACCACAAAAGGTTTAGAAGCAGACAGCTCTAAAGAGCAAATACTGTGTGCATTACTACAACACCCTGGGGACATCATCTGACCCTAACTCAGTGTCAGAGCTCAAGCTGAAAGGCATGTAGATGCAATCCAAGGCACAACCAGCTTGACACCTTAATGCTGTCGCTTTGGGGAAGAAGAAGGTTTCCACTCTCAGAGAAGAAGAGTTGCAGGTGTAAGGAAAACAGGCTGGAGGCAGAGGGGCACTCCCACCTCGAGCCCCCATCCAGAATGTGCACGTAGTACACTGATGGATTTATCACTAGTGGAACATGTGTTGCACCTCTGTTCCTCATCTGGAGGTTACAGATTTGACTCTATAGTCAGTTCAAGGCCAGCCTGGGCTACATGAGACCCTGTCTTAAAAAGCAAGCAAACTAACACAAGCCAGCACCGTTCCATTTCCAGGCTGTGCTCCCAACACACTCCTGGTGTTTCTCTTTCCCCTTTCTCTTTGGTTCATGGGTTTAGAAAGGCCACCCCTGTCCCTATGTCTCTGGGGAATTCTAAAACAGGTCCCTGAGGGCCATTGTATGCTGTTCCCCACACCCACTGTAGCCTACACACACACACACACACACACACACACATACACACACCAGAAGGTGTTCTGGTTTCATCCCCAGTTCAGATGCCGGGATGGGTCTTCGGACTGAACAACCTCCTGATTCACCACAGAGGGTTGTTTCAACTGCCTCAAATCAGTTCAGTCTTGGATTGAGCTGATTAAACCAACAGATTTAGAACCTCCTACTGTGAGTCTGTAGCTCGTACTGTGTGTCTGCACTCTGACAAGTCATCCCAGACAAGCTCTCACTATGGCCATTTGTACATGCAAGGCCCCCAGTCTCAGAAGAGAGGCATCGTTTGCACCTGTTCACACAGTTAAGCTGCAGCAGGGGTGGGAATTGAGACCAGCCTTGGTAGGTCTTGGAGGGGCTCAGGTACATGCCTGGGATGTCTACTCCCCAGAAAGCAACCCTCCATTGGGGGCTGTAGGCATGAAGCTTTCGTCACATATTTCAGGGGGCTAAATGGTCAAATATTGTTAATTATGATTTTCTCAGAACTCTTCAGCTCACCTTGCTGAGCTCCTGGAAAAGCTAGGGAATGGGACCTTGAGAAATCTCGTCATTGCTTTTAATGTCATGTATCAGTCACTCCTATGTATATGTTGGGGCAGGTTTCTTGGCATTACAGATGTGGAAGCTTCTTTGCCAGACAATCTACTTTCTTCTGGGGAGACTGATGATGATGATGGTGATTATGATAGTGGTGGTGATGGTGATGATGGTGATGGTGATGATGGTGGTGATGATGATGATGATGATGGTGATGATGATGGTGATGATGGTGGTGGTGATGATGGTGATGGTGATGATGGTGGTGGTGATGATGATGATGGTGATGGTGATGGTGATGATGGTGGTGATGATGGTGATGATGATGGTGATGATGGTGGTGATGATGGTGATGATGATGATGGTGGTGGTGATGGTGATGGTGATGATGGTGGTGGTGATGATTGTGATGATGGTGATGATGGTGATATGACAATGGTGGTGTTGATGGTGATGGTGATGATGATGGTGATGTTGGTGGTAATAATGGTGATATGGCAGTGATGGTGGTGGTGGTGATGATGGTGATGAGAATGATGATGAGGATGGTGATGAGGATAATGGTGATATGGCAATGATGGTGTTGGTGGTGATGGTGTTGATGATGGTGATGATGGTGATGGTGGTGATAGTGATGATGGCAATGGTGGTATCGATGGTAATGGTCATGATGATGACGATGGTGTAGATGATGAGACTCAATTGACTCCTATGCTGGAAGACACCGTCTCCACTTTATAAATAAGGAAGCTGAGGTCATTCTCAGAGAGCCCAAACCCTACAGAGGCCTGCAAGCTGCCTTTTAGTTTACAACTGTCCTCTGTATCCAGACACTTCAGAGAAGGGACTTCCAGAGTGTTCCACCCTGCTGGCCTATTTTTACTCTCCTATAAGCCATGCTCCCTGGGGTGCAGGTTTTTCCCCTGGAGACATCAACAGACACTCAATTTGCTTTTGTCCAGAGGCAGCAAGATCTTTGTCTGCCCTGCCGGCAGGTAAGTGGGACCCAGCAAGAGGTCTTGATTTCCCTGACCCCCAAGGGTCATCCTGGCAGAAGGCCACAGCTTCCCTTTGACAGGTCAGTGGAATTCATGACAGCCACCCCAGTATTCCTCCTGTTTAGAAGGAGACTAATCACACCGCAGCGGTTTGCTGCCCTGCTCTGATGAAAAGCCCCATTATTCTTCACTTGAGGGTCCTGGTGTCTCCCCTTCAAGGGAAGAAAAGAGCCACACACTGATTTCGGATGCAATTTGGGTTTGAAGAGGAGTGCTGGGCTCCCTGGAATTCGCAGTCATCTTTATCTGAGGGCAAAGAGTTGCCTCTCACAAGACAAAACCCAGATACGGTGACCATTTCTCCCCTGTGAGACCCCAGTGCTCTGCTCCACCCCCCACATCCAGTGGAATGTACAGGCCCAGGCCCAGAGGAATTCCCACTGGGACGGCCCCTCCCTCTTCCTTCTCACTCCCTTCTACACACTTGTGCACACACAACAATCCTCTACATCTGTTTCTCTACCCAGCCCTGCCACACTGGAGTTTGGGGGAACTGTCTGCCTCATCAGGAGACCCCTCAGAGTCTGGTCTGGAGTTCATAGCTGAAGACTTGATTTTTCTACCCTCTGTGAGGGCCAGTGCTAGCCCAGGAGACAGCCCTGAGGCCCAGCAATAGAAGATTGTTCACTCAAGGTCACGTAGCCAGGATGGCTGTGATTTGAAGCCAGGTCTTCCAGCTGTCCTGGATGAGGCCATCCTTGGTGAGTACCATTCCTTCCCCACCGGGATTCGATATTACCCTGCCCCTGTACTTGTTCAGTTAGCATTCACCCTTCCAGTCCGTCTGACCACATGTTAGAGGACACACACTATTTGATTATCCGCCTATGGCAAGTGAAAATCTAAAGGAAGTTTCCTCATGTGTTTAGTTTACATGAACTTGGAGGAGGCCCTGAGCTTGATCCCCAACACTGACTGCAGCAACAACAGTCATCACATCTGTCAGTGGGTGGGAAGACCCTCTCTGTTGCTCTTTCCACTCACCCTGGTACTGTGGAGTGTGCGCATCAGGACCTGTCAAAGCCCCAGCTCCTAGGTGTGTATATCCACCAAGAAAACAAAAGAAAAGGGTGGGATGGGGGGAGAAGGACAAAAGGGATGGAAAGAGGGAGGGGAGAAGGAAGAGGGAGGGAGTGGATGGAAGGCAGGTACCAAATTGGATCAGAATTTCAGAAGAACAATGAAACCAGGTTGGATGCAATCGCCGGGCTCTGCTTTGTACTAAGGACTTATGCTGGCTCTGAAACTTCAGTGTAACTAGGTGTGCTGTGTTTCATCTGGCTACATACCTCCCCACGCGCAAACGTATTTTTGGAGACAGGCTCTGGACATCTAAAGCCACCATTCAAATCCTGCAGAATCAGAGGACAGGACGGGGACTCAGGTAACCTAGGCTGGCCTCACGCTCACTGTGTTGAACTTCTGATCCTCCTGCCTCCAACTCCCAAGCGCCTGGATGACAGAGGTGTACCGCCACACTTGGTGTATGTAGTAGGGAGGGAACCCAGGGTATCTTGCATGCTGGGCAAGCACTCTACCCACTGAGCCACGTCCCCAGCACCATCACCTCAAGTGAAGTTCGTCCCACCAGCATTTAGCACAGATGCACAGTGGGTGCTTAACACAGATTGGAGGAGATTGCCACTCCCCTCTCTCTGACCTCATGCTGGTGACAGCACATTGCAAGGGGCCCTTGGTGGCCACCCTCCAACACCCATACATAACATCTCACCTTGACAACCATACTATCACTACCATCTGTCTCCCTCTCCTGTGAGACTTCTTTGAAACTGGCTCCAAATCCTGACAGAAGGTAACATGCTCCCATTCCCATGCTATCAGAAAGAGGTGGAGCTCGCCATAAATGATTGACAATATGTCTGTCCATCAAACGACAATGGGAATGATGGGTTTGTTTATTTATTTTTTTACTCCCCTACTCAGCTCGTGTTCTTGCAGCCTTCTCCCACCTTCCTCCCCCTGGGGGTTCTCACGCCTTCCTTCTCTTTTTGAAGTACTTTGGTCCATATTTTATTCATGATAAGATTTGGTGGAGGCTACACAGTCAAAGATTCTAGTTTCAAACCTATCCCCCAGTGGTCAGCACAGTGGGAGAGAAAACACCGGCTTCTATTGACTCTCAGCAAATGTTGGCTTTTCTGGCATGGGGTGCAGCTAGGCAAGGTGTCTTGAGCTATTTGGTTGTACTTGATGATGGGAATGTCTTTCTAAAAATGTGTTGCTCTGATTGGTTGATAAATAAAGCTGTTTGGCCAATGGTGAGGCAGAATAAGGTTAGGCGGGACATTCGAACTAGGGGAAGAGAAGCCGAAAGCAGAGCAGGGGCAGACGCCATTCTGCCGCCCAGAAAGCAACATGTAACGGCGCACAGGTAAAGCCACGTGGAACACGTNGCGACATAGATTATGAAATGGGTTAATTTAAGATGTAAGAGCTAGCTAGCGAGAAGCCTGCCAGGGCCATAGTTTAAAAATGATATAAGTCTCTGTGTGTTTACTTGGGTCTAAGCGCCGTGGGAGCCGGGTGAGATCGGGACCAGACAAACTTTTGTCTACAACTTGATGCCCTCCCCTTAGATTTTTTGTTAAATTCAAGGCAGGGACACAGCTATGAACAGGAAGAGAATTCCCTATCCTCCTGAGCTAACGCGCATGGTGCTGTCTTAGACCCAGGGATTTGCCCATGGTAGGTAGGTAGGTGAGCTCCATAGATGACCTGCTTCCTCAGTTCTGTTTGCCTTTTTCAGTTCTCAGACAGGGTCTTGCTAAACAGCCCAGGTGGGTCTTGAATTCTCTCTGGAGCCCAGGCAGGCACAGAAACTTGCAATCCTCCTGTCTCCGTCAGTGAGGAGCTGGCTCACCAGGCCGAGCTTTGATTGTTGCAATGGTTGTGCACTTGGAGCAGGAAGCTTCACTTGTGCTGAGGGCTCGCTGGGGTACCCACCCTGGGGGAAACCACTGTAATCTGTTTGTTCTGAGGCAAGGGGTGGTTTGAATGCTGTGTGCAGCACTGCTGAGGTCTTGGGACTTAGTGGGTGACAGGTCACATGGGACATCGTTCATAGAAGAGGTAATGGGGTGCTCTTGGGACCCGGCTTTGTTCCTATGGGAGCAGATTGTAATAGGTCAATCCTGGTCTCCAAACCTCTCTGGCCTCCGGCCCAGCCAGTGCCCCCTTCCTCCTTGCTCCCATCTTTATGATACCATGAGCCCGAGGCTCTCACCAGAGGCCGACAGAGGGACAGACAGACAGATCATGGACTGTAAAGCCTCCAAAACTGAGAGCTGAAGAAACCCCTTTGCTTTATAAACTACCCAGCCTGGGGTGTTTCATTATAAACAGACCACAAGAAAGGAGCAAAACCATCCAATGTGTGTCCTGTGTGTCTGTACTCCCACTCTGTAACTCATCTTAGAGAAATAACAGAGGATATGACCAGAGACTTCAGCCTAAACCTTCTCTTTTAGCCAGAAAAACAACAACAAACAAACAAACGAACAACCACCCCACCACCCCCATCCCGCCCCCGTGCACCAACTTTATAAAGAACTACCATTTTACTGGCAGAAAAGCTACTTGAGAGAGTTATCTAAATGGTGGCATCCGGATCTGTGGGAAGAAACACTACATCATACCCATTTGGTAGAGAGTTTTAAGAAAAGTCTAGAAATTGTTGGACCATAGGGACTAACAATTTTTAATTTGGGACCAGTCTGAATTTTCTAAGACTAACCATCACTTACATATCCTGTCAACAATTAAGAGGGACAGGGCTGGGGGGATGACGCCGTGTGTGAAGCAATTACCATTCAAGCGTGAGGACCTGAGTTTGAATCCCTGGAGCATCCAGAAAGCTGGGTGCTGTGGACTGAGTCGGGAATCCCAGTTCTCCTGTGGGGGAATGAGAGGCACAGGGGACACCCCAGAACTTCAAGGGCCACTAGCCTGGAGTATGAAGTATCGAACAAGGAGAGCTTGTCTCAAACAAGGTGGAAAGTGAGGGACCAAACTTCTGAAACCTCTGACCTCCACATGTGCATTATCGCACACGTGTGTACCCCCATGCACAGGCATGCACACATGCACAAGAGCACGTATGTGGTGTGTGTGTGTGTGTGTGTGTGTGTGTGTGTGTGTTTGGTGTCATGTGTTTAAATAAATCCATAAACCAATTAATCAACCAGCCAATTAATCATCAAACAATCTTGCTATATCTAGGTGTCCTTTGCGGTGACTATGACTCTAAACCCGGACGGTCACAGCCAAGGTCACTATCTATTGTCATTGCAGCCAAAGGACTCCCACCCAGTTGGGTCAGCTGAGGTGTGTGTCCCAGCTGGCCTCGTTAATGGTGCCATGTGAGGCTTGTGAAATCAAGATAGGCTGCCTAAAAGAGGCTTGCCCTGGGGACGTGGGGCTGTTTATCTCCCCGGAGTTATTTTTATTGGTTTGTAAATTGAACAGTCCTCCTTGGGAACCTCCTGGAGCTTGGAGAGGGAAGACTGAAGCTGGCCCACGCCCACGCAGGGGTGGGAGGCACCGGGGCCTGGGAAGCAGGCGGGACTGCATTCACTCAGCAGGAGGGGAGTCAGGTGAAGGTGATGGTGGAGTAGATGAGGGAAAACCATAGCCAGGAGGACTGTGAGAACTCGAGGGCTGTCTGGGAGGATGGGACAATGAAGCCCAGTGGGTTCATTGGGTTCTAAACTCACACCTGTAATGCCAGCACTGGGGAGATGGAGGCAGGAGGATCAGGAGTTTGAGGTCACCCTCAGCTATAGAAAGTTTTAAGCTAGCCTGGGCTACCTGAGACCTAAGACATTCCTTCACTCTGTGTGTGTGTGTGTGTGTGTGTGTGTGTGTGTGTGTGTGTGTGTGTGCGCGCGCGCGCCAAGGATCAGACTCAGGGCCTCCCACTTGTTAGACAAATTCTCCACCACTGAGCCACACCCCAGATACACCCGCATTCCATTCATTCTTTGATGCTGTGGTTTACTTGATGAGTCAACTTGGTTGGACCACAGTACCCAGATATTTGGTCAAACATTATTCTGGATGTTTTAGTGAAGGCATTCCCCCTTTCCCAATATGATTGACATTCAGAATTAGAAGTGCAGCTCATTGGTTGTATACTTCCCTAGTATGGATGTCCTAGGTTTGACATGCAGAGCCTCCCTCCACATGTCAGAGCCTGTGAGTGTTCAGAGGACAGCTTGTGGAAGTCTGATGGCCCCAGAGACCAATCTAGATCAACAAACTTGGTGGCAGACACCTTTACCTGCTGAGCCTTGTAATAAACCTGACATTTAAATAACAAATTTTAAAATTTTTATTTAATTAACATTTTTAATTTATTTTGCATATCAACCATAGTTTCCCCTTCCCTCCTCTCCTCCCACCCCCTCCCCCCACAAATAGGCTTTCGGTAAACATACTCCAGAATGATGCGGTGGGGCCCATCTTATCAGTTGAAGGTCTCAGTGGCAGAAGAAAAGACAGGCAGGTGTGGTGGGATGTGCTGTAATTCCAGCTAGCACTCAGGGAACCAAGACAGAAGAATGGATCAGAGTTCGAGGCCAGCCTGGGCTATGAAGAAAGACATTGTATTGGTGTTTTATCTGCATATATGTCCGTGCAACACATTTGTAGCTGGTGTCCACTGAGCTCAGAAGTGAGTGTCAGATCCCCTAGAGCTGGAGTTACAGATTGTGAGCCACTATGTGGGTGCTGGGAATTGAACCCAGGTCCTCTGGAAAAGCAGACAGTGCTCCTACTCTGGAGATAGGGTTTCTCTGTGTAGCTTTGAAGCCTGTCCTGGAACTCACTCTGTAGACCAGGCTACCTCAAACTCACAGAGATCCACCTGCCTCTACCTCCCGAATACTGGGATTAAAGGCATACACCTTTAATTGTATGTTGTTGGTGAACACCTGGCTAGGTTAAAATATTTTTAAGTTAAATATTTAAAAAAAAACAAAAAACAAAAAACTGAGGGTTGGAAAGCCAGCCTACCTATATACCTCTTATCTATCTATCTATCTATCTATCTATCCATCATCTATCTACTTATCTATATATCATCTATCTACTTATCTCTCTATATATATGTCATCTATCTATATATCATCTATTTATCTATCTATCTCTATCTACATCTGTATCTCTATCATCTATCTACCTCTCTATCATCTATATTTATCATTTATCTACCTACCTACTTACCTATCTCTCTCTCTCTCTATATATATATATATATATATATAAAATCTATCTATCTATCTATCTATCTATCTATCTATCTATCTATCTGTCTGTCTAATTCTCAAACCCTTGAGCCTCTCCCTGCTGGTACTGTGCACTCTTCTCTCCCTGGAGTTCTGCACATACTGGCACCTGCTGTTCTCAGAACCTAGGGCAGACACATGAGCTTCAGAAAATAACAATATCTTGATAGGATGGCTAGGTGCCTGATGCCAAGCCTGAAGACCTGAGCTGTTTCCCTGGGAAAGAGAGAACTGATTCCTGAAAGTTGTCCTCTGCCTCCCACACACGTGCTGCCCCAGCAATAATAACAAACAAACAAACAAATAAATAAATATAATCGAAAAAACTTAAAGGAAGGGCCTGGCATGGTAGAGCAGCCCCAAGACCCTGGGTTTAATCCTCAGTGCTGCAACTGACTAACCAATTACTTAATCAAATGAGGGCAGGGAAGAGACCTTGAGGGATAAAGCACTTGCCATTCAAGCCTGGGGACCAAAGTTTAGATCCTCAGCACCCACACAAAAAGCTGGGTGGGCATAGAAGCCCACTCATAATCCTAGCTCTCAGGAGGCAGAGACAGGGAGGCCCCAGGCCAAGCTGACTGACCAGACTAGCTAAGTCATCCAACTCCAGGCCCAGCAAAAGACCTTGCCTTGATAAATAGAGCAGAGAGTGATCAGGCAGCATTAATTTTGGATGTCCACCTACATGTCACACATGGGTGCATACACACGGGAACACACCTCCACACTTGCATGCAAAAAAATTATAGAAGATACTGGAATGTTCTAATGACATGTGTCGGGTGTGGGTTTGAGATACAGCCGCCCCCCCAACACACACATGCACATTTCCACACTCGCTTAGAACTGGAATCCTTTGTCCCTTGGCCTCTCCGTAGATCGACCTTCTCGGGTCTCTTGTTTTTATTTGCCAGCGGCACAGTGGCAGGCACACAGTAGGTGCTCATTAAATGATTGGTAAGTGAATGGATAAAAGTTATGAGGAGATTTCCTCCCAGCCTGCCTGTGGTGGCCGCGGCTGGGGATGAGGGCCAGTAACACCGGGAATCTACACCTGCCCGGAGCTCATGGTACCAGGTCCTGGACTGTTTCTAGTTCACTGTTTTAGCAACCCTGACAGGTGGGGGCCCATTGTTCACATATTCTGCACGTTGCAGAGGCAAAGCTGTAATTCCAACCTGGTCTTGGGACCATTTGTGGCATGCTTCCTGCCCNTTAGAGGTGTAGGCCAACAAGTGGCAGGGAGACNCAAGAGGAGAAGGAGCCAGAGGCTCATTGATTGGGGTGCAGAGACCATGGAGGCACACCCAGCTTTGAGGTAATACTGCATCTAACACAGCCTTCCCTGTTCCCACAGAGTCCCTTCCTGCGCTGCTGCTCTCTGTCAAGACTTGTCCGGCCTGGGTTTCATGGCTTCGGGCTTCTGTTCCCTGCTGCCTGGACAGGGGGCTCAGCAGGTCTGTCTTCCTTGACCACCCAAGTCACTGCAGAAGCAATTAGAGAACAAGGCGCGGCTGTGGGAAGGCTCCTCTGGTGCCCTGTGGAAATGTTATTTAATTTTCGATTGTTTTTCGAGTTTTCCCAAGTGGGTTGTTTTGCGAGCACCTGCCCCACTTCGAGCTAGAAGAAACAACCCTCCTTGTCCCCAGCTCCAGGCTGGGCAAGCCAAAGCCAAGAAACTCTTGCTCGGTTTGACAGTCATAGTCTCTTTCCCAGCAAGTCAAACGATTTGTGTCTNTAAAGAGAGAAGACAGGAGTTGGCCAAGGCATGTGAGAGCTTGGATCACAGAGCCGGCCACTTTGGCCATCTCACTCCCACCTCCCAGCTCTAGGAGACCCTGGAGTACCAGAGAGCCAAGGTTGCTAAAACCTGATTGCTTTTAGGCCTGGTTCCGGTAACATTCCGTGTGTGTATGTGTGTGTGTTCACACACATGTGGAGGTCAAAGGTCAGCCTAGGGTGTTGTTCCTCAGGTGCTGTCCACCTTGTTTCTGAGACAGAAACTCTTACTGGCCTGTAGCTCTCAGACTAGTCTAGGCTGGTGTACCAGTGAGTCCCAGGCCACAGGT
>LZPO01033052.1:187914-198634 GCA_001675575.1 Neotoma lepida
ACTCAGGTCCTCACAGCAAAACACTTTACCAGCTGAGCCATCCCCCAGCCCCCGACTTTTGGTAAGCTTCTTGAGAGCAACTGGGATGAACCAGAGCTGCCTATGACCTGGCTGACCTACAGGAGTCTCAGTTTCTTCCTCCACAAAATGGGAATCATCACAACGCCTACCACACAGCACTGTTCTGATNATCCCATTAGCTAAGAAAAATTATAAGACAGTCATGTGAGGTCTCTGTCCTCCCTTAGACTATCAGATGCAGGCTTAGGATGCTAGTGGAAGAGCTTAAGGACATTACACTTCCAAGGGACCCTGGAGCAGGCTGGTTAGTGGAAATCTGAAGCATGATGGTGGGGGTGAGTTTGGGGGNCGTGGGCATGCTACGTGCTCCTCCTTATCACAGGAGCTCAGCTACTGCAGTCGGCCAGTCATCTCCACAGACTCTGCATCCACCAACCAACCACATAGTGTAACTATTTGGAGAAAGATTATGTGCGTACTGAACATGTAGAGACTTTTTTCTTGCCAATATTCTCTAATCAACACAGTGACCATTTCTGTAGCATTTGCATAGGGTCAGGGTCAGGGGTCGCCAGGAGATGGTTTAGGGTGGATGTGAGTATGCGTGCCTGTGGTGGGGGTGCTGGGGTGTTCTGGAACCAGCCTCCATTGGATCCTGGGAGACACCCGTACCCTATTTTCATGTCAAGCTAGCTCTGTTTCCCATGATGCTCCCATCCAGCCAGCAGATAAGATATAGAGTAACTAGTGATTTCTTGGGCAGCAACCCCCTTTACTCCCTTCTGGTCCCCACCCCAGACTTCTTCCTCCCTCTGGAGTGTACTGGGCAGAACCACCTTCCAATGGCCCCAGGAACAAAATTTCTCTGCATGCTTTTAGCTCTGGGCAACTTGGCAGCCTGCACCCCAGTGATCTTTCCAGACTTGGCTTTCACGGGAAGTGTTAACCATGTTCTAATAATCCTGCAGCTCCCCACTCACCCTCGTGCAAGAGAAGTAGCATCATGAAGCCCATGATGTTTGCAGGTGTGAAACTAAGGCTCATCAATGAAAGAGAACCAAGAAGGGACATGGTCAGGCTCTGGGACCAGGCCTTTGTACNGACCATTGCCCCACACTGCCTTTGACTCCTGAGTCTCCCCTAGGATCCAGTACCCTCCCTCCAGCCCAGAAATCTGGCCTGGGAAATATTCTCCCTTCCCATAAGGTTTTGGCTTTTATACCCAGCTTGGTTTTCTCTCTTTATCTGGGGATCTCTGGGCCTCACTCATCCATNCTGCANGTGACAGATAAGNATGGGTCCCCAGGCTATACCACACACTACACAGGGCCCTGGAACACAGACGTGGTACCTGCCTTGGGAGCTCCACAGCAAGGGACAGAAGTATACACAGATGATGCTTTTGGGGTCCATCATCTGTTCCCCTGTGGGACACCCAAAGACCACCAGTCTAGAGTCCCCATGGCATCCCAAAGATTGCCAATCCATCCTTCTGTATTAGCTACTCAGTGATGCATAACAGTGTCCTCCGTGCTTTAAGGCTGAGAACAGAGATTTAATGTGACACATGTCTATGGTAACTACATATATGCATTATGTGACCATGTCCATGGAGCAGGAGTGAGGGGTAGATTATCTCGTCCCTCTGCTGAGGTTGCTCATGAGATCCACTGGGACTGTGGCCTTTCCTGAGGCTCTCCCAGGATGAGATCTGTAGCTATGGAGGACAGGAGCCCTCAGGCAACAACTGGACCGGGCTCCCTTGGGGCCTCCCAAGTTAGAAGAACATCTGTGTCCTTCTAAGCCTCAACTTGCACCCCAAACGGCCTCACCCAACAGCAAACAANGGAAAAGGAATANTATGCAGCAGTNAACATGGACAAGCCAGGTCTACACTTAAAGGGAAAAGCAGCCAGAAGGGAACACAGCGAGCCGGTCGTGATGTTTTGTTAAGGCGATTGAAAGGTAACCAAGACAGCGGGTAAGACAATCACCAGACATAGACAACCGGTTTGGCTCGGTTTGGTTTTTCTTCTGTGGTTTTGTTTTGTTTTTTAAGATAGGGTCTCTTGTAGGGAAGTTTGATCTAGAACTCTCTTTGTAGCCAGAGGATAACTCGAAGGGATCCTCCTGCCTGAGTGCTGGGAATACAGGTGTGCACCACCACCCCTTTACGTGGTGCAATGGATCAAACCCACGGCGGCTTTGAGTGTGCTGTCTAGCCACTGAGCCATACTGCCAGCCCTGCAAACTCATGTTCCTTTTGATTTCATTTTCTTCTGAGGCAGGGTCGTATATGACAAAGGTTGGGCTTAAGCTCCCAGTCCCCCAGCCTCTGCCTCTCTAGTAGATGGTTTTAGATGTTCATCCCCATACCCATCTAAGGATGTCACACCCTGATGCACTTCCACAGTGAGGAACAGCCCTCCCAAGCTCTGCCTCTCCATAAAAGAACATACCGGAAATGGCACAAATGGGAGCTGATGAGATGGCTTGGCAGGTGTGGTCGTTTGAATGAAGATGGTCTCTATGTTTTGAATACTNGGTNCCCAGNNNGGGAAACTGTTTGGGACAGATTGGGAGGTGTGGCCTTGTTGGAAGTGTGTCACTGGGGGTCCACCATGCCGTTCCCACGTAACTCTCTCTGCCTCGTGCTTGTGGACCAGATGTGAGCTCTCAGCCACTGCTCCAGCACCATGCCTGCCTGCCTGCTGCCACTCTCCCCACCACGATGGTCATGGACTCTAACCCTTTGGAACTGTGAGCCTCCAAATTCAATGCTTTCTTTATAAGTTGCCTTGGTCATGGTGTTTTGTTAAGGTGACTGAAAAGTAACCAAGACGGCAAGTAAAGGTGCTTACCACCAAGCCTGATGGACTGAGTTCTAGTCCCGGATCCACACCATGGAAGCAGATAACCCAAACCCTGTAAACCGTCCTTTCGTCTCACTCCCTACCCTCCCCACCTACACGCTGGAACTCACTAAATAAAATGTAACAAAAAGGTTGTAATGACCCAAATAAACTTTCTGGAACTCTGGAGATGAACTAAAGGTTTGCAACAACCCAAAGATAACATTTTTTAGCGGCTGAATCTGAATGAAAAGAGTGAGCTTCATGGTATTCTAACTCATTCCACTTTCCTTCTCTCATCCCAGTTCTGTAGTGGCTTTGAAAACTAACGGCCTTGTAACCACCGTAGCTGTGGAAAACAGTGGGTCTCCAGCTACTGGAGGAGCAGGATGGAATTAGAGTCTGCCTCCAAGGAACCTCACGGGTTGTCTGCCTGGAAGCAAGATGGGAGCTTGCTGAGAAGTGTGTCTAAGGCTTCATAATATCTAACCCAACCCCAAGCTCACGCAGTCCCATCTACAGTCCTGGGGATTCCTCAGCAGCTCAGCTGTCCAAGGTAGTATGACCCCGGAGGATGAAAAAGGCCAGCCTTCACAAACCTAAGACAAGAGCTGCTCTGCTATAGGCTGTCCACAAGGGACTTTGAAAACCTCTGAGACATTCCTGGAAGGCTAGCAGGCCAGGCAAACATTCAGGATCATGTGTGCACCTAAGACGTATTTGAGAAAGCTCTACACTACCAATTCTGCATGCCCTTGTCCAGGACAGGGGATTGAGGAGGAAGGTGGCCCAGCAGGCCACAGCCTGGAAGGCTGTCTCAGCACACTCATGGAGTGACAGAGGGAAAGACAGAAATGTAGAGTCTTTCTTCCCCCTTCCNAGAGGATAGTGGACTAACTGGTTCAAGTCATGGAAGGAAATCTTCATCTCAGGAAGCTAGTCACAGACTTGAGTGGCCAACCACAATGAAGAATACATTTTTGGAGAATTAGCCCAGGAAAGTCACTCAATAAACAGTGTCAACAAAACCTCCACAAAAGCAGAAACAGAAGAGACTAAATGTCTAGATTTTAAAACTTCCTAGGAAGTTTTAATACTGGGCATAAGTGACTTCCTGGAGAATTCTAACCTTCAAGGACCACACCAATCCTTTGTGTTCTCTCACCCAAATAAAACAAGAACACNTCCTCAGCTGTGCTGTGGAGGAGGAGGGGGAGGAAGAGAAATCAAGTATAATTCCATTTATCTACAATATTTAAAACATATGCAAACTAATACTATAAGTTATTTTAAAATAGACACATACTAATGTTGTGGAATATTTAACTATGTAAAGGTGTGTTACGTTTGTTGATGCTGCATTTGTTTAACNATGTAAAGATGTGTTGCTTTTTCACCTTGCCTGCCTAAGGCACCTGATTGGTCTAATAAAAAGCTGAACAGCCAATAGCTAGGCAAAGAGGGGGATAGGCAGGGCTGGTGGGCAGGGAGAATAAATAGGAGAACTCTAGGCTCAAAAAGACAGGAATGAGAGAAGAAGACAGGAGAGAACAAGGGAGACGCCCAGGGTCAGCCAGGTAGCTGCCAGTCAGCAGACACAGAGTAGGATGTACAGAAAGGTAACAAGCCCCAGGCGAAAGGTAGATAAAGAGAAACAGGTTAAGTTAAAAGAGCTAGCCAGAACGGAGCCTAAGCTAGGCCAAGCATTCATAATTAATAAAAAGTCTCTGTGTCATGATTTGGGAGCTGGTTGGTAGCCCAAAAGAAAAAGCCTGGTACACACTAGGGCCAGCAAGATGGCTCAGTGGGCAATGGTGCTTNCAGCCAAGTCTGACAGCCCAGAGTCAAACCCCATCAAGTTGACAATCAAGATTAACCACTTATTTATCATTTCCCTTGCTCCTCATAAAACAGGTCCCATCCGTATCATTCCCTTCAGACGGGGAGGCCCATGCTCAGAGACATTAACTTGCCTAAGATTGTAGAGCTGGCTAGGCTGGGCTTTGGACTATGAGCTGGTCAATCCCAGATGTGCTGGCTTCGGATCCTAATGCAACTACTTATTATTATTGAGCCTGTGAAATGTGTATCTTGACCTCTGTACATCTCTAGGTCTGTCAGAGAGGAGTGGCAAAAGTCTCACCTTAGTGGTTTGTAGGAGGGAGGCTGTAGNNGCCTTATATTAAGCCTTTACTTGGCATATAGTACATGCTCAATAAATGTCAGCCAGGATTCNTAAGTTCAGTGCTTATTCTAGCAAATTCTTTTTTTCCTCCTTTGGTTTTTNAAAACAGGGTTTCTCTGTGTAGCCCAGGCCGTCCTGGAACTCACTTTGTAGCCCAGGCTGGCCTCTGACATCAATCAGGTGATGTCACACTTGATTGAGCCCTCCCTCCTCTGGCTTCATCTGGTTGCTTAGTTATTAGTATTTAAATGATTGCTGGTTTTGTTTTATTTTGAGCCAGCAGTCGCTGAGTGGACCTGGATGTGCCTTCTACTTCTGTCTGTAGCCCGAGGTTGGGCCTGGGACTTGTGGCTGGTGCTGGAACCAAAGGTCACATCTGTGCACTGTGCTGTGGCTGAAAAGGGGGTGGCCTCCCGAAACCTGCCTTTTGCAGCCAGCTTGCTTCCTGGAACAGCCAAACCCTNCAGGTTCCGGGGGCTCCTTTGTGGGGAAGGTGGCGTTGTCTCTCGCTTGTTTGCTCAGGGTTTAAAAGGTATTGCTGGGCTTTGGCTAAGAGGAAATTCAGCCTTTGCGCAAATTCTTAGTCATTGACTGTAAACATCTGGACGGAATGCGTCAGCTTGGAGTCCACTTTTCGGGGCTTCTCCCCAATGGCACAGGGTCCTGGGAGNGAACAAACTCTGATATTTGTGTAGCGATGGCTGGCTTGACNGACAGGCTCTTGGCATTGGTACTGGTGTTGCCTCCCTTGCCCTGTGAGGAGGAGGAAGAGGAGAGGAAAGATGCGGAAGAAGTGGAGAAAGAGAAGCAGACAGGGAGGGAGAAGAAAATGGAGAGTTGCCTCCATCCTAGTAAAGGCNGCGCTAATTCCATGCCTGAGTCTCTCTCCACCCCGCCAAGAAGCTCCCCTGTGGACCTGTGGCTGCTGGGATGAGACATTCTCCCCAGTCAGTCCCATAAATATCCACCGGAGGTCTAGCATGTGCCAGGCCCTGTGTCTAACATAGGGGAAGTTACCTTTAGGAAGCTTGAGTTCTCACAGGGAGAGAGAGCCCTTTTCCAAGAAACCCTAGACCGAATTTCATTATGCCAAAGATCCCCTCTTAAAGCAACNGTGTTCTCGAAAGGGATGCTGTTGACTGTACACATAACCCTTTCCCAGTGGGTTCCTGCATTGTCAGCTTTCCAGAGCTGTGACAAAATACCTATGGGAGATCAACTTAAAGGAGAAAATGGTTTTTATGGTTTAGCATTTCTGCTGCCTCTGGGTCTGGCGTGCGGAAAATGGAAGCTGTTCATGCCATGGAGGCAGAGAAGCAGCAAGCATAAGGGGAGAAGGGCCTGAGAAAAGTCCCCTCTAATGACTCGACCCCCCCCACACACCTCTTAAAGTTTTTACCACCCCCAATGGTGCCACTAAAGTCATTGCTAAGCTTCCAAATGCAGCCGTTGGGGGTATTTCAGATACAAACCATAAGAACACCCCAGTAAACCCAATGTCCCCGTCCTCCATGGCAACAAAGGATCCTGGGAGATGTAGGGTGCATCCTAGAAGTGACCATCCATCATCTCCTACACTCACATTCCATTAGTCAGAATCCAGTTACTCTGGTGGGGGTGGGGCGTGGGGTAGCTGTTTGCATCNCAGAATGAAGCCCTGGTGTTTGGGGAGAACACAGTATGGTCACAGGATCTGCTGTCTGGGACTAGGTNTGCCCAGCTAAAACACTGCCCTTGACACCAGTTGTGAGTATGAACATAAGAGAGGGGTATCTGGGTCAGCAAGAGGGCTCAACAGGCACAGGTGATTGCTGTCATGCCTGATGACCCGAGTTCAATTCCTTGGACTACACAGCAGCAGGAGAGAACAGACTTCCACAAGTTGTCCTCTGACCTCCACCTGGGCACTGTGGTCCCTGAATGCCCTCATAAATGAACACATAAATGTAATTAAAATAACGGAGCATCTTAAGATTGTCTTTGCAGCCCAGTTGGTAGAGCCCTCGCCTAGCAGGCACAAAGCCCTGGGTTCCAGACCTACCACCACANAAACCNGAGCTGATGCTCCACACCTGTAATTCCAACTTGGGAGANGGAGGCAAATGAGAAGTTCGAGGTCTTCATTAGCCATGCAGTGCTAGCCCAGGCTACAAACAATAGAACACGTAGGGGTGGGGAGGGTAAGNGGGGATATTTGGTNTGCTGAGAACAGAATCCTGGGTATCACACGTNCTTAGCAAGCACTATGCCAGCCCTTAAAAAACAAACAAACAAAATCAAAAAGCTTTTTTGTTTTGGGGCAGGATCTCACTAAGTTGCCCTGACAGGCCTTGTACTTGTGATCCTTATGCTTCAGTCTCTCAAGTATCTGGGGTATTGGGGCTGATATCCTAGCAGTGGGAAGGCCGAGGTGTGAAGATCGATGAACATATAAGGCCAGCCTGGGCTACATGGTGAGCTCCAGGCAAAGCCAGAGCTACACAGCAACACTCTGGAGAGAGAAAAAGAGAGAGAGAGAGGTAGGTAGAGATAGATAGACAGATGATAGACACATGGCAGATGATAGATGGATGGATAGATGATAGATAGATGATGGATGGATGGATGGATGGATGGACAGATGGACGGATAGATGGATGGATGGATAGATAGATGGATAGAGATGAGGCTAGCAGAGCCCCACACCTGCCCCATGCTCATTCTCAGAACCTCACACATGTGGGTCATGACTGCAGCGCAGGCTCCTGGGCTCACTGACTTACTGCCACTTAATAACAGCTGTAAATGACAAGGCCGGGTCACCTCGACCTCCCCAAGCTACAGGCTCCGACTCTATGGAAGGTTTGCCAGGCAGACACACACCCCTCGACTGCTTCCCTCACGTCACGATTAGCTGTGTGGCATTGTCATTGAGTGGGCACTTTCACAGAGTGCCTGGTTAAGCCTCTGTCTCCTCCCCTGAAAACAATAGGCGGAATTTTAATGTGGTGGGAACAATCCGGGATTCAGAGAATGAATGAAGGGAGGGGAGGGAATGAGTCACCCACCCTAATTTGTGTCTACTGAGGCAATAGGTGTGCAGCCTCCGTTTCTCAGAGCTAGGGGAATGTCTGCCAAAATAAATTAACTTTCCCACGTCAGTGAGTCATTTGGCAAGGGCTGCTGCCTCGGAACTGAGGGAGAACGGGAGAGACCACAGGGTAGGGAGGGGTCCCAGTGACTCAACACGGAGGAAGCAGCTTTTGCTCCCTCCCCCACCCCCCTCTACTCTCTCTTTCACCCCCCCGTGTCTGTCTCCATCTCTCTCTCTTTCTCTCTGTCTCTTTCTATCTCTTTCTGTGTCTCTGTCTCTCTCCCATCCCAGCTCTCTCTCACGACCTGTTGAAGTAAGAGGCAGAGTCCCTCCAAGAAATCACTGAATCTGGATCTCAGCTGTGCAAAGGTGACTGGTCCAGCGGACAGACGTCGGAAGCTGCTACCACGGGACACACCACATGTGACAGGGCCAGGCTGAGGCTCCTGCACCCCTCTCTTCCATCCGGTGCTCTTCTCNCAAGAGTGCCAGACCTTGGCTATTCCCACACTCCAGTGGCTGGGGAGCTTCAGGGCACAGCAGCAGAGATCAAAGCCAGAGCCAACAGGTCCTTNAGAAGAAAGGCCTGGGAGGAGCCGGCTGAGATGGACTTAATTACCTCCTCCTCGGGCTTGGGGGTTTTATGAGCAGGTCTGCCTGTCTCCTAGAAACCGGACCAGAGGCAGTGAACCCAGCATAAAAGAGATTGATGTGAGACAGGAAAGGCAACTTTCCGACCTCTGAAATGGATATTCCACCAGGCTCTCTCCCGTTCAAGCATTCTCCAGCTTCCCACTGCCTGTAGGAGGCAATGCGTTTTAGAAGTTGCCCTTAAGAGCATGCGCTTTCAGGGGGTGGGGTCTCGGAGACCTGGGTGGGAATCATGGGAAATTGTCTTCAGTGAAATCAACTCTGTAAAATAGTGTATGATTGTACCTGAGTGTTTTAGGGAAGGTTGCGGGGGTCACATTTCTTCCTGTAGACCCCCAAATCCATGACACAGGGGTCCTCTTGTATATTTAAGTCAACTCTAGATGAAAAACATGCTGCTCACCAAGTTCTCATGAGCAATGAACATCATTGGTGTCACCTGACGTCAACTGGAAAGTACAAATTTTTCCTTTTCATATGGATTGAATTTAGGGCCTCGTCTGTCCTCAGCAAGTGCTCTACTGGTGAGCTANATCCATCACCCCCCCCCTTTTAATTAAAATTTTTTTAAGATTTAAAATTTTTTAAAGGAATGCATGTGTGTGGGTGTTTTGCCTGCATGTGTATGTCAGTGCATTCTTTTTGTGCCTGGTATCCACAGAGGCCGGAGGATGAGACGATGTTGGATCCCGCAGAACTGGAGTCAGAGGCAGTCATGAACTGCCGTGTGGGTGCTGAAACCAAACNCAGATTCTATGCAACATCAACCAGTACTCCTAACCACTGAGCCTTCTCTCTACCCCTCTTTAACCTGTGAGAGAATGTCTCATTCTGTTGTTCAGGCTGGTCTTGAACTCATCTGTAGCCCGGGCAGGTGTTGAACTTGCTANCCTCCTGCCTCAGTTCCCTCGGTAGCAGGGACTGACCATCGTGCACCTTGAGGTCCGNCTTATCAAAATGGCTTCTAAGTGTTGTTTAAGAGTGACTGAGTAATCCTCCCTCTTCTCTTCCATTTTCATGTGTGTGTGTGGTGGTGCAGTTCAGAGAAAGACACACACAGAGTGTGTGTTCACATGGGTGTGGATACATGAGTGTGTGCATAGAGGCTGGGGGTTGACGACAGGAACACCCTCAATTGTTCTTCCACTATATCCACTGAGGCAGGGTCTGTCAATCAAGCCTAGCACTCCTCTGCATGGCTAGTCTCCCTAAGTAGCGTGCTTTGGGGATTTCCTGCCTCAACCTCCAGAAGCTGGAATTACAGGTGACCACCACACTCACCCAGTGCCTAACCTCTGAGCCATCTCTCAGCCCCTTGATGTGCGTCATGCATGAGTGTGTGTGTGTGTGTGTGTGTGTGTGTGTGTGCATGTGTGTGTTTCCTCCCTGACTGTCCTCCAGCCTTGGAATCCCCACCAGGATTAGAAAGTTCCCAAGCACAAGGGTCAGGGGTCACAGGATGCCCAGGCCGTGCTCTCTGCCCTCCTAAACACCCTACAAATGATAGCATTTGGGGAGTCTCCGCGCTTCTTATATTTGCTGATCTGATGCTTCCTTCCATCACAAGAGGGGCTTTGAATCTNCATAAAAGATACTCACNTAGCAGAGAGGCAAGGGATTGAGCCAGGTCTGCGAAGCCGGGGAGGAGCTGGCGCTTGGGTCTGGGATTAATAAGGTTAATTTCACGGTACACCTCGTCATTTTGAATCAAGTGGCTCGGCTGAAGGGGGAGGAAGGCATGTTGTTTTATTCTGGGGATAAATGAGAGATTAATTTTTAAGTCTTATTTAAATAACTCTCAAAGAGGCGCTAGAGATGAAATTGCTTTTAATTGGCCGGCTGCTCGCCAGCTCTTGGAAGCTCAAGTACTCGGAATGAGATCGCAGTCGGTTTTAAACTTGAACTTGTCATCTTGCTGTCTCGCTCCCCTTCCCTCCC
>LZPO01033052.1:288856-311183 GCA_001675575.1 Neotoma lepida
ACACACACACACGAGCAACAAGCTGGGCGGTTTGATAACATCGCTTTTATCTGCCTTCTCCTCTCCTCTCTCCCGCTCTCGTCTCTCTGATAATTGACAACTTTTGCTTTGGAAGTGCAACGCCTGCCTTAATCTCCAAGCATTTAGGGTGTCAATTGTTCTCCTGGAAGCCTGGCACCCGGGGACGGCGGCTCGATTCATCGAAATTAAAAATGTATAGGGCTCCAGCAACTCTTTCCTGGCGGTGGCAGTGACATTTGGTGGTAAATGCCATCTTTGCTTTTTATTGGGTCGTATTACCTAGCTCTGAAAACATTCGCGTTGTTAAACCTGGCGCTTAGACTGATAATGGGAGTGCGTGGTCTTTTAAATACGCGCTTTGTGCCTGAGTTACTGTATGTGGAGCTATGTGCCCGGGAGAGTACGAATTTGTTTAAANATTGAGCAAAGATTTGTAAACAGATGTAAGGTAATTATGTTTCAAGCGTAGAATATAATTGGAAAATTGGTTGAACGGATTATTTAATTTAGCCTTAAAAACTCAACTTCTTTAGAGTTGTGTGTCCAGTATTTTTGTTGGGGGACGCTGCCTTTTGGAGAGCGTGCATTGATTGCAAATTATTTTCTGGAACCCCTGCTGTAGATCGGAGCTTTATTTCCTCTCAGTCCTTGTTTACACTGGCTAAATAATTTAGTGTTGAAATTGTAATTAGTTACATTTAATTATGGGTGGCATAGATGCGTTTTCTCCCCTTGGAGATTAGTGGAGAAATACGAATTCTTGCCAACTTTGGAAGTGTCATTTTCATGCAGATAAAGAAATCAAGCATGATTTTGGCCTACAAAGACCTAGTGACATAGTGCCCCTACTTCCATACATGTAAAGCAGGCTGATTTCTTCTCAGCCTGAATTTTACCTAGACGCTGAGTCTTGAGATTAAGTTAGAAATTGGGGTTCTTCCCTTCACTACTGTGCTAATTCACCCTTAATCTTTTGATGTGAGGATAAAACTACTTTTGCCTGCCCCCATCCTCCTGTCTATCATTTAATATTAGGTTCAGGGACTTTCATAGATCAGCAAACGTATCGATTAGGGGGTATTTAAAATGGTTTTGTTTGGCGTCTGGGTGACCACATCGACATATTTACAGGTAATTAAAATAACCAAGTCAACCCATATTAGTTCGGGAGAGCTCCCAAATTACCATACATCATGCTGACTAGTAATGGCTTGTGTGCATGTGGCTAATTTATACACAATGAATTGTGTGGGCAAATGAAAGACTATTGGTGCACAGCCCAACTGTGGGGTCATTCCTTATCTCTCTGAGCTTCAAGGGGATGATAGGGTAGAGATGAGTTGTTTGAAATTCTTTGTTGAAGATTCCGGACTGTGATTTTTACTGGCCTAAGGATATATTCTGGGTATTTCTCCCCTAAACATCTTTAAAACAAAGAGTTGACTTTTAAATATAATTCAAATACAATTAACCTTTGGGATAACCCCTTTAAAATGCAGAAATGCTGGGATTGCTTTAAAGATGTAGAATGTTTATGTTTCCTGGTACCTGGAGATGGATAAATGCTGTTTAATTATTCAAAAATGACTTATTTTTACTTTATGTGCATTGATTGGTGTTTTGCCTGCATGTATATCTGTGTGAGGGTGTCAGATCCTTTAGAATTGGAATTACCGACTGTTGTGAGCTGCCATGTGGGTGCTGGGAATTGAACCCAGGTCCCCTGGAAGAGCAGCCAGTGCTTTTAACCCCTGGGCCATCTCTCCAGCCCTAAAATTTATTTAAAAAAAAAAATCAAACTGCAAACTGTCCTTTTTTCTGATTCCAAATTGAGAACTTTTCCTGACCCTATCATGTTAAGAATACATTGCCTAAAGAAGATAGTTGATTCCATAGGGGAGGCAACATCACCTTTTCAAAATCAAATGTGTCCGAAGAATTAGGTACTTAGCATTTTGTACTTTTTGACGTTTTGGCCTGCAGTTTTGTTTGTGAGCAGAGAAGAGTTATTACTTCTAGAAAGTGTACCCACACACCAGTTTGCAGTTATCGTAGATGGAAGTGTGAGCTCAAGTAGAGCTGTGTGGAAACAGTGACCCACCACTTTCTGTTATCCTGAGGTCATCAGCATGGCTTAGCAAAAGTTGGTTGAGCAATCAGGCACCTTAAGATTTTTGTTTCTAGTCTTTCACTGGGTTTGTTTTTTGATACTGCCTGAGTCCTGTTTCCTACACTTTCTTTCCTTTCTCCACCTGGTTTCCTAACCTGTGAAAGACATTGGATGTGTATGATGCGGGTCACTGCTGTTTTCTTACTCTCACGACTGTGAGGTTTGTAGCCATGGGAGTAAATTCATGCCTCTCTGTGCCTTTGTGACACAAACTGTTCTCTCCTTCTGTCCATCAAGTTTTGGGGTGACTCTTGGTTTATTCACTCACTTATAATATAGTTAAGTGTGTTAAATCTTCCTTTTTTGGAGAATGTAACAGTGTACCCTGTGGCTGTGAACTCACCCTTGAGGGAAGACACATTATAATTTCCAGATGCCCAGTGTATCTTTTTGTTTTTCTTTTGAGATAATGTGGAGAAAGTAACTTTGTGTTCTTTAGGCTAGACTGAGGTATGCTGGGTACCAGGACTTGAGGGAGTCATTTCTAATTCTTAGATGTTTGTTCCACATTCATGTTTGATTTGCTTAAAATCTCCCTGACTATAGATAATTGGGTAATGGTGTCAAATTCGCACTGAATTAAAACACATGTACACACATTAGTACTTAACTTCCTACTGAGGACCATTCATTTTGTATTTGAAGCTTTTAGGGTAAATTTTTGTAGACCTAATTTCCTTTTGTCTTATGTGAATTATTTTCGCCTCAAGACAAGGAAGGTAGTTGTAAATGTTGAAAACTTGAGATGTTGAAAACTTAGAAAATAAATAGGACTGTCAAATGAAAGTGAGGAAAAAGGGAGATTNGGTAAGCTTTCAGAGTGCCCCAATACTGCACACAGTTGTTTTTTTTTTTTTTTACCCCAGTTTGCAGTTTTAATATTTAAAATAAACGTACATTTAAAGCATTTTTTCATGGTGCTTCGTTTTCTTTAATGAAAATATTTATAATATGTCAATGTGTTTTCTGTTTAGTATTTGTTGTTAGTGGCACATGGCGTTATAGTATTTATATATTTTTTAATGGCAATAATTGCTCCCCGGTAATGGTTGCCATATTAACCTCCAATTGCTAGTAAATATTTTTAAGTACATAATAGACAGCAATTTAAGGCATAGTGTAGCAGTTTACTGGACCGTTTTAAAGAGCCATTTGTACGTGTGATGAGTTCATAATTTAAAGAGAAATAATGTACCTGAGATCTGGATGTGCCAAAGGCTTTGACATGCTCACTGGCAAAGAAGGCTGGGCCCATTCCTCTCTCTTTGTGAAGAGAGCGGGNAGGGTTGTGTTCAAGACAGGAAGTGTTTGTTAAGTGTATGCAGGCGCTTTTGTACTTTGTCATTTCTTTGGCCCGCTTTGGTCATTTTGTCATGAATATGTTAGATGATTTATATTGAAAAAAAGTCTCTCAAGGCATTTCTCTAAATATCATTGACTTAAAGTTGTGGCTTATATTAATTAGGATGGAAAATTGATCTTTTTTGTTCACTAGCTAATTTAGCTTAGTTAATTGTGAGCTAATTGTATTCATCAAATACTTTAAGAGTTCTGTGCTCTGAGATGAATAAAGACAGAATTGAGATGGAACTCTGTCTCCGTGTGCACAGAGATGCTGTAGATTATCTGAATGTTTCCTATGACTAGTTAATTCAGCTATCAAAGTTTGATTCAGAGGTAGACTAGCTATTTTTGAAGCCTTTGACTAAGTTTTCAAGAGAAGATAATGTTATTTAAGTTAGTACAAGTACTGATTTGCGTTCCTGTGAAAGACGATGATATGTTTATTTCACAGGAGCTAGCCAGTGAGCTAAGTTAGATCAAGTTTGTGAGAATTAGACTGTGATTGGATAGTAGGTGTGATTGGTAAATTGTGCTTTCTAATCATTTATTAGAAACACAGAGAGCAGACTCTCCAGCATTGCTNTTAGTGTCCTTTAAGACGTGTGCTGCATGCAGATGTGCTTGATAGACTATGTGCGGTGCCATTTACCAGAATCTCTGTTTGGTCATTTTAGAAATAATTTTGTTGTTGCAAAGAAATAACATTCAGTGCATTGCAAAGAGAGTTAATTAGATATCGTAAATTAGATAGCCTATGGGAGTAGCTTCCCCCTCCCAAAAAATTAAGAAAATATAAAACATGTCAACACACATTTGCCTCTTAGGACTTAGAGTTTTAGAATTAGAGACTCAATATTTGTAAGTGTTCTTGGAATGTCTGACTTTCCCTGTTGGTGGAGCACATCCTTCTGATCAGGTTCAGAGAGTTCCCTTTTCTGCTATATGCCTCTANTGTTTATTTGAAAGATTTGAAGGTGTTAGCTTTGTTCTGGTGAGAATCTACTTCATTACATAGAGGAGGTGATATTCCATTAATCTTGGTAAATATTAACATAAATGAGGAATTGTAAATTCAGACTCATTTGCATGAATGAAATACACATGCTTGCCCAATTTTTTAGTATAGGCATATGTACATCAGCATAGTTTTCTAGCTTTGCTTTAGTTGATTGAAAATAGTTGTGAACTTTTCTTAAAATGCTGTAGTCTGTTTCTTTGGGGGAGTTTTCCTCGGCTTCATTGTATGTTACTGTATTTAAGGCAGTAGTAGAGGAGACTGCCCTTTCCCAGCTGCTATGGTGGCCATCACTAGGGAGCCCTGCCTCTCTCTGTGTGATGTGTTGGTGATGTTTGATGGACAAGTCTCCTTGAATCTAATGAAGTGTCCTTTAGACTCCATTTGGATTCTAGTCTAAAAACCCTAAGATGACTGCTTTCTTTCCAGAGGGAAACTGGGAGAATCCGTTTTGTCAAGGAAACTGTTCCTTCACTGGTGTCTGTGAATGTTTATTTTCTCATTCTGGGGGAATTGTGGTAGGATATTCTTCAAGCTTTATTTGTATTACTTCACAGTAAAGCATACAGCTTTCTGCATTTTGTACCTTTTTCAGGGCAGTGAAATTCCATTACTGTTAAAGGAACTTCCTGGTTATTATATTGAAATTTCACTTTGGTATTATTTTGTATAGCTTAAATTGTAGCTTTAACTTGATAGATGAGAAACTTTGAGATCATTCATTTATACATTCATATTCTTTCTCCTTGTCCTCTCTTCCTTCACTCCTCCCTCCCCCTTTTCTCTTCTTCTTTTTTTTTTTTTTTTTTCTTTTGGTATTTTTGAGACAGGGTTTCATTTTGTATCCCAGGCTACCCTGGAACTCACCAAAGAACCCAGGCTGGCCGCAAACTCAAGGTAATTGGGTTGCCCAAGCCCCTGGAGTGCTGGGGTTACTGAATCTTCATTAGAGGCCCTGGCAAAGGTACTTGACCCAAGTTCCACATCCAGAACTCACACAGTGGAAGGAGAAAACCAGCTCCCATAAGTACTCTGACACACAGACAGAGACATGTGCATGTGTACACAAACACACATACACACACACACGTACATATGATCACACACCCAAATAAATGTAATACAAATCTTTGTTAGATTCTTTTGCCTATAATTTATTCTTAATTTGTATCAAATCACTGCATTAATTGGACATTTGACATTTGATCTTAAAATTAAAAGTGAGGAAAACATTTGTTTTAAATAAAATAGATAATTATGAACAAGATTTTCATAATACTGTTGGAAATCTTAAAAAATGACACTATCAGCTTATTAAACTTTATGAAGATGATTATTTGCGACAGGGCTACACTGTGGCTGGAGCTTGCCTGGGCCTCTGGGTAGAGTTCTTGTCTCTGCCTCTGCCTCTGCCTCTGCCTCTGCCCAGGAGTGCTAGGTTCTAGTTGCCCCACACCAGGCTTCTCAGCTGTAAAAACTCTTGCAGTAGTGAGTCCTCTCTAAAGCTTTCCTTGGTTCCCACAGGCAGAACCAGTTGCTCAGATTCTTGATATACCTCCGAGAAGCAGATGAATTTTTGTAGGGCAGTGACCCTGTCAGAATCATCTTGGTGTTGCTCACTTTAGGCATTCATTCCTTGGTGTTAAACAATTCCCTACATTCTCAAAGGTGTCCTTTGTGCTTGTTTGGGTTCTAATTGGAAGGATGCTATTAAAGAATTTGGAGTTGGGCCTGGTGCCACATGCCTTAATTCTACCACTCAGGAGGGAGAGGTAGGCAGATCTATCTCTGTGAGCTTGAGGTCCGCCTGGTCTATATAGAAAGCTCCAGGATACATAGAGAGACTCTGTCTCAAACACATAAGTGTGTGCGCGTGTGTCCGTGTGTGCACGTGTGCACACAAACAACAACAGTAACAAAAAACCAAAAATATAGAGTAACTTAGTAGATCATTGTTCTGTTGTCTGAATTTTGTTAGTGAGACTGAATGCACTATGACTTGGTGATATCCTGGATTGTCTGAGCTTGCTGACCTGGAGTTTTGTGACCCTTTGGGAATTAAAGTCTGGGCCTTGACCCCAGAGTCCTTTGCTTTCGCTCTACAGGTTGTGCAGGGGCTTTTGCTCAGCCTTTCATTACAAGGCCACTTTTCATGAGCCCAGTAAAGAGCCCAGTAAAATGAGCAGTGAACTGGAACAGGGACGCTTGAACCAAATTTAAATTTTTTCTAGTAATTAGGCAAATTAGGTTGGGCACAACCTGTGAACTTAGTGGAAATACAGAAAGCGGGTATGTAAAAAAAAGTCATCTTGAGTATATCTCATTTGTTTTAATAAACAGTTCCCTGGCTGGCTGGAACTTACTCTATGACTCAAAGAGCTTCTCTAGCTTCTGCCTGAGTGCTGGGATTTCAGGCGTGCCCTGGAGGTCTCAAGCACAACCATGCAGGCCCTAATGGCTAAGCAGGCACCTGGGAGGCCCAGGACAAGCCTCTGTCTTGACTGTTGGTGAGGGAGCAGGAGATTGAATTGCCTCCACCCATGCTGTTCTTGGGTCTTCCTCACAGTGAGCTGTGACTGAGAGGAGGGCTTTGAAACCCATCTTTGCATGTGGCTTTTCTTTCCACATGTGACTTCCCTGTGAATGAATTTAAAGTGNAGGAAGATTCTGTATCTGCTCTAAGCTATAACTGGCGAGACTAGGAATTGAACCCTGGCTCTTTACTTGTAGTTGATGGTTACTCCCTTGGCAGCTCTGGAGTGCCCTTTGACCTTAATAGCAAGTCTATTAACATTTTGAGATTGGTCTCTGAGAATGTCAGAAACAATACCTGATAAATACATTGTTCTTCTAAACACCACTCACCATTAGCCTGACATGCCAGTTGCCCTTTTGCTGTTCTGAAGAGAGAGGAGTTAAGGGCTGCCTAGTTTCTGATTTTTCTTTAACCACGTATCTCAGAGCATCCCGTTATCACTGAAGTAAGGACCTCACAGATCTGTAGTCATGCTGCCTGTGAAGCGTGCCATAGGCTTACCTTAGAACGGGAAGGTGTGCGCCATAGTCTACACTATCAGGTAGGGCTCATTTGTAGGTTTGTTTTCACAAAGAGCCCTCCTTGCCTGGGGCTCTTGCAGTGCCGGTGCTGGCTGCTGCTACCTTGTGCTGCACTTAATGCCTTGCAGTAGAGAACACTGCCTTTCCTAGCGTTCTCTTGGGACTGATCCCACAATGGGCATGCCAACAGCAGTTTCCCGTTGTCTGGGCCTCCCTCCTCTGCCTCAGGCAGTGGGAGTGTGTGTCCAAAGTGGTGGGCCTGCCCTCNTCTAGGTCCAGGAGAGGATTGTGGTGGAGGATGCTTGAAGAGTGTGGAGAGGCTGTGATGTGCAGCAGAAAGAACAGAAGTTCCGCAGGGAGGGCGCAGGCACCTCCCCCTCCGTGCGGCTCTCCCTGCTGGCACCCTCTCATTAACATGTTGAGAACATTGGCAGGTTCTGTGATGTTATCAGGAGAAAAGATTTTGTTTCTTTACCTTTTAACTCTTCTGTCCTTAGACCGTCTGAGAGACAGGCTTTTTGCTTGCTGTTTTATGTGGTAAATGAGGACTTCTGAGACCCAAGGAGATGAAAGGGATTTGGGGATGAGATTGGATGGGATAGCCAATAAACTAATATTTAGAAATGTTAATTTTTTGTATGCTGTGTTTGAGAAATTTAGGATATGTATAATTCATTTAGGAATAATGTACATCAGAAATGATTAAAATCTAGCTTGCACTTACCAAAGGGCCAAGGGTCTAGTGCATGGGGAAAAGACCTACATGTACGATTTAATTTCTGAGATGCTGTATGTCAGGCCTGGAGGGAACTGCATGGCCTGTGTGATGCCTTGAAGCTGGAAGACCAGAGGGAGCTTTAAACNGGCCATGGGAGGGGCGGAGCAAAGGCTGGGGCTCCTGGGGAGTGAGGCGGGCTTTCTGTGGGGCTCAATTCACAGCTCTTGAGTTTGCTGGGAGACTTTGCTGAGGTGGCATGTAGAACGCTCTAGTTTATGGCCCTGCTTCTTGGCTTCCTTTTAAAACAAAGCACCAAAACTTACTGAGGTGGAATTTTCATTAAGTGNAAAATTTGAAGTGTGGGCAGGCCAGTTTAGATTAAGAAATGGCGATGTTAAAATAATCTTCAGATTTCTAAAATAATCCAGCTCTGAACTTTAAGGAAACAGAGCTGCATTGTGCACAGTGCTAATGACTAAAGTGACAAATATTTCAGAAACTGGACAGACGTGAAATCTTAAATGAGCAGATGGGACACGAAATGAGAATGGGAGATAATCCAAGACAATATAGAAACTATTAAAAGAAATGAATTGAGGAAAAGCAAGTGTGTTCAATGCTATTCCATTGGCTATGTGTCTAAAAGCCTCTGTAGGACTGCTCCCTTCCACAGACAAATCAGAGTTCTTGAGCCTTCTGAGCCACCTTCCTTCAGATTCTGCACATTTTACACGGTAGTTTCTGGATCATGATTACTTCTCATGGAGTGACCCTGCTGCTGTGGGTGGATTTAAGTCTT
Source organism: Neotoma lepida (assembly GCA_001675575.1). NCBI lineage: Eukaryota > Metazoa > Chordata > Mammalia > Rodentia > Cricetidae > Neotoma > Neotoma lepida. The sequence continues at coordinate 297,981 of LZPO01033052.1, forward strand.
GAGTGTGTGTGCTTGTGTGCTTTAGGTAGACAGTGAAATTTGTTTTCTCTGACATGAAAGTAAACAAAGAGGGTAATCATAGTTTTTAAGGGCAGTCATGGATCTTGAATGGCAGGTAAGGCTTGCAGTCAGGCTGCTTAGTGGTTAGTGACAGTGAGGGTGGAGTCTGTGTCCTCCTGAGCCAAGGGGATGGATGGATGGATGGCCCTGAGCCAGGCTGGGTCTCACGAGGGAGTAGGAAGAGCAAGCTCCCTAATGGCAAGTTTGCTTTTGTAGATTAGGAACAACAGAGACAGGAAAGGTGGAGGTGTAATCTGGTGGTTTACCAAAATCCTGCTGGTGTGGCTGGGAAGGGGCCTCTTAGAGATAAGGGATGGGAGAGTATAAGAAAGGGGTAAGTGCCCTGAGCCCAAGGAGTTAGAGTATTGTATTTTATTAAAATTACGTGTGTGTGTGTGTATGTGTGAAGTGGGGATGGTTGCCACAGGTGTGTGGAAGACACAGGACAACTTGTGAAGAGCAGTTCTCTCCCACCTTTCAGGTTCTGGAGACTGAACTCAGGACCTAGGCTTGGCAGCAAGCACCATCACTGAGCCATCTCATTGACCCCCAAATAATTTATTAAATCATAGCTAAAACTTTTGCATTTCTGTGTTATAGTGGTTCACAGCAACAATCTCTTTCATTTTTTTGCCATTTTATTATTGTTTGTTTGTTTTTGAGACAAAGTCTCACTGTAGCTGTGCCTGTCATAGAACTCATTATATATAGACCAGATTGGCTTTGAACTCACAGAGATCTGCCTGCCTCTGTCTCCCAAATGCTGAGATTAAAGGTGTGCNTCATTACACCCAGTGTAACAAGCACTGTCTTTAAAAATTATCTTTCGTATGTGATTGGGCTTGAGTACAACTCCCAGGAGGAGCGTGGCTTTGGCATGGGCATGCAGCTGTGGGGGTTTGTAGTAAGGAATCTCTGCCTCAAACTGGTGAGGTGGAAAGAGTGGATGGGCTCCAACATATTGAGGCTGTCCTCAGGTCTCCACATGTGTGTGGGGGCGTGCTTGTGCATGTGTGTGCNTGCGGGTGTGGGTGCACAAACACAAAGTGAATGAATTCCAGGCCCGTTGGATTCTTTGTCCTCTCAAACCCTGAGTAAGTGGTACTGTGACCTTTGTTTTAAGTGGAGGTGGGTGGTGGTTGGCCTGGATATTGAGTGCATGTCTTGGCAGAGAGCACACCGGGATAATAAAATACCTCTCAGAAATAAAGCTGTGTTGTGTATGGTGGTGCATGGCTTTAATCTTACCACTGGGAGGCAGATTCACAATGGATTCCTGTGAGTTCCAGGTCAGCCAGAGTGGCATGGTGAGTGAGACTCTGTTAAAAACAAAACAAAACATAATCCCCCACCCCCCAATTTGAACATTTTCTCAGTTTTAGGCCATGCAGATGGTTGTGTGTGTAGTTCTCCCTTTGAAAGTACTTTTCATATTAAAACATGGAATTGAAGTCCTATAAAAATGTGATTTAATCCTAGAATAATTGACACTTTAAGGAAATTTAGTTATATAATCAGTACTCTAAACAAAGTTAGGTACTTTAAGATAAAAAAANACATTTATCCATTTTGTGTGTGTGCCTGCATGTGTGAGTATGTGAAAATCAGAACTGGGGGTCACTCTTCTCCTTCCACCATGCTTTTGGGGACTGAATTCAGGTCCTCAGACTTGCTAGTGAGTGACTTTACCCCTGGAGCTGTCTTGCTAGCCTATGGCAGTACTTAAAAAAATCAAATTTGTGTAACACCTGAGCAGTTAATCATTTAGAATTTATGCCAGAGCACAGAGCTAAACAGTGTATTTATCCTACCATTCGAAATTGCAGGTTCGTAGCTGATGTTTAAGGCACTGAAAACAAGGTGTGTTAGTTTATCCTATAGAGTAGACCCGGCTGCACAGATNGAGCAATATCAGGTTCCCAGGTCTCCATTCATAGTCTTTGGGATGGCACAGATCTCAGGACACTTGCTGCACGTACTTCATGATCTGAGTTCCAGTTCCTGGACCCAAAAATTATTCTCTGATCTATAGGTATGCATGCGCTCACATGCGAGTGCAGACACACACACACACCTCTCTCTCTTTCTCTCTCTCTCTCTCTTGCTCTCTCGCTCTCTCGCTCTCTCTCCCTCTCTNAGGTGGTGGGGTAGGGAGAGACTCAATTCATTGTATATAAATTACTTGAGATATGTGTTCAAAGTATAATTTGTTGATATTGGTGCTCTGATGGTGAATCTGGGCTTTGCCACCCTGACAGATGGTACTAATTTTGAGTCTGTCTGTAGAATGAATCCTTTAACATTTAGTTACATTGTAGATACTTGTGAGCACCCATGCTATGGGCTTGTGCAAGCTAACAAGCAGACTGTTTTAGTAAATTTTATAAGTTTGACTTGAAGTAGAAGTGTTTACTTGTATTTGGGAGATTTTTCTAATGAAGTTATTTATTAAGATAAATGGCTGGTGTTGGTAGTTTATGTGGTAAACTCCAGTTACAGTCCACATGGAGANTGAATGGGACTAAGACAGGTGTCTGATGCTCTCTATCTGCTCTCTTACAAGGGAGGTGTGCTGCATTGTTAAGATCCAAAAGAGCTGATTTGACAATTTCCAGCAAGTTGTGAGGAACTGAATGGTAAATGTTAACATCTATTTTTAAAGATGCCTTAGATTTTAATATTGGCACAGAGCATAGAAATATTTTAAACAGCCCAGTCCAGTGCTAGTGTTCTGTGATGCAGCTTTATTTAACTGTTTGTAAAAGCTTGAGCTCGATGATAATATTGTATGGTTTTGATGAATGAATCAAAAGCTACACACATGTATAAATAGTATACTAGTTGGCTATAAAACAGTGTTTCTAGGCCTCATTGGAAATAATTTACTTTATTTAATATCTGCTTTTGACTTGATGGCAGATAGGACTAAGAGATGAGAGTTAAATCCCAGGAAGGAATTAAGTACATTCTGTGTTTCAGGAGACAATCTGAACAGAACAGTTTTAGAGACACAGCAACAATGTGGCCAGACATGTGTTTTAAAGAGAAAACTCATACAGGTTGTAATAAAGGTGAAATAAAAGATGAAGGGGAAAAAAAGATAAGGAAAAAGGCTTTTTTTTTGGTGATGGTGCGCATTAAATGTAGGACCTCACACATGCTGCTTACTGAACTGTACCCCCAGCCCAGGGACAGCTCTTCAGAGGATTCTAGGCATGAGAAAGTTTAGGGCCAGCAGGAATGAAGAAAAGGGATAGGATCTAAGTAATGTTTTTGGAGGTAGAAGTGACAGGTGAGGTGAGCGATTTCCTAGGGGTCAAGTGGTAAACAGATTGNGGTTTCATGCCATTTGCATTCCTGTGCATGCAAATGGAGGAGGAGCAGTTGGCAGCATCCCCGAGCTTGTGTAGACTGATTCTTTGAACACAGGTGTAGGAAGCATTTACCAACCCTGAGTTCCCAAGCCTCGCGGAACTGAAACAACCCTCACTGCAGGAGAGTTAGTGTGTGTAACATCAGTGCTTATGAGCTGCCTGTTCCCAGAACAGTAAGATTTATGAGACTGAGAGAAAGGAAAGGAAGGTAGGAGGAAAGGAGAATGCTAGATGGGTGGTGGGTGCATAGGGCCTAGGGCAGGAGGGTGTTGGTGGTGGTGTGTGGAGGTGGTGATGGTGGTGGTGTGTGGAGGTGGTGATGGTGGTGGTGTGTGGAGGTGTGAGTCAGACTGTTTTGGCAGAGGAAGAACTCAGGAAATGGGCACAGAGAAGCCCTGACAGGAAGAAAGGAAGTAGGGGGTAGGTCTGTTTCCAGCAGTGGGCTCTCTCAGCCTGGGGCACTAGTCCTCTGCTGTGAGCAGGGCTAACTAAGCTGGGTGCAGCTGCTGTAGGATGTTTCTTACTAGCCATGTCTATACTGGCTGCCTGTGAACTTTAGGGCCTGGGTAGTTTTGGTAGGAAGATGACATAGACTGTCCTGCATTCTCTTATGCCGTAGAGGGTTGCTTTGGGGTCCCAGTAGATGGAGGAGAAGTGCATATTGGTAAGGACTGTAAGCACCTGTTCCTCATTCTGATCCCTTTACTTACATCTTCACTCCTAGTGTCCTACTCTTTGCTCCTTAGTTTAGCACTTAGCTTTCTGATTGTACAAGTTTTGTGTAGTTACTTGGAGTGTCATTTTACCATGCCAGTTTTGCCTCACATATTTGGAAATTTCTCTTCCCCCTTCTCTGCGCCCTCCTTCCCTCCCTGCTTGCCTGCCAGCCCCTTCCTTCTTCCTTTTTCAGCACACACCTGGCCTCCTTGTGCTCGGGAGCCTTCTGTGCTACTGCTGTGCTGTGACTTGGCAGCTCCTTGTCTCAGTTAAGCACGAGATGTGCAAACGCACTGCAGAAGCTTTTGATGGAAGCTCGTGGTGTGGTGGGGCCTCTCCAGTTGTTTCGAGTGCACTTACTGGCACAGTGAGCGTGTCCTAGCCCTTGTCGATTGGCTGTGAACTCATTCAGCCCTCCCAGGTAGGCACCTGGAAACTAGAGTTGGCTCTCTTGCNCTTGTCATGTTCCTTTATTTCTCTCCAAGTGAGGTAGTACTAAGGAAATACAAAATATTTTCACGAAATAAAACTTCCAGGAAACTGAAACTATAAAAATGACGTGTGTCTGAGTCACTCTATTAGCTGAGGCTTCCCTCAGCACTGTGTTCTCGTCAAGTGTAGCCACAGTGCACATAGCATCTTTATTCAGCTGTATTCACCAACATTTTCCATGTGGTTACAATTTTCATAATTATAATTTTAATGGAAAAGTAATTTCTTTTATAAATTAAATAAAATATTACTTAATTACTCTCAGATTCAAGCAACATGGAAATGGCTAGCATAAACCATAAAGGCCCTCTTCTCCCTCAGGAAGACACCAACTAGGAGTTTAATTTGTATTATTCCAGATCCCCCCACCCCAAGTTCTCATGTATGTCTCTGTACTCCTGCTCACGCAGTCAGATTGTCTTACTATGTTTCTAAGATAGCACACATAAGTCACACGTGCACTGAAACATGTAGCGAGCTGCTCATTTTCAGCCTGAGCACCCCAGCCCCGCCCTGATGCTCTCTTCCTACTCCCCTCAGAGTGGCTCTGACCCTGAGTCTTAGGTGTGTTCCANATGTTGGTAGGTAGGAGTCATGCTGTGTTCTGACAACTTGCCCTCCGAGCTACATATTTTCCTGCACAGAGATGCAGCTGTGAATCAGTCTGTGCCAGTTTCCGTGTGCTTTCCTGACGACGGATGATTTGTAGCTTTAAAAATTAGAGATGGGGGAGGATGACTGTCACCTTTTCCTGTAACATGCTTTTCCACTGTGTGTGTGTGTGTGTGTGTGTGTGTGTGTGTGTAGGAGTATAAATTTAGACACACCTCTTTCTTTTCTGTTGTTTTTTTTAACAGTAGCATCCTTTCTCCTAAGATGATGGACTGGTGTGTGCTTAACCACCAATTATGAGGCGCATTAAGACACTTTCAGTTTTTTTCTGCAATAATAGTTCAACAGTAGATTGTGATAGACACAACCATGACTCTTTAAGAACATGTTTCNGTTTACGTTTCTGCAGACAGTGCATAATTCCCACTTTTCTATCTTACCTATCCTGGACATTGCTCAATTTATATTTTGCTTCTTTGAGCAAACATATTTCAATATTTTAAGTTTTGGTTTTTTGATTTCCAGTGAGATTATGGACATCTTATTTCTTTTTCAAGTGTTTAATCTCTGCACAGGCCCCTTTCTTCCCTGAGTCTCTGACCTGCACTAGGTGGGAATCTGTATTCCAAGGCTACCCTTCCATGCTGTGAATTTTCCCCAGCTTGAGTTCTTCTGAACAGGAGTGGTCATGGCCTGCTGGGCAGCTGCTTGCCAGAGTGCACAGTCCGCTCACCCCACTCCTCTGAGTGAGGAGAAAGCCTAGGCAAGGACCTCAAGTGTTGGAGGTCACGCAGCAGGGCTGAGCTTTGTGAAGCCTGTCTCCCCATCCCAGTCCTGCTAGGACTTCTGGGATGCACCTGCTAGCTAGTCCAGTTTTTATTGCTGGCTATCTTTTTCTGAGCCCTTAAAAATCAACAGTGGAGACCACATCATTCAGGCAAGTATGAAGGTAGGAATCACTGAGATTAATGGAGTGATAATACAGTTTACATTCTAAAAAAAGTTTCATCAGAGATTAACGGAGTAATAATGCAGCTTGAGGTTGCTTCATACAGATGGGTAATAGTCTTTTTCTCTTAGACTTTATTGTGAACAGAATCATCTAGAAAGGGGAAGATTAGGATAGCTAATTGTTTTGATTCATGGCGAGGAAGGTAAAAACCTGTGTAACTGTATAATCTGGAAATACTTCACTGACAGTCTTAGTTTGTACAATAAAGAGCCTGTCACTCAGGTCCTCACGTCAGAAATGATTTATTCCAGCAGCACAATCATGTGCTTGTTTAAAGATACCTGAACAGCCTAGATGTGAGCAAGACACTTGGAGGCAGACATTTGTCCTTTGACTCTCACCAGTTGTATAAGGTCCAAGATGACTGTTCAGACTCAGACTGTTCTTCATGGTGGCTCTATGTCAAGGTAGTTCCTGTGGAAAACTTGTGAACGAGGATGCTTGAGTGTGCATCGTTACCCTGAGCAGTCTNGAGGAAGGAGCAGTTCACATACGTGGACTGTGTCTGCTCTCCAGGAAAAGTAATGTATGTACTTAGGATGCTACTGTCCTTGAGAATGAGTCCTTATTGGGGAACCACACTGGAAGCTTTGCCCTCATGTATCACAAGAATCTCTTTGAACTAAGTTTAATAAAACAAACAAACAACAAACAAACAAAAACATTGTTGCTAGACGTGGTCTCTCCTCAATACCCCTGTACATAGGGAGATCCTGTCTCAAAGGAAAAAATGAAAACACCTAATGCCGAATTAAAAAACAATTGAAATATGACTTTACTATATAGTCCAGGCTGGCCCCAAGCTTGTGGTCCTCCTGTTTTCTTCCCAGGTGCTGAGGTTACAGGGGAGGCCAGTGCTGACCCGTGGTTAGGCTCATAGGCACCTTAGAGGTGTGCACAGTCTTTGAGATTGCTTACTTGGATTACTGTACCAAGACATGAACTTTTGAATGCATTTATTGAAGTAGAATTTTTATACAGGAAATACACTAAAGAGTGCACTTTCATGCACACCCGTACAACAGCACATGCTTTCTTGTGCATGNGAGGAGTGCGGTCTGTGTGAGCTATGAGGGGCTTCAGTGCTGCAGAAGGCTCCCACATGCTCTTGCAGCCAGGGCTCCCGAGTGCCAGCTTCTCCCACCCTTAAAGCACACCTCTGCTGTTACGAGACAATAATTTTGCCTTTTTTGGGTTTTCTTGAAACTGGAACAATATATAGTCTTTGTCTTTATACTATTGTTTAAGCACACCATTCCTTTTTTGTTTTCTTCCTTTTTTCCTGAACAGTGACTAGAATGGATATACCACAGTTTGTATTATGCATTTATTTAATGAAGCTGTGAAAATTAACATACTGATTTTAGTGTTTTTATTTCTGTAAGTAAGTAGAAGTTTCATTTGGTAAGGACTGCCAAATTTAAAAACGGTATGTTATTTGACACCCTTGCAGTTGTGCATGTCCTGTAGTTGATCTGCATGCTTGCATCATAGCGTTTACTTGGCTTTTAAGACTATTAGACAGTCTCTGGACCAGCAACATGGCTGGGGTGGAGGAGTGGCCAAGCCTGATGGCTTGAGTTTAATCCCCAGACCCCATGTAAAGGTGGAAGGATGTAACTGACTCCACAGAGTTGTCCTCTGACCTCCACACACATGCGTGTCACACCCACATCACACACATACACACACAAATATAGTAGTAATAACAATATTTAAAAATTAGGCTTTTTAGAGGACAGTAACAGTAACTGATTTTAATTTGTAATTTGCTAATAATGAAGTGTGATGTCTTTTTGTCTGCATATTATACCACTTATATATCTTTTGTGATTTGCTTATTGGCATTTTCCCCCAATTTAAAAATGAAGCTGTTTTCTTGGATTGTAGGGTTCCTGAACTGTCCTGTGTCTATGTCACTTATGAGTGCTGCACATACTTCTTCTCAACTGTTTTGACTTTTTATTTTTCAGCTGTGCTCTTTGAAGAACAAATCTCAAATTTTGAATGTAATTTATTGTTTTCTTTTATAATTTGTACTCATTTTGCTATATTTAAGAAATCTTTGTTACCATAGAATAATAAAAAATATACAAAAATGATTAATTAGTATATGTAGAGTGGTCACCCTGTGGTGTGAGGAAANAATTGAAGCTTCTCTGCCTCTACCTGNGTCCCGTGTACGAATCGGGTTGTTTCAGCATCATGTGGTAAAGGCTCTCGCTTCTGAGCCAGTCTTCTCTGTGGTGCAGGCTGGCCTAGAACATTGTGCCGCCGGATGGGCCTCATCCCTGCCTCCCTCTGAATGCTGTGACTGTCAGCTTTAGCCTGGAAGACCTTTGGAGACTCTTAAATAGCATGTAAACTAACAGTATTATGGCTTTTTTGAACAAAATGCGTTTCCCTCCTTCCTCATCTCTCCTCCTTGTAGTGCCCCTCCCCCAAACTGTTCTTTACCCCTTCGAAGTTGTAGCATTGTGTGTGTGTGTATGTATGTGTGTGTGTGTGTGTGTGTGTGTTTGGGTGTCCTGGATTACCCCTTGACACTGTTGGGCTCCTTTCTCTGCTGTGTATTGCACTATTTTCTTTTTTGCTCATTAGTGGAGTTTTATAGTGTATCTTGATATCAGGGTAAATCCTCCAGCTATTTGTTTCAAAAATTTTTTCTTTGCAATTTTGTATTTTTAAAAAATTAAATGGCATTTTATATGAATTTCCTTTTGATTGATTCTCCTTCCCATACTCCTGGCTGTTGGCCTGCTATGCACTTTTTGTTTTGTTTTTGTTTTATGTGTATGGGTATTTTGCCTGCATTTGTGGGTTTGTGTACCAGATGCATGCAATACCTAAAAAGGCCAGAAGAGGGCATTGGATTCCCCTGGGACTTGAGTTATACAGACAGTTGTGAGCCACCTTGTAGGTGCTGGGAATTGAACTTGGGTCCTTTGGAAGAACAGCCAGTGCTCTTAACTACTGAGCCATTTCTCCAGCTCTGCTATACATTTTTGTCCTCAGTGGCCCCTCTTCTACTTGTTTCTGTTGTATTCCCTGCTCCCTCCCTTGAGCTCCCTTCCCTTTCCAATCTCCTGGACCCCTTTCTAGTTTCTGACCTTTACTCAAATTTATTCCCAGCTGGATACTGGTATTTTACAGACCACAGAAGAGAGAGAGAACATGCTGTGNCTGTGTTTCTAAGCCTGGGCTGCCTGGTTTGATATAATGGTTTCTTCTTCCTTCCATTTTCCTACGTTTCAGTTTCAGTTTCTTTTTCTTTTTCTCTTTTCCTTCCTCCTTCCCTCCCTCCCCTCTCTTCTTTTCCTTTTTGGTTTTTCCCAAGGCAGGGTTTCTCTGTGTAACCCTCGCTGGCCTTGAACTCAGATCCGCCTGCTTCTGCCTCCTGAGTGCTGGGATTAAAGGCGTGCACCGCCACCGCCCANCTTCATTTTACTTTATGGTTGAACAAAATTCCATTGTGGGGCCTGGAGAGGTTTTCAGTGGTTAAGAGCATTGGCTGTTCTTCCAGAGGACCCAGGTTTNATTCTTAGCACCCACATAGCAGCTCTCAACCATCTGTAAGTCCAGTCCTAGGGGATCTCGTGTCCTCTTCTTGTCCCCCTGGGTACCAGGCATGCANACGGTACACGGATATACATGCAGGCAAAATACCTTTACACATAAAATAATAAAGTAAAAAAAAAATCCTATCTCATGGTGTGTGTGTCCTACAGTTTCATTATCCGTTCACTTTTTGTTGGACAACTGGCTGATTCCATTTCCTTGCTACTGTNAAGTGAAAATTATTTTGGCTCTTCTATGTAGTTTGCCTTTCAATATACATATATATGTGTGTGTATGCATTATACACACATACACACACACACACACACACACACACACACAGTTTTAAAGACATATCTCTCAAAATAGCCCTGACCATCTTGGGACTCCCTATGTAGACCAGGCTGGCCTCAAACTCATAGAGTGCTGGCATTAAAGGCGTGTGATACCACATCTGGCCTTGATACAAGATTTTATTTAATTACTCTTTAAAAATTGGTGCTTGAGAGTGAACCCTGGACCTTGTGTTAGGTAAGCACTCTACTATTGAGCTACCTTCTTAGCCATTTAATATGCCTTAAAATCAATCTGTTCATTTTTAAATGTCCTGTGTATATTTGATTGGGATTATATTTAATATATGTAGATCAAATTGATGAGATTGTATTTATAATAATAATTGAGACTTCTAGTTCATGAATATGATCTAGTTCTCTCTCTCTCTCTCTCTCTGTGTGTGTGTGTGTGTGTGTGTGTGTGTGTATACAGTGCACTTGTTGGAGCCAGAGGCAACCTATTTAAGTTGGTTCTCTCCTAACATCATGTGGGCTCGAGGGATCAAACTCAGGTCATCAGGCCTGAAGCAAGCATCTTTGCCCACTGAGCTATCTTGCTGACCCCAGTTAAGTTTTTAAAAATTCTTAGTTTGTTTAGTTTTGAAAAACCATTCATGATTGTTGAATTCTGTTAGTTTTGTGTGCATGCACTCGCGAGCGTGCGTGTGTGTATGTGTGTGTGTGTGTGTGTGTGTGTGAGATGAGGTAGTTTCAGACTTCGTTCTGTTGATAGACTTTAATTCCCAGATAAACCTAAGTTCATAATATATTGCCCTTGCTTTTTGTGTTAGTTTTGATTTGCTAGTGTCTTAATGCTTTTTATATTCATGCCCATGAAGGATACTGGCATGCAGATTTCTTGTGATGTCTTTGTATGGCCCAGTGCCACAGGATTATCAGTCTTATGATTTGCGTAGAGCCTTCTTTCTGTCTTTTTGAGACAGGGTCTCACTATATTGTTGCCCTGGNTGGTCTGCAACTCATAGAGATCCACCTGCCTCTGCCTCCCAGTGCTGGGGTTAAAGGTGTACACTGTCACACCTGGGCTGTTTTCTGAGTTTGTNTGCCATACTTTTTTCTTTTTTAAATGGGAAAGTTTATTTATTGTTAATTTTGTAAATATTGATTTATTTATGTGTGTGTGTACGTGTGTGTGTAGAAGACCCATGTGTGTACCATGGTGCATGTGTGGTAGTTGGAGGACAAACTGTGGAAGTCATTCTTTCCTTCCCCCAAATTTGCCCCAGGATTGAACTCTGGTTGCCGTGGTTGGCAGGAAGTGCTTTCTACTGTGCTGTCTCTCTGGCCCCCTTGGGAAAGTGTGAATTATGATTTCTGTGCGTTTTGTGTGTGTGTGTGTGTGTGTGTGTGTGTGTGTGTGTGTGCGCGCGCGCGTGCGCACGCACGCATGCCCATGTGGTAGTTTTTTTTTCAAGAGTCTTGTTCACTTACCCGGCTGTCTTTACTGACATAAAGATGGTCTGTAGCCAGCCCTCTTTCCAGTGTGTTCAGTAGAGCAGTCATGCGCCTTCCCCCTTTGTCCAGGAGCTCGTCTTTCTGTGCCCAGGATCTCATCTACTGCAGTGCTTCCCAGTCTTCAGAACGCTGCCACCCTTTAATACACTTCCTCATGTTGTGACCTAATTCTGCTACTGTTAGGAATCATCATGTAAATCTCTGTTCTTTCAGATGGTCTTAGGTGACCTCTATGAAAGGGTTGTTTGACTCTCCCCCTAAGGGGTTGCAACCCACAGCATATGAGAACCACGCTGGTTAGAGAAAATTTGTCTGGTTTATGAATCTTTTTAAAGAACCAGCTTTTTGTTTCGCTGAGTTTCTTTTTAGTCTGTTTATAATTCTTACTTTTCAGCGTTATTCCCTTCTATTTATTCTTCATGACACTTCTCCCTGTAGGTCCTAGTTTTGGAAGCTTGGAGTCCTGTCCCTTTCCAGGGCGAGGGTGGAAACCCGAGCTCTCTTCGGATACTCTTTAATCAGATCTTCCGCATTAGATGTGTTAGAGTCTGTCAGCAGCTCCAAGTGCTCTGTTCTTTGTGTGCCCCATGAGGTATTTAGACGTTTAAGTTCAGATTTGACAGGGAGTAGAGGAGTTCCAGATTTTTGTGTTGTTGTTGTTGTTAATTTCTGATTAATTTTGTTCAGAGTTTTTAATTCTTAACAACATGCTAGTGTTTGTTTGATGGTTCAGCATATGGCTCTTCTGGGTGAATGCGCCATGTCATTTGAAAACTAGTGTGTTCCTCGCTTCTGGTGGAATGTCTTATGCATGTCAACGCAGCGTTGTTAACAGCACTGCTCACATCTCTCTCCACAGTGTCATTCTGTGTCCTGCTTTGTTGCTGAGGAGAGACCATTATAGTCTCTTCCCATGTGCGCTTCTCTCTTAGCTTTCTGCTCCCTGCCTAGCTCTGTTAGGTGCTGACTCACTTGAGGTTTTTGATTTCTTCTTGAAGTGGTAACTTTGTTATTTTGAGACAAGGAATCTCTAGGTAGACCAGGCTTGGCTTGATCTCCCTTTGTGGCCCCGGGATGACTTTGGACATGGGCTCTTCCTGCCTTTCCCTAGTGCTGGGCTTGTAGGCATGTGTCACACCACACCAGGCAGGAGCTGACATTTGTATTATTGCAGAATTTCCTTCTTTATTCTAGTAATGGTCACTCTCTTGGAGCCACCTTTCATGTCATTTAAGGAATTAAAGCTCCCTTATAATGAAGATTTATTTTTTCTATCATTATACTGTTTTTATGCTTATTGTCTTTTTAAATTTATGTGTTTATGTATCTGTCTTTCTGGTGTTAGATGTTTTTATCTTTTTTTTAACTTGAAAACTTTTGAAAAAACATTTATTCTAGTGTAGCCATATTAAATTTTTTTCATCAAAAAATTGCTCTGTATTTTATCTTCACTAAAAATGTTTTATTTTATATTTTAATTATGTATATGTGTGTATATCCTGACAAGGGTATATGCATGTGAGTACAGGTATCCCAGGGGGCCAGAAGAGGAGAGTGGGGGTAGGTG
>LZPO01033052.1:338577-352393 GCA_001675575.1 Neotoma lepida
TTTGCACAAAGGACAAAGATACTATCAACTTGCCAAGTGGCTTGGATCCATGGGACTGTACTGTCTTGTTTTGAGCAGGCAGATAACTAACTTTGCCTTTCTTAATATTTAGGAGTGAGCCAGAATTACCAATATGCTAAATACTGTATCTAAGGTGAATTTCATTTATGTAAGTGGAGTAAAGCTACTAACTGTTAAGGAAATTAAACTGGTTAGTTATCTTTTATTTAGTATTTTGGCTTTAAAACCAGTGTTGCTTAAAATACAACTTGATCATGGAATACCTCTAAGATTCATTTAGCAAAGATGTTCAGATGAGCTACTAGAGTAGTGGTTCTCAATNTGTGGGTCATGACCCCTTTTATGTTTGGGGGTCACAACATGAAGAACTGTATTAAAGGGTCACAGCTTTAGGAAGGTTGAGAGTTGCTATGCTAGAGGCTCAGGAGCTAGCTCTGCTAGTCAGGTGGCTGTGGGATCTCTTAGCTGCAGGTTGGTAGGAAGTTCTCAGTTCAGCCACTGTTCCTTGAATGCTAGGCAGTGGGCTATGTGCAGGGAAAGACATGGTCACTGCCCACAGAAGCTGGAGGTGTAGAATTAATTCCGTGTCCTTTCTAAAAATGTAATGAATGTTGAGTTTAGGGCATCTCTTCCTACGTAATCATCAGGTGTGCGTGGGCTTCTGTAGGTTCTCGTGAATCTTGTGTCCTCAGGCTTATCTGTGCTGCTGTGTGGGTGCTGAGTGGATATTGCCATTCACTGGTGATCTGCACGGGGAGAGGGNCTGGTAGAGGAGTTACAGGAAAGCACAGTGCAGTATGGGAAATGCTGTGAGAGGGAAGCACTCCATGCCTGGTCTCAGCTCTGCCTCCCACAGGCCTTGTTTATGCTGTCCCATCAAAGTGTGTTTCTGCAGTTGAAGATGCAGGGCTGACTTCTGCTGAGAAAGATGAGCTATATGTGAACTTTGGGGGAGATGAGAATCATAGAGCTTTACTATTTTTATGCTTGGAATTCAAGGGGACAGCTGATTTGTAGACCCCCCCCCCCACCAAGCACCCTATCCTTAGTCTCTTCGGTCTCTCCAGTATTAAGCTTTCCGGTGTTGAACCCCAATTCACTTCTCTGCTGGGCTCTGGCTTCTCTATTTCCACAGCTCACCTTACNTTCTCTTACTTATTTATTCTTAATTTTTAAAAGATTTAATTTATGTGTATGACTGTATGTAGAGTTTTGATGATTTTTAAAATGAAAGGTGGCCCAAAAATGTTATTGGTACTCATGTGGGGCAGATTGATGGGCTTAAATTAGATAAGCAGCCGCCATGTAGCTTGACAGTCAGGCAAGAGTGCACTCTGTGGGGACAGAGGTGACTGTGCTAGAGGGTCTTTCCTTATGTGATAGACACCCTTGCTGGCCACAAGGTAACCAGGCAGGTAGATGGCAGGCGTGGCCAGTGTTGGACAGGGCCATCTTTTCTGGCCTTCAGCACTTGGATGAAGTGATCTTGAGATTGTCATTTACTCATCCCCAGAGTTGTTTGAAGGAGAGTCAAGAAAGGGAAAAGCAGTCAGCGAAGAGCATAGAAATTGCTGGTGGCCAGATTGGAGGGCATTTTGAAATTATAGATATTTCATTTAAATTGAGGATGAATATAAATACGACAGTGAGTTGATCAGACTTGGTTTATGTTTGAAAATATTTTCTCTGGCCTCAACTTTGAACTAGACATTCTGAAGGTTTAGTTTATTGTTTACTCTTTCCTTTCATAGTCTGAAGGAAGAGAGGGGATTTCTTGATAAGTGATTTGAGTTTCATTAACTACCTCTTGACTCTAATCATTGAGTTATTATTGCATGAGAAGATGAGTGAAATGGCCCCAGAAAGCTATCGCATTCCCTCCCTCACTTTGTGGGAGTTGATGGGGGAAGAAATCCACAGGACTTTGCTTTATTGGAGAGCAATAAGGACTGAAGTCCAAACTAAAAAGCTCCTAAGGCCATGCTCATTTGGAAGCAGTAAATGTTACACTTCATTTATAAATGCCTTTTCTCCCAGCTCCAGATTTGTTTTAGATGCTAATGTTGGAACTACAATTGACAATAGTAGTTGATTTTCTCCTTTTTAGAATAAAGGTCTCTGATTGCTATAGCATCATCCCAGAAAGATGTCTGTTGGGTTTAGTGACAGTGTGTCAGGGGTTACCTGGTTGCTGAGACTGTGGTGGGTTTTTGAGCTTCAGAGAAAAATAGACAATGTGTGTTACAGTTCTCTGTGGCCTTTCTTCTGTAGACTTGTTTATAAGAACTGTGTATATTTACAAATTGCTTGAGATACCCAATAGGTGTTAAGCCTACTGTCTTTTAAAATTTGATTATTAAGACTGGACATACTTAATTTTGTTTCCTTCATAATAAACTAAAGTGTTTTTGGAGGTGGAGGTGGGGAGAAGGGGTTCTGTTCCATACAGATTAACTTGGAATACCACAGACTGGAAAATAAATTATTTAACTAACCCCATATGAATTTTATCTATGGAATAATTATAACTGTGTAATTGTTTGAGCTTAAGAACAATCTTACTTGAAAGGGCAGCTTGCAAGTGCTGTCAGTATGCTAAGGTGAAAGGATTGAGGATTGACATTTCTGATGCTTAGAACTTTTGATTTCATCCTCAGTTTCTTTTATCCAAATAAAGTTGTACTCCTAATCATTTACAGAAATTAACTTATTTGTCATTATCAAATAATTGCTTTAAATCCCCCGGGTTTCTAAAAGGAGTTCTAGTGGCAGACACAGAATTGGTGCTCTGTGTATTTAACCTCAAGGCATTGATAGTAACTCCGGCAGGGACTCAGTGAACTGCTCTTATGCTCCTGATCTCAGACTATGTTCCCCAGCACACCTAGCCAGAGCCATATTTATTTTTTTTTATTTGTACGTGTGTTTTGCCTGCATTTGTATCAGTTTGCCACATGTGTGTCTGGTGCCTGCAGAAGCCAGAAAATGGCATCAGATCTCTTGGAGCTGGACTTACAGATGGTTGTGAACCAATATGTGGGGGCTGGAAATTGAACCCAGCACCTCTGGAAGAGCATCAAGTGCTCTTAACTGCTGAGCCATCTCTCCACCCTTCAGGAACACATTTTAAACTGAGTAATAAAATGTAAGGTAGGTAGTCATCGAGAAGGGAAGGTTTTAACACTGGTAGTGGAACAGAAGCCATTTGGTACTTGAGACAAGGAGCTGCTTTTATCAAGTTAAGCAAGACCCTGGAATGTTTTAGATGTATTTTTTTTTCTGTTCTATTCTTTAATCACATTCATTGATCTTGGATTTCACTAAATTTGAGTTCCTAAGTTTGATTGCTTTTAAGTATAAATAAGGTTATCTCCCATGCTTTGGCAGCTTAGAAGCTGGAGAGCTCGTTGGAGCGTGTTAGAGGTGGACTTCAAGAAAGGCTCTCCATTCCAGTTCTCTGACTCCTGCGGCCCTAGCTGGACAGGCAGCATTTGCCCTCATAAGGGTTTTGTCAGCAAGGCTGCCTGCAGCACTAGACCATCCAGGCCATTCTGACTCGATAGTCTGTTCAGTATGGTGGCCACATGCCACGTGGCTATTCAAGTCGGTGTTCATTATAATTACACATGTAGTCCAAACCCTGGTAAAGCTCAGCTCCTCGGGTGTGACACATTTCAGTTGCTTTGCTCAGAAGCCATATTTGGCTGGTGGATACCCGGCTGGATAGTATAAATAAAACTATTTCTATTGCTGTGACAGTTGTGTTGGGCAGCACTGTCCAGATTGGGTTCCGTCCTAAGGAAGAGGCACTAGAGGTGTCTTCTGAACAGAAGGTTCCTCCTGCTAGGTGTGCTGGCTGGGAAGGTGTCTTCTGGCTGGGGCTCATTAAAAGAGTCAAAGGTTTCTCCTCCTTCCTTTCTCTCCCTCTTTTCTGAGATGGTAGTATATTTACTTACGATGGCAGAGAACTAATATTTTAGTGATTTTTGAAGGCACCTCTTGGANTGTTCAGAGGGCAAACCATCTCAACATCCTACCATTTCTAAATGCTGCGCCACCGCTGTTGGCTCTGTTAGGAAACTTCTTTATTCTCATGAAACCACTTTATTGTGTATATTTTTTTAGACTCAGGCAGGATTTGTGTGGCTTATTTTGGTACAGTTAGGCTTATGTGCCAAAGAAGCTGCAGCAGATGAACTGGGCCAGTTTTAGATGCCTGTGTCCTTGGTAGACATGATGGTTTATTTTAATTGTCAACATGACAAAATCTCAATTAGGGATGGTCTAGGTTGGCTGTCTAGGGGATAGTTAAGGTAACAGAGGTGAGAGGACTGCCAGCTTGGGTGGCAGTAGTCCTGGCTGGAGGGGATCCTGGACTGTATAAGAGTGGAGAAAGCAGGCCGAGTACTAGCTGTCTGCTCCCTACTATGGCTGCTGTTAGATGACTTAGCCACAAGCTCCTGCTGCCGTGACTGCCCTGGGTGATGGGCTGTATCCTAGAGTTGGGAGTCAGTCAACCCCCTTTCCCTGAGGTTGTTCTGACAATAACAGGAAAGGGAACTAAGACAGCTGGTTTGTGTGGTATGATGCTTGCACAGTTGCGTGTGCATGTACAATACGACCAATTTTTCTCAACATCACTGGGGCTGCTTCTGAAGTTTGCCTCAGGGTTTTAAATTGGGGTAGTGTTGTAAAGAAATTTTTAGGATGATGGTGTGTAGTTGATGAAATAGGGTGATTTGTTCCATGTTAATGCTCACAGAGGGCTGGGGAGGTGAGAGTGTTCATGTCATTTCCTTTGCAGTGTTCAAGAATGCGGACAGTGCCACACTCAGGGCTCTGCTCTCAGTGAGTGGAGTTAGAGAGCTGGCCAGCCAGTATCAGACCCTGAACTGCTTCCACCTGAACACTGTCTTCCTCTGAGGATGGCCAGAGGACGTGTGTGCTGTTGTGGTGACTGGAATCATCTTCAGATGCCATGCTTTGAAATGTTGAATTGTTTCCACTTCAGTTGGCTTAGTAGAGTTTGTGGCAATTGATTGCTGAAAACACTAGAAAAAGTTAGGAGGAAATGATTAACTTATTAGGAGTGTTTAGAAGAGTGTTTCAGGAGAAAGCCTCATTTGCTTAAACTCTATTAGAATTAAAACCCTAGCTCAGAGTAGGGCTCACTTGGAAATATGGGTGCAGTCTGTTTGAAGTATCTGGGATACTACTGCTTTGTGCCATCTGAGAAGGTTCATCTCGGGTCTGTCTTGGCCTCGGGCTGTGTGAGCAGGTCTGGGCCCTAATAGCAATGTGAGACTCTCACCCAGTAGTTGGCAGAGAGCAGTGAGGCCAAGCGAGAAAAATACTTAGAAAGGAAAGGTTAGCATGGCCGAGTGCATGATTGTGTCAGTGGGTGTTGCTTTTGTCAGTGTTCAGCAAAGTGTGGGATGGCAATGGTGAGCTGGACGGGCAGTAGAAAGGGCTAGGAGTGGTGGTGTGTCTTTAAAACAAAACAAAAACCCCAGCCCAACCCAAAGCCATGTACGGTAGCCTCCAGTTCCTTTTTTTTTCTCATGATTGAATAATTTGAAAAGGTTTCTTAATGTGATCATAGGTATGTGATTTCATTCAGAGTAGAATTTCTTAAATAAAGCTGAACATGAGGCATCCTGTACCAGTGTGTGTTTTCCTAGCAAATCAAGCCCTTGTGTATGCACTAATAAATGGGGCCTACCATGCTGGTGGTTCAACCCATGAGGCTAGAGTAGTTCCCAGAGCCCTTGAAAGTTCACCAGCAGGTCCATTACCAGGAATGCCCCTCAAGTCTGTACTCAGGTGTGTTGCATGTGGTGGCTCTTGCTGTGGGAGCTTTACCATGTCCAGATTTTACTGTAGTTTCAGCCAGGTCACACCTGNAGTTTTTCTGATGCTTTATTCTTCATCTACAGTATTTGAGTTAGTGTTGTTTTCTCATACCTATGATTAGAGAAATTGAATCTTGTTCCTGAAATGACAGGTATCACATGAGTAATGCTTGAAGAAAGCTTTCCACAGAAGACATGTCTGCCAGTCCTGCGGAGCAATAGCCATTTCTGCAGATGACTGGGCTTCGAAATAAAATATTGTCGTGAATTCATGGATCCAAGTGCACCATGTCTGTTGCAGTTGTTACCCTCCTTGGTATCGAAATGACCCCATTTTTCTCTGCTAGAGGTGGATTTTGGTACTGTCAATGTGGCTCCTTGGTAGTTGGTGCCACCCTTGATGAGCTCTTTGGTGTGATGGCATCTTTTAACTTTGTGTGCTCTGGATCTAGATTCAGCCATTTTGCCAAGGAATTTGAGAGCCTCTAGTGGGGATTTAGGACCGTGGTCTGGGTATGGGGTGCTTGTTGCTGTGCCATCACTATTTGCTAAGACTCCAGTAACTGGAGCTAGATGGAGTTTTGGGACTAAAGATTTAGGGCTATGGTGCAGTGGCAGAACACTCGATTAGTCATCCCTACAGTACACAGCACGGCCCCTTGTAGTTCCAGACCACAGACTTTGACGGCATTGTTCTCATGTTTATATCTGTTGATGCCAAGCAGTGGCCTCTCTTCAGATTGTCTTACTTGCTTTAAGCCCACAAGGTGCAGTGTAACACTGTCATCACCAAGAATGGCTGGATGGGCATCTGTCAGGGACACACAGAGAATTCTGTGCTGATAGTCAAAACGACGGTATCTGAAGTTTTGTTTGAGTGCCACTGAAGGAAAAGAAGCCAGACAAAATGGAGTAAAAAGTGATTTTAGACTTTTCCTATCTCTTTCGTTTTTGTTTGTTTGTTTTTGTTTTTTGAGACAGGGTCTCTCTGTGTAGCCCAGGCTGGCCTCAAACTCAGATCCACCTGCCTCTGCCTTCTGAGTGCTGGGATTAAAGGTGTTCGCTACTGTCGCCTGGCTCCCTTTGGTTTTTTGATACAGGGTCTTTATTATTCTGGTTGTCTTGGAACTCCCTCTGTACACCAGGCTGGCCTCAAATTCACAGAGATCTGCCTGCCTCTGCCTCTCAAGTGCTGGGATTAAAGACATGTGCCACTATGCCTGGCTTGAAGACATTTTTCTAAAGAGTATATATTTAAAAATTTTAAGCATTCTTATTTCATGTGTATGAGTGTTTTGCCTACATGTATTTATGTATACAGTATTTGTGCCTGGTGCCCACAGAGGCCAGAGATGGACATCAGATTCCCCTATAACTGGCGTTACAAGCAGTTGTGAGCCTCCATGTGGGTGCTGACATCCGAATCTGTGTCCTCTGCAAGGGCAGCCAGCACTCTTAACCTCTGAGCCAACTCTCCAGCCTCATTATGGCTGAGTAATCTTAATACTCAGGAGGCAGAGATAGGTGGGTCTCTGTGAGGTAGAGGCCAGCCTGAGATGCATTGTGAAACTCTATCTAATATATATAGACAAAAGACGTGTCTATAATCTATCATATCCTGCAGATATATGTCTGATTGGTGCTTTGAGGATGAGCCTGAATGAGAACTCTACAGTGAATGGCTGAAGGTGACATCTGACTTCTTTGTCCCTGAATGGTTACATTTGCTGTTTGCATTGCTAGTTTCACAGTTTTCATTAGACTTTGGCAGCAATGCAAAGATGGACCTGTGTGCTGCAGAAGGCAGGCTACATGGGTGGCTGACTCATGACTTACAGTCAGAAGTAAAGGTTCTGTATGCTTCTACTCACTGTCCAGTGACCTAAGTAGTCCCGGAAGAGATGGTGAAGGCGATCTATGGTGAGTGCCAGCTGTGGTCACTGCTGATGACACTCTGCTGTTCTCTTTCAATGACATTATTGTACTGTTCTTCCATCTGCTCTGCCAGTGCTGCATGCAGGCTGGCTAGCTTAGGAGAGTGAAGGACTGAGCAGGAGTGGACACACAGGCAAGGAAGGGTCAAGAGCCAGGTCCACAGACGACATAGGCCAGAGTAGGACACTGTAGATTAAAGGAAGACCTTTGTAGAAGGTGAGTTCAGTGAACAGTGGCTACTGAAGGAGCTCNTGGTAGGGACTGAGGCAGTGAGCTATATTAAAAGCCAGGGCAGCAGTTAAGGCCAGAACACATTAGAAGCAAGGGATTTTAGAGGCTTATGATTTAGAAATCAGTACATCCACACACTGAGAAAGACAGTGCAAAGAATGGGCTCCGGCTCATGGCACATGGCATATGGCATGAACTTCAGTCTTCTCATGCTTAGTGTTGGAAGTTCAGAGCCAATGACTTGTAGATGAGAGCAGTTGGAGTTTGGCACCTTCCTCTCTACCTGGCCATGCAAGGCTCACAGTCAGCTGGAAATTACTGGTGCTTTGTGGCAAGTGAGAGTCTGTGAGGTTCTCTTCTCTCTCAGAGTCAACAGATTTTGATGATCCTGCTCCATAAAAATCTTAATCTGTGCAGAAAGTTGGAGTGAGATTGGCTTTTGGAAGCAGATCACAAGATGTGATACGGTATACCACTGACATGTGGAAGAGATGCATCTTGAAGCCTTCCAAGTCCCACTTTGCAAACACTATTACCACATGCTATTTTCCTTCATAAAATAACATTTTTGCTCTGGATGTCTTACTCACCACAAATATTTGTACTGTTTTGGGGGGACTGAGGATGGAACCTGGGCTTATGCATGCTAGGCAAGCTCCCCACTTTAACTTGCAAGCNTCTCAGAAATAGAATTCGTGAAACTGGGTGAGACTGGGTCTTGGAGGAAACCTGAGTACTCAGAGAGCAATGAAACGCTTGCAACTCCTGCTTGATGATGGTATGGAAATGGCTGGCCTAAGGCAAAGCACATGGGCAGCCTGGAGTTCAGAGGGAGTGTTTGAAGGACACTGTCTAGTTCAGTCCCATCATGTTCTGCAGGACAGGAAACTTGAAGAGGTTTTATAGCGAGCAGTCATCAAATAGGTGGAGAATCACTTCCCAGANGCTCAGCACTGGGCCTTCACCAGAGCATAGCACTGGGGGGAAGCTTCCCACTTCACTTTCATTTGCTTGGTGCTAAATTTCCCAACAGTTGGGAGAAGTTTCTAACTTGGCATTTACTCCTAGCCCTCTTGATAGAAGAAAGCTTGGATTCTCCTGAAGCGTTAACATTGTCTTGTTGAAGAGGACCCATATATATCTGTGGGAAGANGCCAACAGTTTTAAATTATTAGGGTGGTCATGAGGGAGATGAGGCATTTTTGGGGCCTCATGGCTGTAGGCTGAAATGGCTCTCATTGGCCTGTGTTGTCCACAGAGCTGTCACATTGGAGGACAGAGGTTCTATTTCTCAGGTAGGCGATACCCCTCACCCAATATACAAGACTTAGGTCCAATGAATTGATGACTTTGTTTTATTTTATATTTTACATACTTGAGCTCTGTAAGGGGTTCTGCTTGAAGTGAAGGGTACTTACATCTGCCAAAATCATTACTGAGCCTTTCTAGTAATTTAGTTTCTTGAAATTGAAACGAAACTTTCTGAACACAGCCTTACTGAATCTGGATTTCAGAGCCGTGATAATGCTTCTGCCTCTGCAGATTCTGAATTGATCTGAGTTTGGCAGTAAATTATGAATGTGTTATTTCAGGACTTTTGCACATGCCCTGCTTTAAAGCACTGATTATTTCTGTAGAATGCTGTTGTATGCGTTGGCTCACTCAGTTGATGCTGAACCCATCAGATGGCCGCATTGTCCTCTCGGGCCACGACCAGAATTGATGAGATGGCTCAGGCAGCAGCTGCTTAGTTTCTCAAACTTCAGAGTTTTAAAAATGAAGTCTTCTAAATAGGATAAGATACATTATTTTGAGGCCACAATTTTTTTTCATGCAGTTTGATAATAGTTCATGTAGTTTTTTTCTTAACATAATTACTATTGTAATTCATTTTCTTATCACACTGCTCATTTAGAAGGAAAAGCATGTTAGAAACAACGTAGACCACCTCCTCATACTGGGGTGCCTTGCCCAGCCTTAATATATGGGGAGATGCTTAGTCTTACTGCAACTTGATATGCCATGTTTTGTTGATATCCATGGGAGGCCTGTCCTTTCCTGAACAGAAATGGAGGGAGAGTGGATTGGGGGAGGGGGGAGGAAACTAGGCTGGAATGTAAAATAAATGAATTAAAAAAAAAAACCCATAGATAACTTCTCTGACTTTTTAGGCCATCCATCCATTTAAGATACCAGAAAACACTAACTGCCCCTAGAAAACAGGCCTGCAAGTGCTTCTTAGGCTACTTGTGTGCTGACAAGGGCACCCCAGGTTCTTGACTCTGCTGACATTGCCTTTCTTCCCACACAGTGTTCACAGATCTTTGGACCACTGGTAGATTTCTGCTGATGTTGGTCCATATATGATACACTTTATAGTTTTTCTGTGTTACTATCTATTTTAATTATTTTTCTCTCATCCTTAAAAAAATCTTTTTTTCNGGTCAGGGAGTATCCATCTTAGGGGGTCCTTAGTTTATTGCCCGTTTTTTATTTGACACATTTGGTTACTAAAATTTGTATAATAATTTTTTGTTGTATTGTAGTTAGTGTGTGTTTACCTCTCTTGATTCTGTAAAGATCTTTCCTCTATGCTTTTTCAGTGTAATATTTTCAAAAGCTAGTTTGGGATACAGTACTTGAAAGGAAATAGCGATTGTGGTAGTGATGGGCCTTCCCATAGTGAGTGACCTGGAGGCTGTGTCACGGCANTGGGTGTGGGGTAGTGCTCAGTGGACTCTAGCTCTCTTGAGGTTTATTTTATTTCATGTGTGTGGATGTTTTGCCTGCATCTGTGTACCATGTGTGTGCCTGGTGCTCATGGAGACCAGAAGAGGGCGTCAGATCCTGCAGAGCTGGAGTAAAAGATAGTTGTGAGCCACCATGTGTGTGCTGGGATCTGAATTTGGATCTTCTGTGAAAGCAGCCAGTGTTCTTAACCATTGAGCCGTCTCTCCCAGCCCCCTGTTCATTGCTCTTTTAGGTCTTGGAGGCTCGCCTGTGGCTTAAGGCTAGCCTTGGTGTTTTCTGAATAACACTAAGATGGCTCTTCTGTGACATCTCTCCAGAGCTGGACTCTGCAGTTGGAGCCTGTTTGCTCCCCTGTACCCTAATGGTACCAGCTGTCAAGCTGGATACATTCTATCCTTCTAACCTTTTCCTTTAAAAGAAAAAGTAACTAGCTGACTTAGCAATTCTATGATGCTTAAAGCATCTCAAGCTTCTTGGGGAGATTGGTGTGTGTGTGGGGTTTGCTTTCTTTGAAGTGTGATTCATACACACTTGTGTCATGTTGACTCTGCTTGTTACTGTGTTTCCTTCTCTCATTGAGCTCCAGGCTCATTGAGGAGGCTGGCAGATGTGCTCTGCCTTTGGCCTGTTCATGTGAGGCTGCTCCAGGATGCATCAAGAGTTAAATAAGAGTGGCTTGAGTGAATTCCCACCTCTAGGGACTTTTTCCCCACCCATGTCTTAGGTTTCCAATTATTTTGAACACAGATGTGATATTATAAATATAATGAATATTTTGGAGTATCATTTATACTAATTAAAAGTTTTAATTACATTTATTTATTTTGTGTGTGCATGACCATGGCGTTCAGAGGACAGTCTGCAGGAGTCCGATTGTGTCAGGCTTGGTTTGATGGCTAATTTTGCCACCTATCTCTACCCTCCCTTTTTTTTTATTTTTTGAAGACAGATTATCATATAGTCCAGGCTGGTCTGGAACTTACTCTGTAGCTGAGATTGGCCTTGAACTCCTGATCCTCCTGCCTCTAAATCCCAAGTGTTACTTTAAAAAAAAAAATCTAAGATTACTTAAAAGCATCTGCTACTATATTTGGACCTAAAATTATTAATAGTTGTAAAAAGTACAAAAGTGCTTTGGAAATACTGAGAGTCAGCCATATGGCCATTTTCCTGGTCTAAGATGGGGCGGGGTGGGGGGGNGTGCCATTGTATTAATTCTTATGTTGGTAAGTGAATTTAGTCATATTTTTGAAATTTTTACTTTTTATGTGTGTGCGTATTTGCTTGAATGTATGTCTGTGCACCATGTCCATGCCTGGTGCTCAGGGTGGTCAGAAGCCGGCATTGGATTCTCTGGAACTGGAGTTACAGACGGTTGTGACCTGTGGGTGCTGGGAGCTGAACCTGGGCTCTCTGCAGGAGCATTGAGTGCTTTTAACCACTAAGCCATCTTTCCTCTCCAGTCACGTGTTTTCTTTTTCTTTTAAAATAGGCTACTTAGAATATGTTTTTTACCTATTTCAACCATGACAAAATACTTTGGGGCTTCATGCAGATGAGCACAGAAAGCATGCTGACACCGTCCTTTCCAAGGAAACGGTTGTGCTGGTTTTCTTAAGCAGGAATGGCTGAGAGTGGGTTTGTTCTGTTAAAGTCAAGTTGCTTTACTGCCTAGAGTAACGTATTTCCCTGGCTAGAGCTGTGGGACAAGGACCAGTCTACTGCTGGAAACACTGATGGAGGATGGCGGGAGGAGGACACACATGACTCCTCTGGTGGCCAGGAGATCCTTCTACAGGACAGACAGAGAGGAGATGAGGGGCAGTACCCACCCCATGGCCAGTGGATCCTTCAGCAGTGAGAAGGAACACAACTCAAAAGAATGTCATTTTTCCCCCTCTGAATGGACCAAGCAGCAGACTCTGAGACCTTAGTCCCCTCATCAGTGTGGAGACAACTTTTTGTGGTTTCCAGGCGTGGTGAGGTGGGTGTGGATGTAGGCCTTAACATCTTGGCTTTAACTTTGTGTGGTTTTACTCTCACTTACGGAGACTTAATGTCCTCAGGTTGCTTACTGTCTCACCCTTATCCCAAGCCTTCCTGGGACTCATTGCCTGAGCTAGCTCTCCACGTCATTACTTCCCATGACTAAAATCAGTTCTTGAGTCCTGTCCTTTAAAGTGCTCTTGGTGTGGGAGAGGTGTTGGGNCAGAATGTTAGAAACCAAGAAAAAACCGTGAGGTCATATATTACGGCAACAGTAGCTGATATCTTGGAAACTTCCTAATTGAAACATTTCCCCCTCTACCCTATGAGGAGTCTCAGTGTGAAGTGATAGGCATTAACTTCTGTCAAGGCCCAGAGAAGAGAGAAAGCAGTTTATTCTGTGTGTGACAATCTGCGAAAGCAGATGAAGTTAGCACCTCCAAAGACAAGTTGGGCTCTGGGAGGCAGGGAGGAAAGGGCCACCGAGTGGCTGTCACAATTCAAGGAAGGCATGGGGTGTGTTGTAAATCAAGGGACAAGTAGAAGATACATTAAACGTTGGACAGTCTTGTGTCAACCTGAAGTTGAGGTCAGGTTGTGATGTGTGGGAGCCCACAGAGGTTTCATAGTGAGAGCTGAGCTTGCTTTACCCAGCAGGGCTGCATAAGAGGATGATTGGACCCTGGGCCTGAGTACCAGGTCTTTGGAAGGCTCTACACTTGGCTGTATCTAGCAAGGGGGAGGTCCTTTGCTCCTCCCCTTGGCATTGTTATAAAAAGCCCTTTTGAATAAAGTTCTGGGCTGGTGGATAAAGATCCAGATCCTCCCGAGGCTATCCTGTATTTCTGTCTTTTTCTCTCCTCTCTATCCTTCTGTCTAAATCTCTTTTCCCTCTCTCCTCAAGAGTACCCTGGGGGAAAAGGTGGGGGCTGGTCCCCCACAGTGATGTAAGGTTAAGGAGAGAAGAAAAGGTAAAATCATTATAATTTTTTCTTTTTACATTGTAGTTCCCCCCTCTCTCTGTCTCTGTCTCTGTCTCT
>LZPO01033052.1:358953-369149 GCA_001675575.1 Neotoma lepida
GGTTTTAGAAATTCCTAATATAATGCACCTCTTCATGTTTAGAGTTTCTATGGCTAATACTAGAATATGTGACATGACAATGGTTTTGTCATTTGCTAAATGTTATATAAAGTGTAGCACTGGAGAGACAGGAATAAACACAGTGAATGGGAAGAAAACTGACACCATTGTTGACACTCTGGAATTCCAGAGGGACTCACATTGTAGCTAAAACCAGCCCCGTATTCTCTCTGTGTTCAAGAGGCTTTTCAGTGATTTCTGTTGAGAGGAAAAGCCTTTTTTAACTTAAAAAAGAAAAAGGAAAAAGGGCAGTGCTCGCCAGGCCCTGTGGAGTATTAAGATCTTTGAGCAGCAAGTTGCCCTTTCTCTAGGAAATTGGCTGTTAAAGTCAGGGAACTCCTCAGAGTGTGTATGGTGTTTGCTTAAATGACACAATAGGGTTAGCATAGAGCCCAGATTTAATGGGGTACATGGTCACCTCTCCAGATGTATCATGAGCATACTTATTTTTCTGTACGATAGAAATAGAATTTTAGGATGCATGTATGCGCTATAAAATGAAAGCAGCACACTAGAGAAAACCTGATAAACCCAATAGTTTTTAGACTTAAAAGCGTCTGAATTGCNGGGCGGTGATGCTGCACACCTTAAATCCCAGCACTCGGGAGGCAGAGGCAGTGTGGATGTCTATGAGTTCGAGGCCAGCCTGATCTACAGAGCGAGTTCCAGTACAGGCTCCAAAGCTACACAGTGAAACCCTGTTGAAAAAAAAAAAAGTTAGCAATAATCTGTGCTTACCATTGTGAATAGTTTATTCTGAGGAGATCAGATTAATTGTGACACCAGAAGAAATGGCTGTGACAGCCACTAACTTTGGAGTGATCTATGTGCTGTACATTAGCCAACGTGCCTTTTATCATCACTGAGGGGGACTATGCTGTGATTTCATGTTGAAGCCTGACCATGTAAGTCATCTTCCAAAGCAAAGGACACAGAGAGTGACATTTGTGTACCAGGCTCCAGTGGCTGAGGCCTTAGCAATGGCTATATTGACTTGTACAGACAAGTCAGACCACATGTAGTGCAGTAGGACCTCAGCAGTCCTAGCCAGAGTCTGTGAGCTGGGCTCAGTCAGCGCTGGAGAGAGTACAACATGTGAACAAGTGGTGGGAAGGCTCCAGCCGCTGAGCACAGCGTAGGCTGTTTTTCAACAGCACCAGAAGACAGAGCTGTGAGGAACTTGGTTAAAGTTGATTTGGTTTTACTTGCCATTGTAGAGTCTCTGTAGGATGGAGTATGCCAGTGTGTTAAGTGGGGAGATTGGCTTTCTGGAGGGAGAAAGGGCTGGGGAAAGCAAAAACCAGAACAAAAGAAGACTGGTTATGGGGGTAAAATAGAGGGGCTCTATTAGCATGCCTGGACAGATGACCTGGGCCCCTGTTGACTGCTTGCTGTGACTGTCTTGATTTTTAAAAGCTTGTTCTTCAGGTTCAGTTTGATTATGTGGCACCTGTAGCATAAGTGGCTGTGGTCCATTCAGTTCTGATGTGCTGAAGTATGGCACAGTCCAGAACAGCCCTCTGTACATTGTATTCAACACATGCTGCTTGTTGCCCAGCACTATGCAGCTGCTGGGACCTGAAAGCTTGTTTGGAACAGCAATAGACAGGCTAGGGAGAAAATCTGGAATTAAAAGCATGCACCTGGGGACGGACACATTTCCTGTGTTGCCTTTTAGAGGGATGGCAAAGATCTGGCATGTTCCACCCCCATCTCCCAAACTAGAAGACACTGTAAAGATTTTCATTATATCTTGACTCGGTCTATACAGAGAGGGTGGTGTAGAGAAANGAGCAAACCCCAGATCTCCTCAGTCCTTGGTCTGAGGTCCAGCCCTTCCACTGTCTCCTGTGATGANTGATATGGTTTCTTGAGTACAGTAGACTGCTTTCATAGACCCAACTCTGGATTTGTCTGTCAGTTAAGTATACTTTAAATCTTTTACTATATCAGAGTCATATAAATAGTGTCTGAAAAAGTATACTGTGTAATAAAGCCCCTGAATAGGAGTGCATTCCTCCCCCTTTCATCACTGTGGACTTCCTTCTCTTAAGTTTCGGGTCTGACCTTTCCTGGCTTCAGATTTTATGGCTCATTGATTGTTTTGATTCGGCATCAGCCATCACAGGGCTCAGTCAAATAGGGGTGATAGATAGCTTGAAGATATGTAACTAAATAAAATATTATGTGCAAAGTTATACTTTATAAAATGATGACAGCCATGCTGTGGAAAACTGGCNATGTCTGATGATGCTTGGGGAATGTGAGAAGGATCTATGGAAGGGCAGCTTAAAAGTGATGAGCTTAAAAGAGCAGCGAAGAGATGCTGGGGAGAGCATTGCCTCCCGAGAGGCACAGATAGATAAAGGCATGGAGAAGGAAAGGAGGACGGAAAGATGGATGTTGTTTTGTAATTCATGTGCCTGGACAGAAGTAATAGGAAATAGATGAGTAAAACAGGATGAGGCCAGATCATTCACGGCTTTGATTATAGTGTGCTGAAAAATGTTAATTTTGTGTGTCCATTTGACGCAAACTAGAGTTACCCAGGAAGTGGAGGGACCCTCAAATGAGGAATTGCATCCATCACATTGGCCTGTGGGCATGTCTATGGGGCATTTTCTTGATTACTGATTGATGCAGGAGGGTCTAGCCACTGTGGGTGGTGCCATCCATGGCAGGTGGTCCTGGGCTATATAGGAAAGCTGGGGTCAGGCCTGGTGGCGCACACCTTTAATCCCAGCACTTGGGAGGCAGAAGTGGGTGGGTCTCTGAGTTTGGGGCTAGCCTAGTCTACATAGGGAGTTCCAGGACAGCCAAAGCTATGAAGACAGACCCTGTCTCAAAAAAAGAGAGAGGCAGGGGAGAAGGAAAAAAGAAAGCTGGTTGGGCATGGAAGCAGCGCCAATGGAGGCAATTCTTCTTCATTGATTGTTGCCTTTGTTCCTACTTGAGTTCCTGCTCTGCTGTGCCTCAGTGATGGACTATGATCTGACAATGTAAGCCAAATAAGCCCTCTCCTCCCCAAGGTTGTTTATAGTCATGGTGTTTAGTTCAGAGCAACAGAAAAGTTACTAAATGTTGTGTTGAGCAATCTTGTTGCCTTTCATAAAGTATTACCTAATAGCAATTACTTATCTACAGTGGACACTGTAACTACCATAAAGTTTGTATGGGAGAGGTTACACCCCATGGCAGATTCAATCCCATTTCAACCTAAGGGGTAAACTGCACCNCAGTGGCCAGGAGAATGCCCACTGCCATGTTCTTGAAAAAAAGGTGCTGTTGATTTTGTTCCTTCGCTTGCCCTGTGGCATTGCTTGTTGGGAAGTAAGAATTGTATAGTTTTCCTTATTTAGATTACAATAGGTCCTAATCGTCATTAGTTGTGAATTTTTATTAATAATTTATTTCAAGAATAAGGGTGGTTTGTATGTTAAATTTTTTGGTGTGTTTTTTCTTTTTAAATGGGCATGTGTGTACCCCCTGGTTAGCATGCAGTTTTGATGGGTTTATGAGTTGTCTGGTACCTCTGAGACAAATGCTGGAGATGTGTTGCCCTTTCTGATTCACAAAAGCTACGTCTGAATGCTTTTCTTTAGAACTCACACTGTATCCTGTGAGTGATCCCACCACCACACACAATTTCTGATGGATGTGGGTCATAAATATGTGGTAATGATTGTCAGATAAGCCTCGAGATTCTAATAGGAGTGACTTTGAGTGAAGCTGGGAATGCCAACTCAGGTGATAAATAGCTAATGGTTTTTAGATATATGATTTAAATCAAAATAATGGCTTTCATTGATTTTTTTTTTTTTTTTGGTGTGGATATTTGACATCAGAAAACAGTCCAAACCTGAAGTTTATAGTTCTTATAATTGACACCTTGAAAATGCTCAGATTCTAGGTTGGATAATGATGTATTGGTACTTTACTGGTCTTTTGAGTATTTACTGCAGAATTTTTTTTAAAGCTATGTTTCTTTAAAGACTAAAATTTTATTATTGTTTCCTGGGAAGCTGCATTTCAGTAACAGATTTGATTCGAAGTCAGACTGGCTAGTTGCCACACTGGAGAAAAACAAAACTGTCTTCATTGTTAGGAGACCTCTACATTTCTTACAAGTGCAGTTTCCATCTACGCACTTCTGCAAACTGTTTCTCAAGGTTCGTGCTGTGCAGCTGCTAGTTCTTTGTTAGCTTTCCTTACCCCTGTTAGGTGATATTCCAGTGGAGTGTCACGTGCTGAATTTACTGAAAATTGATTATGATTATCCTAAAAGGTTAAGGCTTAACTACAAATGGTAGCACTCTTGCCAGAGGGGTCTGCTTCCCAAACACTGAAGAGCCTTCCTCAGTGTTCTTTGTGGCTAATGAAGAGTGCGTTTGTTGAAACCCCTGTGATTGTTTAATCAGTTTGTTGGGCTCAACTCTGAGGCAGTGGCACAGTGAAGTTAGATTGTAGGTGGTAATCCTCCTTAAATGAGGCTCAAGGGAAGCCAACGTAAGCTGTAGTTGGCACTTCAGTGGTTTCCACTCAGCTTAGTATTACAAACTAAGAATTTCTACCCAAGGTATCTCAGAAATGGCTGTTTGCCAAAGAATCCACTGTACAGCTTTTCTCTTGCTTTGCCATTATTGCCAACTCAACACACAGTGCAAGCTTTTCTAGCCACATGAGGACTTGTAGTCCTTCTCGTTGAGTCTAATAAATGTTAGCAAGCTTCAGACATTGTGGACACACTGAGATTGTGATCCTACTGTGGAAAGGTGACTTCTCCCTTAATGGGGGTTTGCTTGTATTGCTCATTTCCAGAGCACATCTTTGTTTGTAGGTGGTGGGAACTCAGAGTCCAAGAGCTCCTAAGGAGACAGGTGAGAAATTCGTCTGTGAGTACTGTGTTTGCACCACTTGTGCTCCTCCGCAAGATGGTAAAGTCAGGTGTCGTTGTGATGGTCTGTAGTTATTTCATNGTGGTGTGTGTGTTTATGTCTTAANTCAGCTTCATTGGCTGGCGTTGTAAAACCTGCTTTAAAGTACAGGAGACAAGTGTCACTAAACAGAACAAGCTACTTTACAGGCATTTCTCCATCTGCAAACCAAGTTAGAGTGCTTAGCTGCTGGTGGTATAGTTCACAGACACTTGAGGTGCCAGTGTGACGTGCAGAGNGGCTTTAGTCACCGTGAGCATCCTTCTCAGGAGCCTTGTCAAGCATTACCACATCTGGACCAATGTCTTCAAGTCTTTGTGATTCTCCCGAGAAGTAAGGCCTTCTAACTAGCCTTTCTCCACAAGAGCATGGCCATCAGCTCCAGGAGATAAAGCTAAGAGTAGGTTCTTTTGCTGAACATTCACTGTGCAGGACTTGTCTGCTGCAAGACAGGGTGTGTTTTTGTGTTCTCTTCAGCCTCAAGTAGCTGAAAACCTCAAGGGGATTAGTTTGCATACCTGTTAGAGAGCAGCTTGCAATGGGCGATCTCAGGGTGCTGAAAATGCTCCCTGGGACTGGGGGGTGTCTTTGAACAGTGACCAGGATTTTTAGAAGAGTACATATGTACATATATTGAAGTTCCTTGGTTTCCAGAGTTTGGCTGTGGCTCTCTAGTTTAACCCCTCTNTGTTTGTATTGAGAATTGTACTACAAGAGCGAGAAGTAGGCTTTGCCAGAGACTGTGTAGCACTCAGGGAGCGTTGCTCTTCCTTCAGTGAGTCCTAGGGAATGAATTGGAGGGAGTGAGGCTGCCCTAAGACAGGACAAGGGTAGGTGTTGAATGGAATAGGAAGCAGGGCCATCAGTAGCAAGCAAAGAAAGAGGAAGAGGGTCTGAGAAGTTCTGTGGGATCCAGTGGCTGGAGGGACTTGCCTAGTGTAATGTGGTTCTGGTTTCTGCACAAGGAGCCATTTGAGTAGTGGTAGTGTTAAGTTAAAGATCTGGTTGCTTAGGTTTGTGTTTCAGTTCTAGTCATATTCCTGCCTGGGTTAGCCACAGATAGGTAGGTAGGTAGGTAGGTAGGTAGGTAGGTAGGTAGGCAGGCTGATAGAGATGGATTGATAATTTTTTTAAACCAAGATTGTAAGTGATGGTATGGATAAGATTGGAANGGGGATGGTTTACCACTTCAGAAAAGTCCATTTTCAGGTTCTTTAGAAAATCCTTCCATAGCTAAACAGTGTAATTACATAGTAAGAATTTTGATCAGTATTTTAGATAGCCTACAATACATATTAAACAAAATAAAGAAGCAGTCTAAACTGTTTAGAGAATATGCTTTTATTACACTGATGTCTAGCAGGGTAAGATATACTGTGTCTGTATTTTTACAGCTGAGAGGGTGAGCTGTAGCTTATAGGGGAAGGGCTTAGACACTTAATTCTGCACCAATGTTTCTTAATGTTGGCACTGTTGACATCTGAGCTCTTAGTGGCTTGTGGAGCTATCCTGTATATTGTTGGATGCTTAGCAGCATCCTTGGCCTCATCCACTAGATGTCCCTTCCTGAGTCTGGCCAATAAAAAGTGTTGCCAGATGACCCTTGCAGCTCAGAACTGTCCCAGATTGAACGAATCCATTTTTTCAGTTTATGTTGGTTAGCTCCCAGGGCCAGTAATCGTACTATACTGGATAGACAGTTTGTTGTCATCTTTCAGAATGATTCTTCTGTTACATCATCTCTTAGGCCCAGTGAACTTATAAAACAAAATGAAACAGCAAAACAAAACACACATTTCCATTGTTTTTAGGCTTATCTTCTCGTTAGAGCTCTCTTGGCTTTACCCAGAGATCCAGCTGTGTGACCTGAAATACCTTTACAGTTGTCTGTTTGATCCTGTGGCACACCATCTCTGTGTTTAAGTGTAGATAGAACCAGTTGTAGATCCGATTCTGCATTGTAGTAAGAACCAGCTAGAGTGTAAAGATGCTCTCCAGCCTCTCACACCAGCACACTTTCTAGAAGCTATGTTACAAACACACAGGTAGTTTGTAGATTGTTAAGTCTTCTGTTGGGAGAACATTTAAAAAAGTTTTAGTTTTATTTTCGTTTATGTGTATGTGTGTGCGCATGTGTTTGTGTGCGTATGCAAATGTGTGCACAGGTGTGGAGGCCAGAAGACAGTCCCCCTGGATCCTAGAGAGCTGGAGTTTCAGGTGGTTGTGAACTGAACTCAGGTCTCTGTAAGAGCAGTACACACTTACTGTTGAGCCTGGAAGAGCACTTGGAACAACTTTGCGTAGATAAGAAGCATAACCAAAGCTGGGCACAGTGGTGCACATCTGTAGTCCCTGCATTCCAGAACCAACCAGGAAGAGTGCCAAAAGTTCCCGACAGGCCTGGGCTGCATCAGGACACCCTTTCCCAAAATAATAATAAACAAGACAGTAACAAGAACAAGCATGGCTGCACAGCCTTTCAGGCTAGTGACCGTGTCTGCTGTCAAGCACTTCTCTTTCAGTTTTGATTTTAGGTGATTGCGTTTGTGTATATAGCTTTCAAATGTGGCTTCTGTTAAGAAATTGACAACACGTTATTGAAAATGGGAATGGAGAACCTGAGTTCATGGTGCAGAAGTTAGTTCTGATGGGAATGATTTGCTAATGGGTCATTCATACCAAGTCGGAGCCAACTTACCAGAGATGAGTTCGTTTCTCCAAAATGTTCTGTAGGCAGCATATTCTCAAGGTGGAAGTCTCATTTGATCCAGCCAAAACTTGGAGTTCTTAATATGTGCTAGGTATTGCTAAGTCCTTTGTCATAAGGCCAGTGGGAGGAGAATAAGGTGGTATTTTTACTATGAATGAAGACAGAGTATGTGGATTGTGAGGACAGTGTGAACAGCTGCAGGCAGAGTGTTCACGTGGCTTTCTATATGGACATGCGCATACTCTCCTTGCCAGGCCCTTGCAGCATTAGCACCGAGGCTGACATGTGCTTCTGGATGTTTGTATGTCTTTTACATAGCTGAGCTTAGAGAAATTTGATTGTACATTTCAGAATGATCTAGAACATAGTTTTGTAGTTCAGTCTCAGGACAATTTGCTTTGCAAATCTTTAGTTCATTCTACCTATGCAAAAATTGAAGTAATTTATCAAACTGTATAAACAGACGTTTTGGCAAGATTTGAAATATAAAATGCACTGTTGCTGGTCTTCAGTTGAGTTTTATGCCCAGAAGCTGTGACCTGTGTTAAGAAGAAGTGTGTCTTGAGAATCCCAGAGCAGAAACTGACTTCTGGACTTCCATTGCCGCTAGAAGTGCTTTCCCTCACAGTGACTTAAAAAATATTGTAAGGAGCCTTTGTGTTATATTTTTTCTCATAGGAAAAGTTATTTTTTATGCCGGGAGAGAATTGATAATAAAGGAGGCTATTAAAACATTAATATACAAATACTGTGGTTAGGTGCCAAGTGAGTAATAACCAAATAAACTGCAATTTGAAAGTGATAATAATAAATATAATTACTGCTTTGGAAACAGCCATGTGACACAACTGAGAACTGAGGTAATGGGGTGTAGATCCATAGGCAGAGCAGCAATCTCTCCTGAAGAAGCTGCTGGCACGTGAACAGGCCGAGAAGTCTGTCTTGACCTGAGAGCTGGCCTGTCTGAGACTGTTTGGGGCTCAGCCCTTACCTTAGGAAAAGTCACTTAGCAGCTGCAGTCACCATGAAAGCGTACCTTAGGCAGCAGAAGGCTGACTTACTGAGGCCAGAAGTCAGTGAGGGTTTGGGGGGCTATGGTCTGAGCTATAGCTGGAGGGGGATTGTGGAGGGCTGCTTGGTCCCTGGGATGTGCTCACTTTGTGAGTATTAATTGAGAGGTACCTCAGCCTAGTTTCATATCTGCATGTATAGTTTTTGGCAATTTGGATAAAATTTACAAAAACATAGTAGCAACTAGTTTCTAAAGCAATTCTGTTAATTCTTTGAGAATTTCATACTGTGTCTTTTGATCATATTCACCCCCAACTCCTCACACCTCTACTGACTCATTACACCCTTCATGGTGTTAACAGCAAGGCTGCATGCAGATGGTGGCTCATCATAGGCCGTGTGCAGAGGACGGCTCATCATAGGCCGTGTGCAGAGGACGGCTCATCATAGGCCGTGTGCAGAGGGTAGCTCATCATAGGCCGTGTGCAGAGGGTAGCTCATCATAGGCCGTGTGCAGAGGNGCTCATCATAGGCCGTGTGCAGAGGGTAGCTCATCATAGGCCGTGTGCAGAGGGTAGCTCATCATAGGCCGTGTGCAGAGGACGGCTCATCATAGGCCGTGTGCAGAGGGCAGCACTCCTTAGGCTGCAGGCACTGAGACCCTCAGCTTCTGTCTTACAGAACTACTAAGAAAATGGATGCCCTCTTCTCTCTGCCCACATGCCTTTGAAGGAGATGGGGCCCTTTAATGTTACTGATGCCCCACATTTTTCTTACCTTCTTTTTGTCCCTGTCAGTCTCTTTCTTATTTCCCATTTTTCCTTGTCTAGAATTAGCCCTTTGGNCTTTCTCTTCTTTCTCCTAATCCAAACATTTTCATCTTTAACCAAATTTTTTTCTGTGACTCTAACTGAACTTTACGGCTGTCTCGTGTTTCATTTCACTTTAGCATCCTCTAAGGACAGCTTTTCCTGTTTTCCCCCTTGCTAAATCACTGCATCCAGCCAGCCTGCCTGCCGCCACCCCTCCCCCCCCCAAACTTCCACAGATTCTGTGCTCACTGTGCAGAGGCCCTGTCCGGAGGGTTTGTCACACTCACCTTGTGTTTCCCTTTCACCTTGGTTCTGTTCCCCTAGTTTCTCAGAATTCCTTTTCCTTATTTTCTTGGCAGGGTCTCAAGTACCTCGGGCTAGCCTCAAAACTTGCTAGCTAAGGATGGCCTTGAACTCTTGATCTCCCTTTTCCCAAGTGCTGGGTACATGTGTGCACCACCACACCCAGAAAGCAGAATTCTCTTGTTATATTCAGATACATCAGATATATATTTAGTTTTGTTGTTTAATAACTGTCGAAATTTGTTTTTCTAGTCAAAATTCTTCGTGATCTGATCTATTTCATGTGTGCATTTCTCCTGTGGAATGATTATAAACTTAGAAAAAAATTATAAAAAGTTCAGGAAAATAATTAAAAATGGAATTTAA
>LZPO01033052.1:369760-380032 GCA_001675575.1 Neotoma lepida
CTGTGGAATCAAGCAAAGAATTTCAGGTTGCATAGCTAGATACACAGTGAAGGCTCACCCTCACCGTGCTGTGAGGTGGTCAGGGCAGGACTCCAGGCACCTTTGGCNTTAGTAATTTTCAGTGTGTTGTGCTACCTGAAGGCAGATGCTTTCAGTGTTCCTAGTAAGAGNCCTAATCTATGAGATAAGCATTTTCATTTTCTGCTTACCATTTAAAGAAAATAGGGTATTAGTCATTTCTAGAGAGTAAACCTGGAGAAGGCTGTGCATTTAGGTACATCTGATCATCTGAGATNTGTGTATGGCCCAAAGTGTCTGTCACANTGACAGACTGCCTGGAATAATGCAGCAGCAGTTTGCTGGGGCTGGAGATGTAGCCTGCCTCATATGCAGTTTGCCAGCATGGTCTTTCTTAGTGTTAGTGGCTGTGAGGGAAGTCAGGGGCCGATGCTGTCACCTGACTGAATTTTTCTTGGAGATGGAATTGTGACCTTGTTGTGTTGTGAAGGAGCTGCTGAGAATATTTGCAGACCCAGTGACTGGAGGTAAATATCCAGTGGACAACTGCTGTGCAGTTGAAGTGGTGTGGTGAAGGGTAGTTCGCCAGGTGGGCCTTTTTATTTTTAAAAGACAGACATGTATTCCAGTCGGCCTTGGCTTTGAACTCCTCCTGATCCTCCTGCCTTCATGTCCTCAGTGCTGCCTAGGTTAGTGGTCCTGGGGTTTGAAGGTGGGCTGGCCCTCGACCACTGTGCGTGCAGCATCCCGGCCCTCACACTGGGCTCATGATTTGTTTGAATGAAAAAGGAAGGCCATAGTTATAGATCTTGTCCTTATCGGTACTTGATGACTGAGAAACAGCTGTTGACTGATGAGAAAGACAATGTGCTTTAAAAATCAATATAGTTGATTAAAAAAATAAGGCTTCAAAGATTATCTTTAGTCTGCAAATCTAATTAACTGGGTATAATTGATGAGCAATAAGTATGAAGTCATGCATTGTGGTTTAAAATATAGATTGGTGGATAGGACATGAGGAAAGGGGTCTGAGTTCTGGGAGTGAAAAAGAAGCTGTGATTTGGTTGCCGCTAATTATGTTAGGTGCTGTCTAGCTGTGTAGAAGTGTTAGGCCTCGCTCGCTTGCTTGCTTGCCTGCTCGCTCAGGGTAACTAACACGTTGACTGCTCTCTGCCTTCCCAGATAGCTGCAGTGGAGTGCTCACTCTACAGTGCTCAAGAGCTACAGACCTGGAGCCTTGGAGAATGAGTGGCCAGAGTGGGCCAACCCTGGGGACCAGATCATGTGGGAGGCTGGTTATAGCAATTGGAAATATCTAGTTGAGAGACAGACAGACAGACAGATAGGGAGGGAGGGAGGGAAGATATTTTAGATTTTTAAAAAAGATTTATTTTATGTGTATGGGTATTTTGCTTGCATGCATGTATGCATGCATACACACACACACACACGCGCACACACACACACACACACACACACACACACACACACACACACGCGTCACATGTATGCTTGGTGCCATTGATCCCCTGGAACTAGAGTTACAGACAGGTGTGAGTTGTCATGTGGGTGCTGGGACTTGAACCTGCTCCTCTAGAGGAGCAGCCAGTGCTCTTAATCACAGAATCATCTCTCCAGCCCTGATAGTTTAGATTTTGAGACCTATAAAGTATTTTCACTGAAGGCAAAGGTTCATTTTATGCTATTCCACAAGAAGTAAATGTAAACCCAGTGTGGGGTGGTTTATAGAAGTCTCATTATATGTATCTATCTATCTATCTATCTATCTATCTATCTATCTATCTATCTATCTATCTATCTATTTTAAATAAATGTAGTCTTTCCTTTTTCCTCTACATAGGAAGCCTCCTCCCAACTAAAAACAATCTCTGTGATTAGAACTGATTATCAGGAAGGCTGTCCATGNCAGGGCTTGTGCCCCACAGCAGCACCTTAGGCCAGCAATTTTCATAGTGTGGCCTGTGGCCACCATGGTTGGGCCTAGGTGAAGGGNCCTGTAGACTCTACAGTCTAAGTTGTTTTATGATACTGAGACATTATTTTCCTTTCCCCACTGTGTTAACATTTGTACTGATGGTGCAGAAGCAGTGGGGGATGATTGGCGTGTGAGTGCTCTCTCCAAGTCAGTGGCATCACACTCCACCTCCAGTTGTATTTTCTCAGAGAATAAAACCTAGATGTTACTTAAGAATATGTGTTTATTTTTCCCCTTTATTTTTGTTTTATGTGTACAGCTGTTTTCCCTGTATGTATGTCTGTGCACGATGTGTGTGTGATGCCTGTGGAAACCAGAAGAGAGTAGTCTGGATCCCCAGACTAGAGTGACAGCCTCCTGTGAGCAGTGGTGNGGGTGCTGTGTACTGAGCCCCGGTCCTCTGGAAGAGCAGCCTGTACTCTTAACTGCTGAGCCATTTCTCCAGCTCAGAGGTTTAACTTTTCAAGCAGCAAATGTGTTTTTAATATTTGGAGAGAAAATGCCCACTAAGCCCCTTGTGCCACAGATGGTGGTTATCCAAAGGAAAGTGTTGCTCAGCCTCAAGTGACACCTTTAACCATCTTCTTTTTTGGTGGGAAAGTGTTTGATTTTGAGCATGAGTGGTGACCTGTACCACCCAGACTTAAGTGTTTAGTGGGTACCCTCTCCACCAGGAACAAAACAACCTTGTCAAGGAAACTAGCAATGCATGAGATAGAGCCTGCAGCTTATGAAGACATGAGAGTTTTGGGAGACTTGAAAACTTGAATTTGTCACTATGAGTTGATGACTTACCACTTAACACGTTCTGGGGAGTTGGGGTGGAACTCAGTGATAGAACGCTTCCAAAGCATGTGTGAGAGCAAGTATTTGATTACACATCTGCAAAAGAGAACAAAGGAAAAAATCATTTGTTCCTGTTGAGTTCAGAGATGCTATGAATAAATATGGTTTAAAAATTAGAATAAAAACCACGGTGCCATGTAACCCTTAGGATACACACCTCTAATATCTGTCTACTGTGTCTACTGGGTTGGGCATGTTTAATGACTTGGACAANTTTTCTTTTCACTTCTTTTAAAAAGTGTGTCATTGGCAGTCTGTCCTCTTAGGGCCTCAGTGTCTCACCATGCTCAGCACATGTTGTAGTACATGGCTCTGGTTTGATTGCCTGCACTGGGAATCAGTTCTGTTATACTTTGAAAGGCTCCTCCAGTCTTTCTTCTAGCTTGTGCCATCTTCATGACTCATTTCTCAGAGGATGTTTTGTTTACTCTCTGACCTGTCTGTACACAGCATCAGAAGGGCTTCCGTTTTGGATCATATTCTTTCAGCACATATTTAAGTGCCTTATTATATGCCCTCCACTAGTCTTTTCCTGGAGCTGTTCTGTAGTTAAGGAGCTGTGTTGTATCTGTACTGTTCTTATTTATTCTCATCATTAAGTCTTTGACATGTAAGGTCCTATGTAATAAGTTCTTTTATTTTTAGCCTTGAGAGCAACATTCTCATCCTGTATTGTGTCACGCTTCTGACACAGCACAGAAGTTGATGACACAGTGCTCATGGGGTTGGTGCAGGTAGCTTAAACATTATATGACAGTTATTTATGAAGATTGGATGCAGGGTATCATTCATTGTAAAGCATTACAATTATTTTTATAAGCTGTATTTTTTTTTTTTTTTTTTTTTTTGGTTTTTCGAGACAGGGTTTCTCTGTGTAGTTTTGGCAGCGCCTTTCCTGGAACTCACTTGGTAGACCAGGCTGGCCTCGAACTCACAGAGATCTGCCTGCCTCTGCCTCCCGAGTGCTGGGATTAAAGGCGTGCACCACCACTGCCCAGCAATAAGCTGTATTTTTATAAACTAGTATTTTACCTTTAATATTTTAAGTGTGGTGAAGTGCTGTTTCTTTGGAGAAATATTATTGAATAATCTTGTTTGTCAGCTCATGGACTTTTTTCTACACCCCAGTTCATTGGTTGCAAGCATGAAGGAAGCATTACAGCTGTTAGCTTCTCAGTGCATGCCAGAGGAAACTGCTCTGAGGAACCACAAGAGGAAAGTGCCATGAGCAGTGTGCTGGCATGTCCTGGGTGCTGGTTGACTGTGTCTTGGACTCCTGTCCATCTATATAGCCTTGCCCCTGAGGACACGCACGGTGTGTACACTCACTTCCTCATAAGTGATGGAGCTACATGCAGAACAAGGTTTAAAGTANAGATAGTGTGGGGAAAACCTGAGCCTTCAGTCTGTAAATCCACATGATCTCAAGGGGAAACAGAAAGACTCCTGCCTTGTTGACGAAGGTCGTTATTTTAAAGAAAGTATTAGAGGTCCTCAACAGCTACATTCAAAACCCATAGNTGCTTCCTGCTTTATCTCAGGGTCCTTTTCGTGTATGAAACACACTCCAGTCTTCCCTGCCAATAGCCCCGCCCCGGCAGCTTTCCATTCCCACAGTAAGTTCAAATCCTCTCCTGTCCAGCAACCTATACAGTCCTGTCAGGAAGTTTCTCTACTGTCTGAATCTTCTTTTGGAACCATTTTTTTTAACCTTTACAAACTGGTCTTTACTCTTTTGTGTGTTTAGAGAATAGTCTGTTTTGAAAGATTTAAGTCTAGAATACGGTATTATCTTTCTGACAGATCCACTGGGTCCATGCATGAAGAATTTTGTCTTTGTTCTTGAAATCATAGGATGTGAAGTTTAATCCTTTCATGGTTCCTCTCAAGGGTTTCCAGTTCATTGGCAAGGAGGAATTCCTTAGGGTTGCCCTGAACCATGCTGGGGGAGTTTTGCACTGGGTGAAGTGTGTTAGTGTAGGAAGTCCCTGCTCACTCTTCATCCTGTGTGTGCAGCCACCGCACTTCACACCACACCACTCTGGGGACATAGGCCAACTGCAGACAAGCTTGGTTTGTTTACTTTGAGTTTTAGGATGTTGGTGAAAGGGAGGAACACACATTGGGAAACTCAGACCTATGAAGCTGCAGCTGAGTACAGCTGAGCCGGTGGGCTGAGCTGGGGAAGCAGCTGTCTGAGGAAGTGCCGTTCTGAGCTGAGAGTGATTTATTTATTTTAAGGTTTGTTGTTGCTTTGGAGATTGAACACAAGGACCTCACACATGCTAAGCACACTCCAGCATTGGGCCAAGATTTGAGGAGCAGGAAAGAGTTGAAGTGGATGGAGCGACAGGATCAGTGGCAGAAGGGGCAGTGGTCTCTGGTGGTGGCGGTGCAGAGTGTTTCAGGACCGAGAGGCAGCGTGGCTCTAGGGAAGGAGTGTGCAGGGTTGTGGGGTCAGCGGAGCCCATCGTGAGGGCAGTGGGTGTGTGGATCAAGCATCACAAGTCGAGAAAGGAGAGGTCTTCACCTTCAGAACAAGGATCATCTCCACGGGAAGCAGGGATTGGAGATGAGGTGCCTGGGAGTCAGTGTAGTGGTGACAGTCTGCCCTGCAGAGGGAAGCCGTCATGGATGTAGCCAGAGTGGGTTCAGGCACTCTGCTCAGACAGTTCTTGCAGTACTTGAAAGAAGACGAGTTTCTCTTGAAGCCCTTCCTCAGCCTTGTGAAGGCCTCAGAGTGGGTCTCAATCTTGCCTTGAAGACAGGTCTAGAGCTGTTGTGTTGGGAGGGTGAACAAGGGATCCCTGTAGCCTTCCTGTGGTTGACACTGGTTCACAGGTCACAAACTGGTACAGGAAGTCTAGTGTTCCCAACCAGGCATTGGGAAGTGCTTTAAACAGTGGCCTAGATGATCCT
Organism: Neotoma lepida; assembly: GCA_001675575.1. NCBI lineage: Eukaryota > Metazoa > Chordata > Mammalia > Rodentia > Cricetidae > Neotoma > Neotoma lepida. The sequence continues at coordinate 375,540 of LZPO01033052.1, forward strand.
TAGCGATTTCTAGCTACACTTTTTGATAGTTATTAGACCGGAGTGAAAGTTCTGACACAAGTGTCCAAAAGCAGACACAATTGGAAATATTTGTTAGTACAGAGGGGTTCTGGCCTCTGTATTAGCCACAGCCTGCATTTCAGGCATCAAGGTGATTCTGTCCAGGCCTCTGCATTCTGCTCCTGGTCTGCTGTAGTTAGCACTGCTCTTCCAGAGGTGCCCATAGCTAATAGGCAGATGACTAACTGGTCAGTGCCTCCTGGTTGGTGATCATGTCCTGTGTGTAGCAACTGTCTATCAGTGTGCCTCTGCTGAAGCAAATGTGACCATGTGTGAGAGAGAATGCCTGGAGTCTCTGAGTCTGTTTGAAGTGCCTGTTTTCCATGTAGATCTCATGGCACAGCAGCCAGAAGAGGCCCTTGTAAGCTGCAGTTGCGGCCCTTGTAAGCTGCAGTTGCCTGCTTGCTTCAGCCAACAGCAAAAAGTGTGTCTTTTTCATATTTCATTGCTCTATATTCCTGTCTATTTTTGTTACTGGCTTTGTTCTTTCTTACATGCAGGATTTTGGTCAAGGAAAATGAACTGTTTACCAGCAAATGGGAGTCACTCCAGGAGTTAATGATTCCATTTTCATGTCTGTCTGTGCAATAGTAAAGGAAGCCATGGAGGGGGTGCTTNTGTTTTTTGAAGTACAGGTCTTGATAGCTAAGTGTCAGTGGGAGAAGAAGGAGCAGCCACTAGGTATCCCGGCTGAGTGTGCACAGACATGGGACCAGGAAATATGGGAGGCCTGTGCTTCCCCGTTGAAGATACCAACATCCTGATTGTGTCACCTGCTTCGTTGCTGCACTCAAACTGTGCTCTGTTCTTGGAAGGATGCTTCCCATTCTTTTTGTGATATGACACCGTTAATGTGTAATTAAATCGTTACTTTTGTAGATATGGCGATGTTGGCATTTTATTATTAACTCAAATGGTGGTGTGGGCCTGTAATGTTTACACTTGGGAAGCAGAGGCAGGGGAGTCACTGCAAGTTAGAGTTTTGCCCAGGTCAGCCAGGGCTCAATTGTGAGGCCTTGTCTCAAAACAAAAAGAAAAGAAAACTCAAAATAAAAGAAGGAAGGAAGGTGGGAAGGAAGGAAGAAAATAGTGTTGAATTTTGGTTNCAGGGAGGGCTGTTTCTACCCTGGTATGGACTTCTCTGCAGAGTAGTTACACTCTACCTGTGCTCTAATGGAAGAATTGTACTGTGAGCTGCTTCTGTAACACCCTTCCCAGGACATTCTCCTTCAGAGAGACTGCCCTTACCCGACCCTTTATCATGTGTCTCTGACTTTATTTCTTAATTAATAAGGATATTATAAGTGGCCTCTTGGTTTGACACCTGCTTTCTTGCCTTCCTCTACACTGAAAACTGCTTGCATAAGTATGTGAGGTGCTTTGCTTGCTACCCACCCCCATGTGTGCCCTGCCCCATGTGAGGGTAAGTAACTGGGAGATGGGCCACTTTTGCTGCAGTCCCAAGTCACAAAGAAATGCTGTGTTTGTGTTAAAATGGCCCCAGCTTCTTAATGGCTAGTTGAACTTGACTTTTTATTCATTATGAAGTTAAGGGACACAGTTGAAGAAAAACAGAAAAATTGGTCCAAAAGTATAACCAGGAAGGAATTGTTAATCAGGTAAAGGCTGGGGTGTAGCCAAGTGGCAGAGGCCGCTCAGCCTGCACAAGGCATGGGGTCCAGTCCTCTGAATCAGGGGAAAATCAGCAGTTGCTCTTGTTTCTGTGATAGATTTATCTGGACTTAACACAGCAGACTTGTACAACTACTGATGCTCACTAGTACACCTACATATTTCAGACTAGTGATTGAATCATTCCTCAGTCAAGGTGAGGACATTCCTCAGGTGAAGACACTGGTAGGATTAAATCATTTATTGTAGCTTTGGGGCATCAGAGGTTATAGCACATCAAAAAGCTTTCTTTCTATGCCCTGCTGCTCCAAGACAGTTAACTCTCCTGGTAGCCCTGGCCACTTTCACTCACTCTTGCCTTGAAAGACAAGGTTCGAACAAATTTAGTTATAGAGCTAATTGGCTTTTCTTGTGATTCATGAATGGGGGCAGCTTCCATTCTGTGTCCAGATGGGAACTCCTGTTGGTGGTGTAATAGTGGCTTTGTAAGGAGGGAAAGTGCTGACTGGCTGGGAGGGGCGAGGTTGCTTTCCATGGTAAGGATCAACAGAGTGGCCCTGAGAATGCTTCCCTCTGCACTACCACAGGGAGCCTGGAGCCTCTTGGTTTCCGGAAAAACCCTGAGGCCTGTCTCCTTCCTTAAAATTTCCATGTATTATATGATATTTTATGAGAATACTATGTGACAGTTAGCTGGACTGACTTCATTTTGTTCTGTGGTGATATATTGTGTACCCTAATAAACTTGTCAGAGCAAGCCACAGCCAACCTCACCTCGACAACTCCTCTCCTGTTTCCAGGAATCCTCAGACTGAAAGCCTCTGAGTCCTCACCTGAAAGGGTCTCAGCTGANCTGCCTTTTTCCTGTCTCCTCACACCTTATATACCTTTCTCTGCCCAGCGTGTTACTTCCTGGGATTAAAGGCATGTGTGCTTCCCAGTACTGGGATTAAAAGTATATACCACCACTGCCTGGCTTTGTTTCCAGAGTGGCCTTGAACTCACAGAGATCCAGACAGGTCTCTGCCTCCCAAATGATAGGATTGAGGGTGTCTGCCACCACTGCCTGACCTCTATGTCTAATCTAGTGGCTGGATCTGTTCTCTGATCCTCAGGCAAGTTTATTAGGGTATACAATGTATCACCACATTGTTCTATACCCAAAAGGTTTCATTTTCCTTTTTGTATGGGACATTGTTAGTTATACCAAGAACAGTTGTAGTCTGTGGGTATGTGGGTCCCCATTTGGTGTTGTAAGGACAAGGGGGTCATATAATAAATACTGAATCATTTTAGGGGGCATGTGGTTAGAAAAGAGGGAATTTGATCAGGTTCAGACACTAATGTTTGTTGAGCTGCTATAGCTTTTGGGGGGAAGGCTTTGTTGGCCTCCTGTTTCTCTTTTACATTTTATTTTTAACTATGTTCATGTGGGTGCTTCTCAGAGACTAGGCACTTGTGAGCCTCTGAAAGTGGGTACTGGGAATCAAACTTGGGTCCCCNTGTGCTCTAACCACAGAACCTCTCTTGGTCTAGCAGTTGTTTTAACAGCACTTCTGCTTGGCTAGCCCACACTAGCTTTTGCTTGTTTGCATCGTAGTTAGTTAAATTTGTCTCCCGTATAGCGTGGAGGCTCTTTTTGAGGGATGAAGTTTGTCTTGTTTATCATTGATGCTTAGGGTCCAGTATCTTATCATTAATACACGGTGAAACATTTGTTGATTTTAATTGCTTTATGAGACGGCTTAGTAAAGTGCTGACCGATGACCTGAGTTATATCTCCAGGGTCTGCATGGTGGAAGGAGAGAACTGACTTTTACCTCATACATACACATTAAAAAAAAAAAAAAAGAATTTGTTTTACTTAGTTTTGAGGTGGTATTTTTGGCAACAGCAATTTGGAGTTCTTTATGTTATTTATAGCCCAAAGAATTTGGGGGCTTTGTACTGTGAGTTTTCCAAGGAGCTGAGTGTATGTTTTCAGACTGTGCTCCCCAAATCACATGTGGCCCCAGCACTGCCCTAGGAACTGCTTATGAAGGGAGGTGATCCAGGCTCACCTTCATCTGTTTTAGGTGGAGATGGAGGCGGGATTGTGAGTCCAGTCTGCTGGAGTCAGTGTCTGAACATGCTAAGGACCTTGCCTAACTTCACATAACCAGTAGAGTCTGGGGGATGGGGCATGGGCAGCTGGGGGTTCCCTCTGCTTTGCTCTGCACCCTTTCCTGCCAGGCATGGCTGGGGTGACTGTTGTCCTCTCCAGCCTCTTGGCGCAGCTCAGCAGTTGGCTGAGTTGGGATGCATCTTGGCTCACAAAAATGGTTTCCTGTTGACTGAGTTTACCACATCAGTCATGTGGAAATGGAGATTGAAGAAAGTCCTAAATTACACAACTTACTGCTTATACAATAGTTATTACTTTTAAGTTAATATCTATTTGGAACTTCTAAAGTCTTTCCAAAAGATTTGAAATTTGTTACGGGATTTGATTTGAAATGTGTTGATCATCTGAATGTGGGATTATTAGAGAACTCAGCTGTAAATGTGGTGTAAATTCTTTCTTGTTTTGCTTCCTTTTTGGAGGGTAAGATAGGGTCTCCAATGTAGCCATATCCTGTATGTGAATGTTTTGTCTGAATCCCGCCAGGCCCCACGCGGTCCCGCAGCCACTTATAAATTAATAACTCAAAAGATTATATTAATTACAACTGCTTGGCCATTAGCTCAGGCATATTACTGACTAGCTCTTATACTTAAATTCAGCCCATTTCTATTAATCTATGTTTTGCCACGTATTCTGT
>LZPO01033052.1:385944-399622 GCA_001675575.1 Neotoma lepida
AGATGCTCTCTTGCAGTAAGGTTGTGCTTAAGCTAGAAGCAGATGTGTGTGCTGTCACTTTCGTCCTGTGGGAGGCGCTTTTGAGTATTAGCCATCACTTCTAGGAGAATGCCTGTAACTCGCTCTGGCCTTTTACTCTGTGCCGCAGCAGCTCATGTTGGGTGGCATGCTGGCTATGTGAGTTGCTTGTTCTGGTTTGCTTCCCCTGGTTCTGGTGATGCTGATGGTCAGGATTATGTTGTGTAGTCTGTATGTAGTGCACAAGCTCTGATTGCCTTCGTTTGCTCCCACATGGGCACATGATGGTATAGAAAGGCCAGTGTTCTGGTCATCACGTCCAACAGCTCCCTTGCCTTTTACTGTGGATACTTTGATCCAGTTCTTCTACCTTCTCCAGCTGAGTGTTACTAATAGCTAGTGTCTATTGTTACTGCTACGTGATGCTACTGTCCTTAACACATTAAAGACAAGCTTTAAGGGCAGTGGATCCTAGATTATTGTCAGTGTGTTATTGTGTTTTAACACAATGATAGGACTTTTATGATAAAATTCAATAAAAATATTTTAACAACTAACCAACCAAACTAAAAACAAAAAGAGCAAGGCTTACTCGTGTCCACACAGTGTAGGTTCCACAGAATCAAAACTTTCACTGTTCTTCAAAACTTCTTCTTGGAAAATGTCAGGTTCCTGAAAGGCTCTGCCCACTGTGCACATCTCACCTGTGACAGTTTACATTTTACTGTGCTTGCTTTCTTTGCTTTTTTTTCCTTGAAAGTTTTAAAACAAAGCCTATAAACTTATTTTAGTGTTCATCTTTTTAAAAAGGGTGAGGCTGGAGGGGTGGCTCAGAGGTTCCCTCACAGAGAACCAGAGCTTGTTTCCCAGAACCCATGTCAGGTGGTTTACAGTCACCTGCAGCTCCAGCTCCAGGGATCTGATGTGCATTTTGAACTTGTTGAGTTGCCTTTATTTTCTTCCTCTCCCTTGTGTTTTCATTTCATTTGGGTTTCCAATTTAAAAGTGAGTGTGTGTGTAGGCCAAAGATCAGCCTTGGTTGTCATTCNTCAAGATGTTGTCCATCACTCACTATGCGCAGAGGATGATTTTCAACTCCTGATCCCTGAACTCTTGCCATCATGACCTAAATACTGGATTATAGGAGTACTACTATACTTGATTTACTGGGGCAGGAAGGGCATGGGAAGACCAAGTCCTGTGATTTGACCTTTCCCATCAAGCCCCTGTGCCGAGGAACCTGTGAAAGCAGAGCTCAGCCTAGCACTGGTAAGCAGGAGCCACCTGTGTGTTATGCAGACTGCATGGAAGTGTAGCTTGGCCCTTTAGGGGACGTGCACTTGAAGGCNAGGAGACTACCTGCAGGCAGGATTTGACACTACCTATATCTCCAAGCAAAGCAAAATCCAGGAATAATATGTTTTTAATATATCTTGTTAGCAGGCTGTGAGACATTGCTGCTATTAAAGTTTGTTTAGAAATGGAAACAATAACACAATTATACTATACCATAATTATGTTAAAATAATTTCAAACTGTGCCAAAATTATATATCCTTTAATTCAATCGGTGTTTAGCAAGTGTTCACTCTTTACAGAAGTGTTTTGAGGCTTATATGGCAGTTCTGTCTGCAGGGAATTTTAAATTCAGTGAGTAGGGAGAGGAAGGGAGGAAGAAGGAGGGGAAGAGGGAGAGGGAGAAACCTCCTGTATGAAGCAAATGTATACCTACATAATGTGGAAGCAACGAGCCCTGCAGGCCACGGGCAGTGTGAACAAGGAGGGCTAGGGAGGGGAAGCAATGCTGCTGACTGAATGCACAGGCAGCCAGAGGAGGTGCTGAGGGGCCAGGTAAGTGAGAGTGCGTGTCTGGGGCCGCAGAGCTGGAAGTGGGAACTGAGAAAGAAGAAGGTAGAGAGGGTTGTTAATGTGCATACGCCCTAAGCCCGGGAGCTGGACTCCTCCAGAGCTGTTTATCCGAGNTTCCTCTGTTAGCCACCCTCACCTTGGGAGTGTTACTGACAAGGCTTATGTTGCTTCCATGATCATTTTACCCCTGAACTAATGCTTCCCTCTGACTCTCTTAACTCTGCTGTAGATTTATTCCTGCAGTTAGGTTGGTTGTAATGTGGCTTCCTGTTGCTCTGTGTCAGCTGTTTCTTCCTGTTGCCCAGTGTTAGTAGGAGTCATCATAACTATATGTTTCTGAAGGCCATGCATAAAAGAGTTGACAAAGGAGTACAATTCCAGTCAGCGAGACAAAGGAGTTCCAGTACAGATGTTCATTATTAGATCTGTTATGTCCACTCTGACCTTTGCTGAGAGAATTTCTTGATGGTACTTTTTTTCTTGAGAAAGGGTTTCACTTTGAAAAAAGGTTTCCAGTCCTGGCTGTCTTGGAACTTGCTGTATAGATCAGGCTGGCCTGGAACTCACAGAGATCGCCTACCTCTGCCTCTCAAGCACTGGGATCAAAGGTGTGCACCATCATGCCTGGATTTATAGTACCTTTCAAAATACCTTTGCATCAAGGAAGCAATGAAAAGATAGAACATGAAATATTTCTATCTACAGCATTTAACAGTTCTGACATTTCTTCGTTAAGATATCTTTGATCTGAACCAGTTATCTTTGAAAATGGACTTCTTCATGAGGACACATTCCTTTGCAGTAGCTAAATATTTTCCTTCAGTNATTTTGGTTGTTGCAAGCTTGGTTAAGATGAAGTTTAAACAGAGGCCTCTTGAGATTCTCTGTAACTTTAGTTTTCTCTTAACAGTAAGGTGATAAGATAAACCTGAGGGGGGTGAGATAGAGGGATACAGTGCTGAGAGATATGGCTGCCTGGTTCCCACTAGGGGAGACTTGTGAACTTGCTCTAATCCTTAGAATTGAGATCCGATAGGTCACCTTGGAAAGAAGGAACATTGTATTACAGAATTGGGGATGGGGTAGCGAGAGATCACACAACTAGGAAGCAGAAGGCCTCCATTTGTAGTTCAGGGATTATCTTTCTCCAGCCTCAGAGCTTCCAGCAATAATGATGGACTCCCACAGAGATTTCAAGTAGTGTGTTGCAAGTGGAAGACAGCACAGGTCAGGAAAGGAATGCCCAGGCTTAGAAATAAATGTGTTCCTGAGTTATGTGGCCAAGTGCCACAGGATTCCAGTGGAGTGGCAGGTAGCATTTAGCTGTTAGCAGGGGAGACCTGAGGAAGCTCGGTCCTGCTTGTGGGAGATTGAGAATGCCAGTTTGGAGAGTTGAAGGCTTCCTTACTCATTTCTTTCTAGAAATGTGGCTTTCCAAAATGATAATAAGATCTAGATGTTAACTGGAAGGAAGGGTAGAAATGGTGTGTTTTCTGCTGTCTTGGATTTGCCTTCCAAGACTCTGGTGTAATTAAATGTGAGTATTTTGATACGCTGGCCTCCTGTAAGGGAAGGTAAGTTCTGGCCTTAGGCAGACAGGAGAGGACTAGACACTTGGTGGCTTATTGCATGATGTATGAAGTTAATGTCCATTGACACAGGCTGCATGGTCAGCCAGAAAAGAGACTTGGCTTAGGGCCATATTGGTATCGNGGTGATCTCCACGTCAGCTCTAATTCCAGTTAGATCATTGCAGAGTTTCTTGCAGTTAGAGCTGCCCTTTTGACATCTGGGCCTTTCTTAAACACATGAACTTGGGGCTTATCTTATAGACAGCCTAACATAAGGGAATGAATCCATCCATTTCTATCACTTCTGTCGTCAATACATTTTCTATAACTTGTAAATGATTACCTTTATTTGTCTGTGTNTGCACGCATGCCACACCATGCATGTTGAGATCAGGGAATGTGTGTGGGAGCTGACTCTTTTCAGTGTTCCTTGTAATATTTCCACCCTTNTGAGGCCAGTTTCAATGTCTAGCTCAAGTTTTCTTGGTGCCTTTGTTACTGCTGTTTGTTTGGTTTTTGTTATCGGTGTCCCTCAGCATTCCTGTCCCTGATACTTAGGCACTCCTCATGGCCTGGTCATGCTGGAGGACTGGGCAGTGAGGTGGAAAACTTCTCACAGATGCCGTTGGACCTGTGGGCCTTTCTTTATGTTAATTGCTTGTTGAGTCACAAACTGACCTTTTGGTCACAGTCTAGGCTCGTATTTATGAGGCCCAGTCCTCCTTGTAAATGAGAATTAGAAAGCAAAAGTAAACAAGCCCCCTAAGATGTGCAAGGTAAAGCTAGTCACACATTTATTGACGACTTTAAGCCAACAGAAATAATAGAGCTCTTCAGACAAAGGCGAGTCAGGAAGTGAGTGAGGGTTAGCTCACCTCTAACCATGGANGGACTGTGAGGAGAGTTCTGGAAAACGTGGTAGAGGGGACACTGGATGGGGGCTGGGCAGCTCTTCACACGTGCTGCACAGCTCGCGAGCAAATCAGAGTAGAGGGTGTGGGTAAAGCGCCTTAGAGGTCAGGTTGCTGGCTGGGAGCAGAGAGAAAAGACAAATGTTCAGAGAGCACTCCACACACCCAGGCAGAGAATACAAGTGTGGAGACCCCCTCACCGGTGGTTCTTCTTTCAGAAGACACAAAAATCAGAATGAGTTANTTTTCCNGACATCAGCAAGTTCACAAGTTTTCAGTACAGAGGGTCACCTTTGACACATCTCCCCTGGGAGTTTGTTGATGGGTGGTTCCTATGTCAACGCAACGGTGTCGTTCCAACTCTTCCCTCTTCTTGAGCCAGCTGTTCTCTTCATCTTATAATAGACCAGCATCAGCTATGGAATTAATTTTAAATGTGATTTTGTATACTTCCATAGTGATCTATAAAATAGAACAGTAGTGAGAATTGTTTGCATACAATGAAAATTCAAGAATTACTGGATTTCACTACAGTTTTGTTCTTCTGAACTTGGATGTGAATGAATGAGTATGTGCACACATTGTGGTGTTTATGAACACATGGAAACGCAGGATAACATTCAGATTATTGTTAGCTTCTTAGAATAAGCCCATCTTTTAACAGTACATTTAAGAATTCATTTATCTCAAACTACTACTACTAAGGTAGTTTCTTCCATCAAGGAATCAAATTTTAAAAAATTTTTAATAACTACAAAATCAATGCATACTCAATGTATAAAAATACTTGGACATTATAAGAATTCATATAAGAAATGTAAATTCTTCATTATTTTTGCAAAAGAATAGCCTTATAGTTTTGTTGTTTTGCAGATAGGATTTTGTAGAGAAAGAACTATTAGAGTTTATGGCTGGTGCTGTTAAGGCATGCTGTGACAGAGTTGCTCACCAGCAGCTGCCTTCTTGTGGTACGCTGGAAGCCAGGGCCTGCAGGTGTCTTTATGGGTATGGTATGAACACGTCCTTTAAAAATAATTGCAAGGTCTTAGCAAGGTTAATAACAACTGAATCTGTTGTTTTACTTTCTATTGTTACTGATAAGTTACACTGTGAAGACTATAATGGTATGGAACTGCTTGGTGATTTCTCTGTGTTTCAGACTCAATGTTGTATTTATTTGGCACAGAACAGAAGATTCTTAGTTTGGATATAATCCTGCTAGTACGTTGCCAAGTGTAGCAAGCCAAGTCATATTTTTTTTAGTATTAAAAGAAATGCTATCAGTGTTTTACAACGCAGCTTTTCCTCTTGGAACAGAAAAGCAAAGCCTTTGATGCATCTCGACTTGATGATCTTCTGAGTTTTCATCATAACCAAACTAACTAGTACACTGGACTAGTGACTCTTAGAAGTTGGGAGTTTGCATTGTCAGGACTTTTTGTCTGTCAGCTAAATGAATATGTAGTCATTCCTTGGTCCTGCAGGGTGCTCTAGGATGCCCATGTGAACACCAAAACCCAAGAATGCTCAAGACTCTGGTCTGAGATGATCCAACATCCAGCTTGTTGTTCTCTGTACTTGATTATCTCTGTGTGGCTTCAGATCCCTGATGCAGTGCAGATGCTGTGTGGATGGTTGTACTGCATGCTCTATAATACCCTATCTGAGTACTTTGAGTTTGCAGTTGATTGACTGCTTACATGGGCAGGTCCATGCATGTCTTCTTTGGCCTTGAGCTGTGTTTATTCTTCTCACATCTCTAGTACCTCCTCACACGTAGTCATCCTAACAGAAGCATTTGAAAGGTACTTGTCTTTCTTGTATAGACACATATTTGTTTCCCTTCTTGTCTACATTTAGACTTTCCCAATTTTCTTGAGCCAAGACTATTTATATTTAGAGCATGTTATCAAGATTTTAAAATTTTATTTCAGCCAATTTTTAAAGCTTTCTTTTCAGAAATAGAAAATAATTGGTTTTTTTTATAAATATTATCTAGGGATGGCACAGTGTGTGGAACATGCCGATAAAACGTTTTACTTTATGTAGAGAAGTGGTATTTTTATAGCCTCAGTCTGCATAGACTAACACAACATCCAGGAACTACTGTATGTTGTGACCTATAGCAGCCATGTAGTGGAAGGATAGAACATGGTCCTCGGGACTGAAGTAGACTTTAACACTGCGCCAGACCAAGCATCAATCTATACTGGACTCAGTTTTTAAAAAATCTGTTGTAAGTTGTCTTCCCAGCCTGTGATGAGGAAATCTCTGTGTGCATACTTTGGAGTCCTTTTCTTAAGACTGTACAGTAAGTGGGTGGTGGTGGCACATGCCTTTAATCCCGAGGTAGACAGATCTCTGAGGCCAGCCTGGTCTACATAGTGAATTCCAGGACAGCCACGGCTACACAGAGAAACCCTGTCTTGAAAAGCAAAGCAAAAAGAGTGTACAGTGATGTCTATGGGGATTAATAGCACAACTTTGTATTCAGGGCCCCAACATGCCATGTAGAACTGCCATGAGTCTGGTTGACAGTGACAGTGCCTGTTAAACATCAGGCATAAATAAGCNGAGTCCTCTGTCTCCTCTGGGTGGCAGTGTGTCTTTTAGAAGCCCGACTGCCCTGTTGGATCTCACACGCATCTCAAGGAGGGGATGCTGAGAAACCTTGGCAAGGAAAGGAGATGGAATTAGGAAGTAATGTCCTGTGACTGGCATGTTCCTTGAAGTGCAGTTACCTTGGGAAGTGGTGTAAAGTGAGTGGAGCAGCCATGGGACAGAACGGCTGCCGCAGTGCTGGGTGCAGCTGGAAGCCTTAGGATGGAGACGCCGATGGTTTGTGTAGTGAGTTTCCAAACCTTAGCTGTGTGAATATACGCAGAGAGACTGCTGCAGGCTCAGTGCACAGACTATTTAAGAAAAGCAAAGCCCACAAGCTTCCATGGAACATTTACTTCTGCCAGAGACACTGCTTTGAAGCTCCTCGGCTAGTGATTAAGCCTTTGTTAGTCCTTGAAAATATTCCAGGAAGCAACTGGGGCTTCAGAGACCCAACTGTTGTCCTCTCTTTACTGCATGTCCCTGACTTTCCAGTCACTTTGGCCAGCTGTAGTCTTAAAGTTAGTAAGTGGAACATTCTAGAAATAGATATTTGCTAGGTTTNTTGTTGTTGTTATTATTATTGGTTTTTCGAGACAGGGTTTCTCTGTGTAGCCCTGGCTGTCCTGGAACTTGCTCTTGTAGACCAGACTGGCCTTGAACTCAGAGATCTGCCTGCCTCTGCCTCCCTAGTGCTAGGATTAAAGGCTTGTGCCACCACCACCTGGACATATTTTGTAGTGGGAAGTTTCTCTGGTCCTGCCCAGCCCCGAGGTCCNGGCAAATCTCTCCCACCTATGGTCCCACAGCCACTTATAAAATAATCACTCAGGTTTATGTTAATTGCTAACTGTATGGCCTATGGCTTCAGCTTCTTGCTAGCTAGCTCTTTCATCTTAAATTAACCCATTCCTATTACTCTATACGTTGCCATGTGTTGTGGCGTTACCGGTCTGCTGGCAGTGGCTGGGGTCTCCCTAAACTCCACCTTCTCTCTGTATCTCTGCTTGGATTTCCCACCTGGCTGTAAGCTTTCTTGCCATAGGCCAAAACAGCTTTATTTACTATCCAGTGGGAGCCACACATATTCACAGCATACAGAAGGACATCCCACAGCAATGTTTGCTAGTTTTAAACCACATGTTGTCCTGAGTAGTGTGATGAGATCCTGTGTTGCCAACGACAGGTCATCTTTTGCTGAGTGGTGTATTTATCTGCTCACTAGTCAACTTAGAAGGTATTGAAATGCTTATGTTCAAATGACTCAATTTTATTTACTAATGGCCCTAAAAGGTGCTATAATTGTATTTTATTCCAAGTTGAACATCCCTAATCTGATGAACCCTAGAGGTGAGATGTTGAGCATGTAAAATCTATGCACATATCTATAAAACTCTGAAATCAGAAATGCTTGTATTTCTAAGCATTTCTGATAAAGGATAGGCAGCTTGTTTAATTTTTGTTTGTAATCTGTTCTTAATTAAAAATTTTACACACACACACACACACACACACACACACACACGCTCTAGCATAAAACAGAACATATTGTGTTTGTGAAGATACCTGAACTGTGAACCATCTCTTAGATGGTTTGTATCCTCTTCAAATAAGAGGACTACTGCAGTGTTCATTCTTGGTGAAAGATGTCCTAGTTGAGTGTTCAGCTAAATTGATACTAGCACAGAAAATTTATACTGGAGATGCTTTGAACAAAACTCCCATGTTTTGGGGTAGGTGCTTTCATTATGGGAAACCTTGTGTTAGGAAATAGATTTGGGACAAGGATAATCCCCCAGGATTCCAGAAGAAAGGGCAGCTAAAGTCACTACCAGTGTTTTTGTGACAGTGAGGAACAGCAGAGGGAAATGTAGGTGACTGGGTCACTGAGTGCGTTCTCAGCAGATAAGACTGTGACTGTCCTTGGTGTTGCTGCCTCTGGTTTAAGTGTCCAGAAGGTTAGTGCTAGGCATTATTTTAGAGGNAGCCCTGGAGTGTTGATGTGAGCATGGCTGAGTGGAGCATGGAACCCTTGTGGCAGCAAGCTGCCAAGAGCATCAAACAGGCATCTTTGTGTGCTGTGCTTGGAACCCAGCAGCAAAGGGAGAGCAGGCAAAGATAATCTCATGTGTGCAGCCTCTGCTGCTCTATGCAGCCACCTGGCTTCTATTAACTTAGGCAGCATTGGCTAAATAATTGGGAGTTGAAGGAGGTATATGTGTGTGGTCTCTGTGAACCGATCAATAACCCATTTTTATAAAGGTACAAGTCACTCTGATTTTTTTCGTGCTTAAAAATAGTCTTTGTATAGGCACACACAGTTTAGTATGTTTAACTTAAAAAATCCATTTGTGGCCAGCCCTCAAGAGAGACAAAAGAACAAAAGTATCCTGGCCTCTTCTTCCCTTGTCTGCCCTGTAGTTTGTTTTCATAGTCTTCTCTCCTGCCTCCAACCCTTCCCTCTGTGTGTAATGATGTTTATAAATCTAATGGAGGCCACAAAAATCAGTTAATGCATAATTTGGTTGAAGTATTTTAGAAGAAACATGTCCCAGAGANTCCTGCACATGAGTCAGTCCCAAGGGGAAAGTATAAACTGTGTCAACACCATCAGCTCCTGAGGACACATGGAAACCTGAACAGGCTGACTTAGAGCAGTGTCCAGTGGTAGAGCGGAGTGCTGAGTTTCCAGTTGGTGACTCAAATAAGGTGTTGGNATGTGACCCATGCCTAGCCATCCACAGAGACNCTCAGCAAAGGAGCATGCCTGCTTCCTCTGCTCTGCTGAGCATTTCCTTTATTTAACTTGTGACCAAGAAGCAGTTTTAGGGTGTATTTCATGCCTCATGTGCATGAAGCAAGGCATGATGGCTTTACTTTTAGTGTACATTGATGTGGCAGAGTAATTCTTGGCCTTATTCATTTTGACACCCAGAAAGGAAGAAAAACAGCATTCATTAAATTTATCTTCAGTCTTTTGCCAATACCAAACCAAACCCAAGAATGAACTTTCTCTAGTCTTGGAAATGTAGCTCATTTTCTAGAGGGCTTGTCCGGCATTCCTGGCTTCCATCCTTAGTTTAACAGAAACCAAGTGTGATGGTGCATGCATATAATCTTCCCAGCACTCTGGAGGAAGAGGTAGGACTAGGAGTTAAAATGTCATCTTCAGTCGTATAGGGAGTTTGAGACCAGCCTGGGTTACATGGGACCCTCTTCCACAAACAAGCAAACCCCATGTCCTTCNCCAAACTTTTTTCAGCAGTTTTGTAAGATTTTCTTTGAGGCGTGTTCTAGTGCACTGTGTGAGAAAGCAGACACTTTGAGTGTATGGCCCCAGTACCAGCCTTCTCACTGTGTTCACTAGATGCTTCCTAGGAAGCTAGCTGTGCAGATAACCCAGTGTGGATGTGGGCCTTTAGAAAGGCACTGTACGTTGAAAATGACATCGTTGTCATCTCTTGTCAAGTCCTTACTCTACTATGTGCAAACAGTACAGAGACTAGACAAAATTTGGGCACATTGTAATCAACAGTTAGCTATTAGCCATTATGTCCAGAGTTTAGCAGTCAGCGCTGATCGTAAGTCATTTGGCTAAGAGCAAACCTGTTCATTCTGAAGTAATAAAGTCTGAGCCCACATAGCCTGTCACCAGATGAGATAATATGTTAGCAGGCAGATATAAGCCGGTCTGTGTGAGTGNAAAGAACCAGTTTGGNTGTTTGTATTTCCAGTAAAGACACTGAAAAGATAGTTCTTCTTTGAGAAAACAGACTATTCCAGCATGTGATGAACACTTTAAAACAGGCTTGATTTCAATGAACAGTGCTTTGGAAGTGTCAGTTTGTTTTTCAGACATGTACACACATGTCTGAATTGTGCATACTTGACTTTAAAAAAAGGCAACAAATTAATACTAGTTGGAACTTTTGGTTGTTTGCCCCTTGAAACAGGGTCTTGCTCTGAAGCTCTGGCCACCCTTGAACTCCTATAGCCATGTGTCTGGCTAGCCTCTAGCAGCTANGACCCTGTTTCTATATGTACTTGTTTGATAAGAGGAAATATGTGAGTGCCACTGNTTACCAGGCACTGTTTAAAGAAAGTCTGAACCTGATTTGTGGATTTTAAGCTCTATTTGGGGAGATAATAAAGAAGTCAGCCACAAGGTATGAAGTATGTCATGTGCTGGCTGGTGATGTGGAGAGTGAAGTGCAGGGGAGTGTGATTGCTGTTCTGAATGTTCGAGTAGCCAGAGAAAGTCACCTTCAAGGTAGACACAAAGCACTCATAAGTGCTTCAGGAAGAGGACTGCAGCTATAGAGGCTGTGGGAAGGGGAGTGACCTCACTCATACTGTCTGTCTAACTTAGGGAGCATAAAGGGAGGAGGGGGATGGGCTGGGTGTCTGGAGACAGCTCAGTGTGAGGCGCTGAGCTGGCCTCCATGGAAGGGTTCTGAGTAGAGGAAAGCAGAAACCCTCTGTCTCCCACACTGAGTGAGATACTGAAACAGGGAGAGCAGGTGAGGTGATGTTAGTAAGGGACATGTGGCCTCCAGGAGGGTGCATGCGTCATAGATGAGAAGCAGTTGTGTTCTCATCTTGAAGGTGGAGCTGTTTGCTTNGATGGAGAGTGAGAGAGTAAGGCTGAAGCAAAACTTGGAGAAATGCACAGAAAATTTGCCACATTCACTGNTACTATTCAATCTTTTTTTTTTCTTTTTATAGAAATTATAGTTTGGAAAACCTGGTTCCTAAGGGATAATTTTATTTATATATTTTGTTTTCATATCATACCATTTGTATTTTTTATATGTAAAGCTATTTGTGTATCCTATTTTTATAGGTCAAATTTCTACAAATAAAAAATTTGAGGAGTATAATATAGTGTACTACTGCCACCTAATGTTTGCAGCTTTCATGTATGTGATTACAGCTGGCCATCCAGCCTTCCTAGTGGCTTAAATACAGAATGTTAGCAAATTAATTGAGGTTTATTTAATTGCCTTCATATTAGGCTCCTGTATGGATACTTAACATGTTAATTGAATTGTATAGAAATAGGGTTGTGAGTTGAAGATTAATTTTATTGGCATCTTGATCTCTATTAGATTAAACTCAATGGGTATGTATTTGTTTTGATCAGCCCTATTGTTCCTCTCTTCTCATNGTTATTATGTTCTGATGGGTAGAGGACAGAATTTAACAATACATAGTAAGCAAGCAGGAAAATAATTAGNGAACGAGGGAAGCAAACCAGACAGCAGGCATTGCTGTTTGTAAACAGAGCCTGTGGCTTAACAGCAGAGCAGCGTCTGGAGGTGATGGGTTGGACTGTGGTGACTGCCATAGCAGCTTCTGCTCCTGCTGGACAGGAGGCCTTCCTGTGGAAACACAGTGGAATGTCTCTGCCACTGTGTGGGAGATGCCTATCTGAAGGGAAGACTGNTTGCTCTGGAGGGGTATATTTTGGACTGCCTTTTGTGGTTGTCTGTTTCTGCGTCCTTTTACCAGTAGATTAGAGTTGAATGGGATGGTTTGCCATCCATCTAAAGACATGCCCTTTCGCAGGAAGCTGGTGTAATATCATCTAGAGACACATTTCAGAGGGACAGACCTGTACCACATGCCTGCCAGTGATACTCTGTCACTCTCTAGCTAGTTCTAAAAGTCACTTGCGGGTTTTTAGTTTGTTTGGTTTGGTTTGGTTTATTTTGGTTTTTTGAGACAGGGTTTCTTTGTGTAGCCCTAGCTGTCCTGGAACTCGCTTTGTAGACCTGGCTGGCCTTGAACTCACAGAGATCCACCTGCTCTGCCTCCTGAGTGCTGGGACTAAAGGTGCACACCTTCACACCTGGCATTAATGTAACTTGTATAAGAAGTAAGAATGCCAGGCCAAGCCTGCAAAAGACTTTAGTAGAGCCTCATCAGGTGCTCTGTGTGCCTTGAGGAACATTCTGAACACTTGGCATGCAGCTTTGAAATGAAGTGGGAAACCCTTGTCTTCCTTCAGTCACTGCCATCTAAGCTACACTGTGAGCAGTGATAGGGGCCAGACTGTCAGTGCTCTGGCTTGGACACTGGGAAACAGGCAGATTTACTCACTGTACCGAAGTTTTCCTTTTCAAGCTCATTTTGTTTCTAGTAGAATTGGAAAGTATACTTTGGCTGGGCATGGGATGACACGATCCCAGCACTCGGGAGTGGAGGCAGGAGGGACTTTGTGAANGTGAGGCCAAACTAGCTTGGTTTACATAGCAAGCGCCAGGACTACATAGAGAGACCCTGCCTCAAAAAACAAAAACAAAACCAACAACAAAACATCACCTAAGAAGCATATGTAGAATAGCCATAGATATATTCTTTGCCAGTGAAGGCTGTCAGGGTTTAAGGTCTATCTATTTAGCAAATAGTCAGAACATACCCACCAAGTTTAAAACCCTTTTCTGGTCATGTGTGAAATAAAACAGATGAAAGACATTTTCCCCATTAATAAAGAGTTTCATATCAGCTGGGAAAATATTTTTCAAAATAACATTTCATAATAATTGCATAAGAATCATTTAATCTTTAAATTTGTTGTTGTTGTTGTTGTTTGTTTTTTTGAGACAAGGTTTCTCTATATAACAACCCTGGCTGTCCTGGAATTCACATTTGTAGACCAGGCTGGTCTCAAACTCACAGAGATCTTCCTGCCTCTGACTCCTAAATG
>LZPO01033052.1:407082-422648 GCA_001675575.1 Neotoma lepida
TGACTATAATTCCGTAAGTCTTCTCTACTAAAATAACTTTAAGGACTAAAGCTTCATATAGCAAAATAAACAGTCTGTAAACAGATATACCATAAGGATAATGACCTCAAGATCGTGACAATACGCAAAATAGCTTAACCAGAGGTAGGAATGTATGTATAGTGCAATACACAATATAACAATGATCCTGAATATATATCAATATACAAAATATCCTAAGCAGAGGTACAGTATGGCAAATATAATTTCACATTTGTATCAATATACAAAATATTTCAAGTAGAGGTAGAAATATATATTATATAAATTATCTTAAAATAGAAATATAAAAATAGTTTGCATTTGTATCAATATACAAATATCAGCNTAAATTTTCTAAGGCCGATTATTATATTGAATTGGTTTACTAGTAAATACAGTAACTTACCTTAATATCTTATACCTCTCCATTCCCCTTTTTCTTTTCTAAAAGAAAATATTGAACCCCAATTTTTTTTCGGCCCCCACCCTACAACCATCCAATCATAACCCTGAGAAACTGAAACATTTGGGAGAGGGGCGTCGTTTTCTTATAATTGCTTCCTGCTGTTAGAGGGGTGACGGTATCTCTGTGCTGTAAAAGAACTTGGGTTATTAAGTCTTAAGAGGGCTATCCATAGAGTATGTGGCTAATCTTAAGANTGGCTAAGATTGTCTGATATTCTGAATAGAATTGTAGTGTGATGGNCCATCTCATCTCAGGACTGTCCTGAAAAGTTTTTTTGTCTGAGGTTGATCAGTGGATGCTTTTTCAGCNTTTGTGTATGTATCCAGCATTTGGATAATATGAGACATGTTNTTCACATATGTTTAAGTGAAAAATTACACGTTAAGTATCAAGTGCATTTGCTCTTTCCTGTTTATTTTTCTTGTTATTTCTTGCCTTGCCCAGTTTGTGAATTTTAAAAAATGGTTAGATACTTAGAGAGCTTGTGTTGTGAAGCAGCCCACATACATTCAGCAGCTTTAAACTGGAAAAGGACTGTGTGCAGCCACACCCAATGAATGCCTCTATGGCTTGCATTGCCTGCTGGAGGCCTTAAGCACTCACTGATGGTCAGTGTCATATCCTGCCCCCCAACTAACCCACCAGGGCAAAGCAGGGAGCTTCCATCTGCTGCCATACCCACCCAGTGCTCTGGCTCAGTGGGAGAAGGCTGCGGCCTGGAGCTCAGTGTGAGAACCAGGCTTCCAAGCTGTTTATCATTCTTTCCAGAAACACCTTTCTGGCTTTTTGACAATCTTGACTTTTTTGTTGTTGTTTTGTTTTGTTTCCAAGACAAGTTTTCTCTGTGTAACAGCCCTGGCTGTCCTGGAATTGACTCTGTAGACCAGGCTGGTTTTGAACTCACAGAGATTCACTTGCCTCTGCCTCCTGAGTGCTGGGATTAAAGGCATGCACCACCTGGCAACAATCTTGACTTTTAAAATGGCCTTTCAGTTTTAAAGATGTTACCTGCTCATTGATAGTTTCAGAAAAAGTAGACGTGTTATCAGAGGTACTTCTGGAGAATGAGGTTTCAGAGCATCAAAACATCCTGCCACCTGGAAATTTTTGGTCAGATTGTTTCAAAGACAGAGATTGAGTTTTATAATTAATAAAAAGTGTTTAGACCTTTTTTGTGACTTAAGAAGGAAATGGTTGTTGTGTTGGACAAGCANCGTTGCCCATAATACCAGAATCTCTCATGCTGTCTCTAAGATCCTGTGGAGAAAGCACTACTCTGGTGCTTATTTGAGCTTTGGGTAAGGACCCTGAAGGTAAATGTCTTTCCTGTCTGTTTATACAGAACTGCCTGTGGGAGGGGCAATTTCTGGCTTCCAGGGTGAATTGGGGCAGGGCAGATGGAAGAATATGGTATGAGGGTAGCTAATGTCTTTCAGTTTCAGTTTCTCACCTTTTTAAAAGCAGTTCTACTAAAAGGGGACTTATAGTCTATCCCCAAAGTATCCTGTTTAGAATATTGTTCAATATATAAAGTAAATCTTTTAAATATTTCCAAATGAGAATTTATAGTCGATTCATACATGCCTAAATTATGCTGGATTAAAGACCACAAATTCAGTTTTAAAAATTATTGGAGAATCACAAACATTTAATGTAAATGAATAAGCTTGAGATATTTGAGGATAATTACTGATGCTAATTGACTGGGAAGCCAGTCAGGTAAACTGGGTTGTGATTCTACAGTGTTTCTCTGTCAGTCAGTCTGCCATCCATCTGTCCATCCGTCCATCCACCCACCCATCTATCTATCTCCTCTCCACCCCACCCCCCAAAAATGAAAAAGATCCAGAGCTTTGGTGGGTGTGGCTTATAGCAAATGCTTTGGCCTTAGGTTTGTTATCTCACAGGAGGGGACAGGCACATACATAACCTTACTGATACAGTGTCACAGCAACATGGAATATGGGTTTAACTCTCATTAGCCAACTCTACTGATGTTTTCCAACCACGATGACCNTGATTGATAGAACATTGTGAATTGATAGTGACACTGTGTCCTCATTGATATGATAGCCCATAGAGTTGATAACTAGAATCAGTAATGTGTAGGGAAGAGGGTGAAGAGTTAGTGGCGCTACTCATAAAAGTATCTTCTTGGGATTGAAATCTCATAATTTAAAGTTGTCTGTTTTTAACACAGTAAACTTTTAGGAGACTCACTCATGGGATGTATGTAGGCGAAAGTTTGTCCNGTTCCCCCGCCTGGCTCCCACGGCCCGCTTAGACCCAAATAAACACACAGAGGCTTATATCATTTTTAAACTATGGCCCTGGCAGGCTTCTCGCTAGCTAGCTCTTACATCTTAAATTAACCCATTTTATAAATCTATGTNGCCACGTGTTCCACGTGGCTTTACCTGTGCGCAGTTACATGTTGCTGCTTTGTAGATGGCAGAATGGCGTCTGCCCCTGCTCTGCTTTCGGCTTCTCTTCCCCTCGTTCGAATGTCCCGCCTAACCTTATTCTGCCTCACCATTGGCCAAACAGCTTTATTTATCAACCAATCAGAGCAACACATTTTTAGAAAGACATTCCCATCAGATGTAGCTGTGGTAGAGTGTGTGTTGAGCTCTACCTGGCCCAGCACATGGACACGCATACCTCTGTGCATACAGTCTGAATAACACAGATCTGATCTTCTTGCTTTTTGTTCTCTTTGAGTGTTTTTCTGGGGACACAGTATTTTTCTTAGTGGAAGATTTCGTGTCAGCACAGATTGACTTGTCCCTTTCGGATAGTGAGAAGACAGGACATAGTTCTTACCATTGTTTGTGGCAAAGCCATTGATGAGAAAGTGAGTGAAGGTGAAAGGATGCTAAAGAGGAGATTAGGTTAGGCAAGGGTGGCTGGTGGACAGGCCAGTCACATGAGATGAGGACAGGCAGAGAGGCCCCCAGTGTGTGTGTGTAACTGGAACCGGCCAAAAGTGGGAGTAGAAGGCAAACTGTGGTCCAAGGAGGAAGGCCCCGGTCCCAAGTTTATGCTTTCCTATTTATTGCACTCCTTTCTCTCCTTTCTTGTATGCTTATGTTGTCGTTCGAGTGACCAACTGCTGTGAATGAGGCGTGTTTTAGTGTAACTGTGTAGCTAAGGGTGTAGAGCAGTNTTGTTCAATCTGGGGCTGAGGCCCAGTGTAGTTAAGGTGCAGTCACCGCGGCAGCACTGCACTTGCAGGTTGGAGTCTTCTGTATGTAGTTCTTTTCTTTTTGAAGTACAGTTGATTAACGTTTAAAAATTTACGGAAAGTTGTATGCAAAATAAATGAAAATTATTCAGCAACCTGATCTGGTTCCTAATACATATTATAGTGAACTTAAAAGCTTCCTGATTGGTTCAGGTAAAATAGTCAGCACTAATGAGGTACTTCTTGATTGGTGTACTTTATAATAGCTAGTTTTTAAATCATGGAATGAAGAATTAATGTCATATATCAGTTGACAGAGAATTTCATCATGTGATTGACAGGGGGTAATAATGAGCTAATTATTTGGTAAATACTTTTTTTTTCTGCATGAAAAATCCATTTTAAATGATGTGTAGATTCAAATACCAATTTAACTGTAGTATTGGTTTGCGTTGTGGGTTTGATGAGATTGTCTGGAACTAGTCTGAAACACTGGAAATCATTGGGATCTNTCCTGAAAGCTGACACCACAGCACAGCTTTTACAGTTGTGCGGAGCCGGAGCTGGAGACTCACAGTGCACTTGACTCCAACAGAAGAGCAGAGCCGGCAGTGCTTGCCTCACTTTCTGCTTTCTGGTCCTGGCTATTCCAGTGCCTGGTAAATCTATTGTTTGTATATTCTNCATGTCTTTTCAAGTAAATCCTCTGTGGGTGCCTTTTTAGGGCAGTAGGCAGTGGTTAGTCCTTATAAACCTGTGTAGAATTTTATGATTTATAACCGATGAAGCTTTAACTGAGGCCACACTTGGCTGCACGGAACCTGTAATCCAGTANTAGGGAGGGTGAGGCAGGATTTTGAGTTTGGGCCAGCCTGAGGCACAGAGAGAGGAAAAAGAAGAGAAACCACAGGCTTGTTTTGAAGATGTGTGCACCATGGGGCTTGGATCTGCTGAGTGTAGGCTAAGCGTTCCTGTGTTGGATTGTGGTCCTTGGTATGATAGTGTGAGGTGTGCTGGGGCACAGTGGGAGGTAGTTAGGTGAACATCCCCTTCCACGAGAATAGTTCTCGGGGCCTCAGCTCTTGAAAGGGAGGCATTGTGAAGGAGCAAGACTGATCTCTCTGGNTGCTCTTCTCTCCTTGTCCTTGTCTGTACCCCCTTGACATGATGAAGTCAGAAGGACTTTCTGCCTCAAAATCTGTGAGGTAAGGAAGCCCATCTTCTTCATTAAGTATTCAACTCAAGGTATTTTGTTCTGATATCAGAAAATAGACTAACTCAATGGGAGAGTTACACACTCTGCCCTTTGAAGGTGAAGAAGAATAATTGATTTCTTCTAAGAGTTTTGATAGTAACCAGAGTGCACATGGAAGCCAAATGCCCGGTGTTCAGGTTGCTAGAATACATGTAAACTGAAAATTTTTGAGAGAGAGAGAGAGAGAGAGAGAGAGAGAGAGGGAGAGAGAAAGAGAAATATGAGAATGCTGTGGCATCATATTTGATTACTGATGATTGATTTTTTTAAACAAGACGGGAAGCCTATAAAAATAATTTGATTAGTTTTTTTTTGGAGATTTTGTTCATGATTGTATACAGTACAAAGACAGGAGTCTTGAATGTGTAGAGAGTATAAATTGTGTTGCCTTGGTTGATTCTGGGTAATAATAGCACTTCAGCACCCTCAACATTGACTTTAAGTCCATTTAACAGCTCGTTAGAGATAGGCTGTGGTGTTTTAGTCTCTGACCTGGTGGGCTCAAGTCCAACACAACATAACAGTGTAAAGTTGTTCAAGCATTTTGCTGGATTGTAAAATACAGGAGTGTTTGGTTTTTCTTACCTTTTACCCCCTTCCCGCCCCCCATGAAACATTTTAGTGTGTGTGCTGGAGACGAGGGAGGAGGGAAGAAGCCAAGCACTGGTGATTGAACCAGGCCCTATGTCTGCTTTACTAGTACTCCATTACAGTTTGAAAAATCTGTTTTTAAAATTTATTATTAGTAGTATTTTGTTTTAGATTTATGTGTATAAATATGCACCGCATGAGTATCAGGGAGCTCTAGATGGTTGTGAACTACCATATGGTTCTGGGAACCCATCACAGTCCTCTGCAAGGACAGCAAGTGCTCTTAACTACTGAGCTGACTCGCCAGCCCCTAAAGGTGTTCCCTGTTTCAAATTTTCTATTTGCTGACCTTCTTTCTCTTCCTTTTCCAGGATCTGTTTTGTGTTCACTGCACTCTTCACACGTGTGAATTCTTTTTTGCTTTATAGAACATTCTTAATGTAAACTACAGTAATGTTATAGAAGGCCTAAAAAAAAGAGACTAGAGTTTTCTTAAAAATGCAAATTGTAAACAATGTTAATCTTCAAAATGTACTTTCCACTATTTTAACTCTACTCATTTCCACACCTGACAACTGCTTTTTTTCTTAACTACCAATCTCTGCACAGACTATGGCTGCCAACATGCACACTTGGTCTCACAGAGGGTGCAGCCCTGTGGGTGTGAAGATGTTCGCTTCTGGAAGTGCTGTGGCAGAATGGCCTGCACTTGCTGTCAGGGCCTCCGCTTTCACAGCTGGGCCAAGTGATGTCATTATTCTGCACTCTNGTTTTTCTTCAAAAGAATATTTTTTAAAACTACTTTAAAATAAGAAGCTTGGAGCAATGTTTTACAAATGAAAACAGCTATTGTAGTAAAACTAGGTGAAAGAAAGTGCAGCAAAAAGTATCTTAGAGTAAAAGGAGATGAAGGAGTTTAACCCCCACTGTGAGCAGCATAGACTGTTGGGGGAGAGAAGCAGAAAAAGAAAGGCCAGTAGTAATTAGCTAAAAAACGACCAAGAAATGAACATGTAGGGTGTGTGTACTTCATGAGACTGCCACAGTGTCTGCCATCTGTCAGGTGGAGACAGGACATGTAGAGCAGACTGAGGTTTCAGAGAACCTTCTGTGTGGAGTTGTCTGTCTTTCTTTTGCTTTTCCTCTCCCTTCATGTCTCTCTCCTTCCTCCTGCTCTGCTCCCTCCCTTCCCCCTAGTGTTATTTTTGCTACATTTGCTGTTCTAACCTGTCAGTTACAAAATAATTACTATGTCACTGTGGCTGGCGGCTCATAGAGGAGAATCTGCCGTCTCTTAATCAAAGGTGATTACAGTCTCCCCTGTCTGTAAACGTGCTTGTTGAGTAACGAGAATGCATTAGTCTCAGGCTGACGTGCGAAATGAAAGGCAGAAGAAGCGCCACCATTGTTGTCCCTCCAGGCGTGTCTAATGAGTCGTGTTTCCATGTTCTCGTGGTCACGCCAGAGAGTGCCCTCTGCCAGGGCTAAGCCTCCTGTAAAATGCTCTGTAAGATTATTGCAGCAAGAACAGAAATGCTGGCTGAGTGGGGGCTGGGGGAGAGTGCCAAGAAGACAGCTGCNTTTCAAACAGTTAGAGCTGGGAGGATTCCTCACAGTGACAGCACTGACAGACAACTGTTGGAGCTTTACTGTAAGAGGCAATTTGGGGACCTGTCCNGTCAGAATTTTAGTAGCATACTGGAGTGTATGTTTACNTTTTAAGACAGGTTGCCTCTGAAGAGTGGAAGGGAATAAATAGTTTTAATTTTTTACTGTTTAATTGAGAACAGCATTGAAACCCAAAGGTTGAGTCTTCTTGACTAACATGAGATCATCTTAGAGGAAGTTTATATGAAGCATTGATGTATTTAAGTGGAAATACCATAACTGAATCATATGTGTGTGTATCATATACATGTATGTGCTATATAATATGTGTGTATGTTTCATGTGTGCATCATATATATCAGCCATCTGTATGGTTTTCGTTAATATTGAACATTTCTTGGTGCCTGGCGCACACCTGTAATCCTAGAACTCTGGAAGCTGAAGCTGGAGGATTGTCATGAGTTTGAGGCTAGTCTGGGCTATACTGTGTGACTCTGCTCAAAAAGAAAAATAAAAAAACCCACATTTAATTTATATCTCATGACGATCCTTTGTAATTTGCAAACATGTAGCTGTTTAATAAATACCGGCCTTACTTAAGAGTTTAAGTAACAGTAATGCGTGCTTACAAAGGAGGCCTGGAGTTTACAGTGAGGTGAAGACTGCTCTCCCAGGAGCCAGAGGTCACTNCCAACCTGGGGCTGCCCTTCCAGACCCTTGTCCATTTATACATGTTTTGAGTACATTAAGAACATAAGATTAAAAGGTAATAATCGTTCTAGAATCGTGCTTGAGAAGAGTGGTGAATGGGGGCGAGCTTGGATTTGGGAAATCATTGCCACACTTGAGGATTTCTCTTTCAGTGTGAGCAATCACAGCAACATGGGGCTATTTTCTTCACAGCTGTCTTCGGAAGGTCTTGGTCAGTGTATCCAGAAATCTAATTCTCTGACCTCCTTTAGTAGAAAATTTACTGGCTCTACACAAGTCCTGTGATCCATTGAAATGCTAACGTGGGTCATGTCTCAGCTGCCACAGTGCTGAGCAGANACCTTCATTAAAATTCTGGTTATCCTGCAACTGGCAGAGGACCCATGCTGTTAGAGACTCCTTAGGAAGACGTTAGCCTAGTAAAATGGCATGTCACAGCCACACTTCTGTCTGCTGAGCATTATCAGGGTTGCAATCCTTAAACGTTGTAACTAGGTCAGAGCAAACAGCATTTCTGTGTCTGTATTCTGATACTTTATCCTCTGGTCCTTATTTGACCGAGGAGTGCTTTTCTGATACAGATTTGCTAAGTAAAACCAAATGTTCTACGTCTATGCAGTTCAAGAGAGCAGTGTCCTGAGTGCGCTGGGTGTGATATAAATAAGTCCATTTAGTTATTAATGACTTCAAATAGATTTTACAAGGCAATCAATGACAGCAAAATGGTGATCAGTCAATGATACTGTGTGTAATTGGATTTTTTATGGGTATGATGCTGTATTTCAGAATTAATGTGTCATGCTACTTTGTTACTAATTTTTTAAGTCATTTAAAAAAAATCAGATGTCAAAAATTCTCTATCTTAAGTATTATTTGGTGCAGTCCATTGTGAAATTGATAAATGCTGTCTTATTGCAGTGCCTGCTTATTTACAGTTGTCAGGGAGTAGATGTGAGAATTGGAAAGTGTTAGTTTTTAACTATGGTTTTATGCATTGAACAGCACAGTTGAAAACAAAGACGGGGGTGGGGGGCCGCGTTTCTCAGCCTCCCTTTAGATCCCTGTCCCTTTAGCCACATGTCACAGCCAAGTTAACAAGGGACAGTCCTCTCCTGTGCCTTGCTTTTTAGTCTATTTGCATTTGTGGGGTTTGAACAAAATTTCCTTTTCAGTAGTTTAAGCGACTGAGTTCTATTTTCCACTAATGCCCCTCCCTTCCCCCTCCAGTGTTTGCAGCGGCCAATGTGCTTGCTGAACTCAATGTTCTGGATAATAGGTTTCAGTAGTTCTGATGCCTGAGGTTAAAAAGCAGTAGGGGAGGAAGAAGTGTTTCTGATGTGTAGACGTTNGTTTCAGCTGTTGCTGCAGTGTGATACATTAAAGAGACTTATGTATCACAGCTCAGAGGGAACCTGTATTCTTTGAAAGCAGTTCTGGTTTAGACCGTGCTCAGGGTGAGGATGGATGCAGGAGCTGAGTGCTGCTGTCTGTCTTTCTTCCCCACCCTCCCTGGCATCTCCTCCTCATCAGTTTTGCCAGTGGAACAGAGCAGTATCTNCTGGGAAACTCCAAGCCACTGAGTATTTGCTATTTTGATATTTTGCCACATGNATGNTTGGAACCTTTTATATGGCCTTTCTTTTAAAGAAGCATATTAATTCTGCGAGATGGAATGTTTTAAAAGTTGGGAAAAGTTATAAACTAAAGGTCTTGAGTATTTGGATGCTAAGCAGTGATTATTGCTATTTAAAATTTCCTTTATAGGGAAAAACCATTTAGTACTTGGACAGTTTATCTGAATGAGGAGGATGTTAAAAGAGCTAAACAACAGCACTTGAACAGATTCTGAGTTCAGCTCTACAACCCCAGCGAGGTGACCCGTGCCAAGAGTGTGTGTCTGCACACAGCAGCTGTGCCAGCACTTGCTTTTAGTTGCTTTGAGTTCGGCTGTAACACTTCACATAGCAGGATGGGAGTGTTTGCATCTAGGAATTCTTTGATTGACACTTTCCACTCATTTACTATACAGAGCTATTTGGTTTCTTGTGCCTTTTTCTTCTGATACCAAAAGAGTTTAAATTGATAAATATAGCCTATGAACCAGTTTTCCTACTACTTTTTTTTATTCATTTGGAATTAATATTTAACTGGGAAGCTTGGAGTCTAGATTTAAAATGTTATATTTATCACTGAATGGTTTGTGGGACTTATGAAGAGAAAGCCTAGTACTCGCAGGCATTCCTACACACTTGGTGACCATTGCCGTTGTCCTCAGTCTGTAGGTTTCCTTCTCATTCATGAGAACCCAAACCCACTTGATAGTGTAGTTGCCTCACCACATCCAACACTCCCTCGAACCTCAGTATGAAATAGGGTGAAGCGCTGCCTTGAGTCTCAGAGATTCTGCCTGCCTCTGCCTCCCACGTGCCTGTCTTTGTTTCCTCCCTATCTTAAATCAAGCTAGTTTAACTTAAAAGGAAATTATCTCTTTTGGATAATTATCTCTTTTGGTCTTCCCCCCCCCCATATATAGTTAGAAAAAGAAAAAGAATTTTAGGACTTCATGGGCATTGGATTCTTTTGGAGTTAGTTGTGGGTCCATGGCATAACTTACTTCAAAGCAAGCCTGCTGTTTCCCNCAGATGTTAAGNATTATAAAATTATAAGTCCAGGAAGTAATTTAATATTGTAGCAAGAATTAATTTTTAGCAATCTGTCCAAATTCTTTATAATCCCAACTAGATATATTTTCATTAAACAACTGTGTNTAATTCAGATACTTTTGGAAATGGTCTCCTTAGTCTAGCTATTACTTTATGACACCTTTGTTATTTTTAAGTAGAAATGCCTCACAATTAATTCTGGAGACTTGGGAAAGTTGCTTTGAGAGTGTTAACAATGGCTCGAGCTCTGAAGGATGGAGGGGCTGATGGGAGTACCATGGCTCCATGACCATTCTCTCTTCCTTCATTCCCACCTTATGCCTGTGGACAGTAGTTACCTTTCCCTTTCTGTTCCCTCTGAGATTGAGATGAAATCCGTTGAATTAGTTCATTAACTTTGCATTAGAAAAATGTGCCAAAGTTTCTTTTTATTTGGATGTCCTTTTTACTGGTTCTTTTTTTTTCTTTTTTCTTGTTTCTTTTCAGTTGTGGAAGAAGGACTCTGGGAAAATGGCCTTTCCTATGAATGTAGGACGCTGCTCTTCAAAGCAATCCACAATCTGTTAGAAAGGTAAGAAAGGGGGCAGTGGCGTGGCTCTGCGCTCAGGATTGCCCGAGTCCACTTGGGCTTTAGAGACAAGGGGTCCTTTGCAGCATGAGAGTTATGTGTGTAAACCTCCTTTTGTTTTTCTGTTGATAGAAAAGCAAGCTTTAGGGACCGTATATAGAATTCCGTGTTCCCTTCCAGTCCAACATGTTTCTTGTTCGGGTTCTGCTGTTTATTCCTGGAATCATTCACAGATTCACTGTCTTTATTCTTTTTACTCTTTGAATGTCTTTGAAAGTCTGTACTCATGGAAGCATTGAATCCTTATGAAAGTGACAGGGTAGATAGAGAGGCCACCAGGCTCTGCAGTTATGTGTCTTGCAACAAGATAATAATTTAGGTTCCATAGTTCTCCAAATCTAGGAAAGTTCTCTCTCAATGTTTTTGCTGAGTTAGGCCTTAGCNTGGTTCCTCAGTTTGAGGGAGTTTCTCATGATTTGATTAGGCGTATGCTTTTTAATAGGAATACCACAGAAGTGAAGCTGTATCCACTCTGACTGTCATGGCAGCTGACACATGTTGTGTTGTTAATGACNTTAGAATCTGCAATCACTTGGTTGGAGTGATGTTCTCTCTCAGGTTTCTTCACTCAAAATTAGAATTTTGCCAACTGTGATCCTGATTAGCCCCATCCCTGTTGTAATTTGTGGCAGACCAGCAGGACTGTGGAAGCTTCCTCTCTTCTAAACCCTACTCATTTGTTTTAGCATCTGCTGGTGATCCTTGCTGGAATCATTATTACCATTATGACTAATATTGATTTGAAATGTCACCATTTCTTTTCTTACTAGTTGGCAGTCTATTAGGAAGAAGAGCTTTTCACAGTTCTGTCCTAGTCAGTCCCTCTACCTCTTCCTTCTGTCTCTCCTACCCCTCTCCCTCCTATTCCTTCTTCCTCCCTGCCCCACAGACCTGCTCACATACATAAATAAGTTTGGGTTCTTTGAGCTGGTATGGTGGCACACACCTGAAATTACATGACTTCAGAAGCAGAAGCCAGAGGATCAGGAGTTCAAGGCCAACCTGGGATCCTTAGAGTTTTTAGAATATGTATCACAAGCTGTTCTCAAAACAGAATTCCTAGCTGTGGATTATACTTCATTGCTGTTATTTAGGTCGATGCTCACGTTCTTGCAGAATTGACTGAAAAGTGTTGAGGCAAGTTGTCCTTTGGCATAGGCATTGTTGGTGTGCCTCCTTCCCTTCTCAGTGGTGCTTTGAGGGGGGACACAGATACTAAGAGTGGCTTAGTTAAGAGCCTCAGTGGGAATCATTGTCTCTTCTTCTCTGGAGTCTGTAGACAGTGCCCTGAGGTCATCAAAGCTGTAAGGGCATTATAGTACTGTTAAATTCATATTCCAGCTGCTGGCTAGAGTGGTATAGGGAGACTGTGTCTGTATCAAGCATCACCATCTGAGTCATTTAAAAAGACTCTAGTTCCTGTCAAATGTCTCTGCTTCTTTCAAACTTTGGACCCTAGCACTACTTTGATCCGTACTTTTCTACGAAGGTGTCACGTGTATGAAGAAGCATTGATTTGAAGATGAGATAATCAGAATTAAGTATTTGACAATTCTTTGTCCTTCCCTCCCCCCAACACACATACACACCAAGTAAACAAGAACAAAAGTACACCCAAACCCATTCAGGAAAACTTTACTGTTTGCATACTTCTATGTCAAGTAAAGGGCTCATCAAGAATGTGCCTTTAAATAGGATTCTATAGTATGTAGAACAGAGCATATTTTTAATATTGTAACTCAACTGGGTTTTTAAATCATGATTGATTCCTTCTAGAAAACAAAACTTTTTCTCAGTCCCGTGATTTAGCATTTTTCTTTGTTGGAAAAAATTAGAAGACTAGGAAAACTGAGTGGAAGGACATGCATGTAAGTTCCTTATTCAGGGCTTATGAATTTATAATTTATAATGGAAACTAAAGCCCAGGACAAGTTGAACCATTATTTTTAAGAAAATTAATTGTGACATACAATAAAAAAACTCTGTCAGTTTTGCTTGGAGTCGGCAGCATTCAGCCTTAAATGAGCAGCCTGCTAGTTAGTTAGGTGTGGGGAGCTGGGGCCTTTGGTTTCTGTTATTGTGGTACTGTATTTCACATACTCTGTCAATAATTATTATTTTCCTATAAATTTCATTATTTTATACTATTTGACAGTCCCAGAATAGCCTGTTTGAATTCTCCTCTGGGAATCAGCTTTGAGACAGTGAGCAGAGAAACTTTGGCCTTAGAAAACACTTCGTGACCAAGCTTCCTCACTGTGACTCTTTGGTAATTTAAGGTCCTTCTCAAAAATGTGTGGCTGTGGTCCTGTAAAATAGTCACTCACTCTCCTTCAGACTTGAAGTGGCTGCATTTGTGAATGACAACCCCGCTGCTTGTGAGGAGAGAAGTATTGTAAAGGGTGACTCCCAGTTCTCTTCATTCACTGCCACAGACTCTGGGTGCAAATCCATACTTTACCTTTTCTTTGTTCCCATCATTCAGATCACTTGCTCTAGCTTTCTCTGAGTCTGTGATGTAGTGGTGTCTATTTCCTGCCATTTTCTGTTGTACTCTTTTTGTTTCTGTTCAGGGAANGTCAGCCTGATTTTCTAGTGTGACTTCTATGAGTTCCTGCATGAAAACTGATGACCAGCTCAGTAGCAGGTCTTGTGGGATTTCTAAATCTTTTTGTTTAGTTTATGTTTACAAAGCTTGAGCAAGTGATTCATTCTGCTTTTTATTTTGTAAGTATAAAGGTGCTTAATTAAAAAGAAATTCCATTCACTACCTTGAAAA
This sequence comes from Neotoma lepida, assembly GCA_001675575.1. Lineage (NCBI taxonomy): Eukaryota > Metazoa > Chordata > Mammalia > Rodentia > Cricetidae > Neotoma > Neotoma lepida. The sequence goes on from LZPO01033052.1 coordinate 420,989, forward strand.
GCTCCTGTGTAAATTGATCTTTATGAAAGGCTAACAGAATGCTGTCACTGCAGTGACTCATTAAGGACTAGTTCACTACAGGAGTTAAGTAATACTGTCATTTTCACACAAGAGCATTGCATTCTGGACTGCTGTCCACTGGTACTGAAGCACCNCTCTGTTGACATTCTGTGGGCTACTTTAAATTGTAAGCTGTAAGCAGTATGACTTCAGATACTTGTTTCTCCTGTCACTCTTCAGTGTTTGCCTGCCCTGTATTTGCACTTCCAGCTGGAGTCATTTGTCCATTTAGAAACAAACAAACCAACATGCTGCTCCTAGGAACATTTGCATAAAGGCTCAGACTGGAGAGAGCGTCTCTAGCTGTGGTTTTCTCCTCTTTCTAGGTGTTCATCCCTAGAAATCTCCTTCCTAATTACCTGTAGAGTCGGGGTTTNGGGTTTCAGCTTCATCACCTAACCAACTGTGCGAAGTGGGCCTTGGCCCCGCACACTGCTCTTCTCATTGTGAGAACTCTGTTTGGCTGGCTGCACTTACAGCTCAGAGAAGGACAGTAAGGATTGCTGCTCTTAGAGTGGAGTCAGCATCAGTAGTTCCTAGCTCCCTCCTGGGATTCTGGTCTGTAGCATCCTTCTTCTGTAATCCCCCTCCCTTGAGGACTTCCTGTCACGTGAGCAGGTTCTGAGGGAGTTTGTTTCATCTTCACAGAGTATTTGGTGTAGAATAGGATTTGCATTGAGCAGAGGAGAAGTCTCTCTTCCTGTTACTTTTATGTTTATATTTTGAAACCTATCCTTTGGAGCTATATTCAGTCATCTTTAAAAAATATTATAGTGGAGATTTAAATTTTTTTGTTTTAGATTTATTTATTTTGTTTGTATGAGTGTTTACCTGCATGTATGNCTGTGTACCAGGTGCATTCCTGGTGCCTTCAGAAGCCAGAAGAGGGCATCCACCACCCCCACCCCACCCCACCACCCCTGAACTATCGGTAGTTGTGAGCTACTGTGAGTACTGGGAGCCAAACCCAGGATCTCTGGAAGTACAGCAAGTGCTCTGAACCTCTCAGCCATCTCTAGCCTCATACAGCCACTGTCTAATGCTTCTTCCATGTAAGTGCTTGTTTGGTAATCAAAGCCAAGTTCTCACCCTCATGTCTGTAGTTGTTATAAAATTGAACTCCCCTCCTCTTCCTTAGCTCTCTCCCTTCGGCCCCATTCTTTTCATTTTGGTGGCCACTGGCCTGCTTTAATTGTATTGCTATTGCCTCTTTCCTCAGCCAGGTTAGGCTCAAAGATGCAGCATTGTCAGAAGTCAGAATGTCCTTCTCCTTCACAGTAGAGGCCGATTGTGTGTGTGCTTGCAGTGCTGTCTGCCTGGCTGCCCCCCAAGCCCATCCCCCAGTACTGCCAGGCAGCCTCTGCCTCTCCTTGCTGCCTTTCTAGGAGAGAGCAGAGAGCTACNGAGCTCTCAGGAGTCGAGAGCCTGTGCTGAAGTGATGCACACCATGTCTGCTCATACATCATTAGCTAAGACACTGGCCACAGGCTTAAATAGACGACAAAGTAGAAACTACCAGGGAGAGACATTGAAGTTGCATGGCCATGCTTGATGTCAATGGGATGGGCAGAGATATATCTAATTGTCTGTCTTCAGTTAG
>LZPO01033052.1:444638-462080 GCA_001675575.1 Neotoma lepida
TTTTGCTCTCTGGGCACTCTCCTGCCTTTGTAGCTTTATTTCACCGCATGTGTGTTTGAGCACCTTGGAGAATCTCCTCCAGCGATTTCTTCAGGTGTTGGGCAACATCATTTGCTGCTAAATGATTCCATTATCTTTCCATACTCTTCTGTTTCTGGTCACTTTGTTTTTGGGCTGACTCCATATTATACAGTTACAAATTTTAAATTTGAGGAAGAGAAAAAGACAACTTTGACTGCTTTGCTACAACTGTTTTGCTTCTTTGTGTCATTCTGGAGGGAATACATTAACAAGGAATGCAGAAATACATGCATTGTGTGTCAGAACCTAGCAANCCTATTAAAGATACACAAGTTAAAAAGATACATTAAAGAGGTGTGCTAAATTTTAGGAAAGAAATTCAGGTTCACAAACCAAAGCACAGATTGATGTATNTNTCTAGTAGTTTGTGTAGAATCATTAGGAGCCATTTGAATGAGTGCCCAGGACAGTAACTTGTTTTCTAAGTGTGCAGTTTGTTGCGAAGGAGCACTGCCCTGCCGGGCTGGAAGCTGAGTGCTGGTGTACTTAGCTGGCCCAAGCAGGTTGTGGTTCTCAGCAGCTCTCACAAAATCCTTGTCCTCATTGCACTGCGACCCACAAATCCAAATGAAGGAAGGAAACTGGGTTGAATTGATCATCGCAACAGGTTGAAGTGGACTCTCGCACCCAATGGTGGCTTAACTAACGCTTGCAAATGGAGACCAGCATCATGAATAAACTTCCCTTTGGGCTGTGTCTCATCCTCAGTGCTGCCAGCACTGCCAGCATCATTGTTATCTCCACAGGCCTTTAGGTTTAACATATCGACCATCTTCACTTCAAGTCTAGGTCCATCATCCCGTTGTAGTAATAGTGCAGCAGCGGGCACAAGTCAAGTGATTTGTGAAAGGGAATGTATCCGTTTAGTGTTGTAGACTAGTTTCAGATTTGGGTATGATTCCAGTACNTATCCTGCAAAATGTTGGTCCTAGGGTCAAGGTCTGGCCTTAAAGAACTTCCTGGCAGATTGCCAGCACCTCACTAAACAGCCCACACAATCTTCATAGTGAGCTTGCCAAGCAGCTAAAGGGCCTTGTCACCAAGCCTGATGACCCGAGTGAAAGAGTCGTGAGCGCACACTGCTAATACGATGGTAGTAACAACAGTAGTATCTCTCCCCATCAGCTCTCTGCGTGGGGAGCTCANGATTGGCCTCAGATACTTGGGGAACTTCTTAAAAAGTTGGTGGATTAGTTTTAGAGTGGCCTTGGCATTTTCCAAATCCCTTTTCATCTATAAAATTCNTTAGTTTGTGATTCTGATTGGAGGGGCCATCTGGGAGGTATGTTTACTGTGTGAGAAGCTAACTTGGGGCCCACTCCACCCCTTCTTACCTGCTTGTTAGTGTGCTCACTTTCCTATCTGGAATGAGCCTTTTGAAATCACTTACTTGGATTATTTTAAATCTTTTTATTCAAGTTTTATAACATGAACATACCCTCATGTCCCTTTGTGCCTCCTCCTGGCCACTACTGTCCTGATAACACTGTAGAGAAGGCAGGGCTAGAGCTTGACTGAGGAGAATCATGACGTTCACCCAGTCCCCCGTCCCATCTCTTCTTTCCTTGTACTGGAGTATATGTGTGATTACAGCCATGGTGGGTGAGTGCAGCGCCATTGCCGTGTGTTCTAGCCGCTCTCGCCTAACACTTGTTGGTGCTTTGGAGCTATTTTGAGTGCTGCTGCTGCTTAGAGAATCCTTGTGCGTATTGCATGTTGGGCATATCCCCAGGAGTAGACCAGCATTAGACACATGGTCAGCTGTATAGACACATGGTCAGCTGTATAGACAGACACATGGTCAGCTGTATAGACACATGGTCAGCTGTATAGACACTGTTGAGCAGCTTTGCAAGCCAGTGGCACCTGTGTGGACTCCCCATCAGCAGTGTGTGATGGCTTTGTTGCACTTCACCCTTGGCCCCTCTTGAAATAACTGTTTTAGCCATTCTGGTACTCAAGTGTTTTCCTGATATGGTTTCAATTTAAAAGGGTTTCATAATCATTATACAATGTCTAGTTATTAATGTTTATGTGCAAAATACTCCTTTCTGACCATGCTTGAGAGTGAGGNAGTTAGAGAGCCNTGTAAACAAGCAGAACACTTAACTGACAGTGTCCTCGGTGCCATGGGGTAGTTTTTGGGGAGTGCTCACCAAAGGCCCAAGTGTTGGAGGTGTCAGCAACCTGAGCTGCTACTGGACAGAGTGGAACCTGTGAGAGGTGGAATGGAATGGATGGGAAGGACATTCTCTTTAAGAAGATACTGGGACCCTGCACCCTTCCTTCCCTTCCTGACTTCCATGGGGTGAATGCACCTCCACCACCACGTGTTCCCATCACACTGCACTGTACCACTGTAATAGCCAGTCTTGGTCATCAACTTGACAACATCTGGAATCAATTAAATCCTCAGCAGCTGGGCATGCCTTCGAGGGATTTTCTTGATTGGCTCGTTTGAGGTGGGAAGTCACCTTGTGGTGACATCTCACAAGAAAGGACTTGGGAGAAGGCAGCTTTTGCTCTCTGCTTGCTTGTCCTTACCCTTGCTGGCAAGTTCCTCCCTCTTGCTGAGGCATTCCCTTGCTGGTGTGAGAACCCACTTCTTCAGGATCCCATGGAGATGGAAGACCAACAGCTCCAGGATTCCTCCGGGACTCCATCACCAGATTGAGACTGCTGAGACATCTGGTCTCCTGAACTGAACAATTCCGGGATGGTCTGCCTTTCTGCTGGGAGACAGCCATTGTTAGACCATAGCCTGTAAGCCACTCTGAGAAATCTGCCTTTTTTTTTTTTTTAATTTATTTTTTGAGATAGGTTTCACTGTGTTGCCCCAGATGTCCTGGAACTCGGACCAGGCTGGCCTCAAATCCTGAGATCTGCCTGCCTCTGCCTGCCAAGTACTGGGATTGAAGGTGTACGCTGCCCCTGTCTGGCTGATAAAGATGCTTTGTATATATTTCATTCTATAGGTTCTTTAGAGAACCCTCACCAATAAATTTAGCACAGCCCCAAAGCACCTGAGCCAAGTAGCTGCTGGAGCCCTAAACTTGCTCCCCAGCCCTTCCTCCTTCCAGGCTGCCTGGTCTCAGGTCTGTGGGACAGTGACAGGGAGGTGGCTCATGGGGCAAGCAGATGGAGTGGTAGGGGACGAGGAACTGCCGCTGACTGGTGCTGGGCTGACTCATGGACTGGGTTTGTTTTGGATGTGCCTTGCTTACTTACAGACGGTGAAGCAAGGGTTTGAACACGGACGTGTGGAACTCCAGGCATGCAGTAGATGACAGACAAACAGAAAGGGACTGGACCAAGTTTGCATGTGAGGCTGTGCACACAACATGCTTGGGTCTCTCAGCAGCAAAGCTTTCTTGTGTTGTTTGCTTTAGTTTTCCCAAGTGCACTATGTGGTAGTTTGTATGTGGTGTGGAAGGGCGAGGATGGGAAGCTTCCTGTGGTGGACTGTNATGGGCTTCCTGACACATTCTAGCATTGTTCTGATGTTAAGGCATGGGTGGATGTGAGGTGGCACCTGCCTTGCTGCTGGAGCTAGGAACTGACCCTCGTTCTTCCCTTGTTCTGTGACCCGGGCAAATCTTTGCCTTTGTGAACTGTACAGTAATGTAGCCCTAGAGTACAGACAAAGCTTGACTCAGCTTGGTAGAGAGGAAATGCTAACATGACCCATGTAAGATGAGAACCTCCAGCCTCTGGAGTGAGATGTACCAATTTTACTAGACCAGTGAGGCAGGCTGTCTAGCTCAGTGCCCCAAGAGTGCACGGTCTGTCTGATAGACCTGGATTTGGCTCCTCACAGGCTGTGTGCAAGTGAGTGAACAAGCATCTCTTTTTCTTTCTCTATCCTCACCCCCTCCATCCCTCTCTCTCCTCCCTCTTTCCATTACTATGGCACAGCGGTAAAATGCCNCCTTAGGGTACTATGAAAATGTGCGCACATAGTGTATGTAAGTCACTCAGCCTAGTGCCAGCAGAGGGAGCACCAGCCCTGCTGCTGCCTTTCAGGAGCATGCTCCTTTCTCTGCTTCTTGCCTCACAGCTTGGAACTCTAAAAATCCCCAGGCCCAGCTTTATCCCAACTCCTCCATAAAGCCCGGTCCCCACACATTCTGGAAATACCAGCTTGCCCTCTGACATTATCTGTATCTTGTGTGCATATCTCTAGNCATATTTTATATATGTTCTCTAGACTGTAAAGTCCTTGAAGGTGGGATTATGTTTAATTCATGTTTCCAAGAACCTAGAAGTCCATTTAGTTAAACAGAAAATTTTCTTTTTAGTAGCTAACTGTGATTTGTACTCTGGCTGCCTGAATGCATAGACAGTGAACAGTATACAGCTGCCCTCATGCTCACACAGTGCACAGCACACAGCTGCCCTGATGCTCACACAGTACAGGACACATAACTGCCCTGATGCTCACATAGTACAGGACACATAACTGCCCTGATGTTCACACAGTGCAGGACACATAGCTGTCCTGATGTTCACACAGTGCTGGACACATAGCTGTCTTGATTTTCACACAGTACCCTGATGTTCACACAGTGCAGGACGCATAACTGTCCTGATGTTCAGACAGTGCAGGATGCATAACTGTCCTGATGTTCAGACAGTGCAGGATGCATAACTGTCCTGATGTTCACACAGTGCAGGATGCATAACTGTCCTGATGCTCACCCAGTGCAGGACACACAGCTGCCCTGATGCTCTCACACAGTACAGGACACATAGCTGCCCTGATGTTCACACAGTGCAGGACACACAGCTGCCCTGATGCTCTCACACAGTACAGGACACATAGCTGTCCTGATGCTCTCACACAGTGCAGGACACACAGCTGCCCTGATGCTCACACAGTGTACACCACCCAGAAAAAAACAGTTCTGTGAATCTCCAGGAAGTCAGTCACATAATAAATGGTTAATGGACTGTATATCTTATTCCTAGACAGTGTTCATATTCAGTGCTTTCGAAGGATATGGGGGAGGTTTGCCCTGANCTATAATCTACATTGCCCCTTGCTGTTGAAATACATTTTGTCCTGTTCCATCAGAACACAGTAAATGCTCAGTTCTTCATGTCTGGACNATTCTTGAACATTCTTCCTACTTATTTCGGTTTGCTTATCCGAGTTACCCAGAACCCTGGTCCATAGCCCTCCTGCCTCTCAGTACACCTCAGAGACTGACCACAGACAGGCTAGTATGTGGTGCAAAACCAGAGTCTATCAGGTGACTTAAAGCTCTTGGTCTTCACCAGCTGGCCTGTGTGGCCAGTGGCGCGTCCCAGCCTTTTCTCTCAGAGATCACAGTGGATTAAAATCCATCTAAAGTGATAGTAACTCCCGTTCCTTCCTGGATTTTGAATAATTAGTTTGTAAAACATTGCTTGGTGAAATACCAGCAGGTTCCCCATTAGTCAATGCTTTCTGGCCCAGAGCTCATGGGACCAGAGCTGTAAGCGCTTGCTTGAACTTTTGGCCTAGAGACTCAGGCACTGCAGTACCTGACCTCACACCACTGTCAAGTCTTTGATTCTGTTTTTGTTTATTCTGCAGCCCATGACTCATCATTTCTGAGCTAACAAAGGTGGGGCGCTCCTGCCTCTGAATTCTGGTCCTTCATCTCTAATGCTTCCTTTACATCATACAAGCCCCTCGACCCTAAAAAGCCGTCTCAGCTCCTCCTCCTCAGCTCCTCCTCCTCGTGTTTAAGAGCTCAGCAAGCACATAATAAACAGAAGTGGCCTGGACATCACTGCCCTTGTTAAAAAGAAGCCAAACAGGACTGGGGGCTTTTCCTTGTGCACGCTGGGGATTTGGTGTTGCAGCCTCTCCCTTGCTTGCACCTTGATGAGTGGGGTCCCCATGTGGCTCTGTTCATGTACTTGGCTGCCATATGTTGTTGTCTTTGCAGGGTCCTGTAGCCAACTCCTCTTCCTCAGAGTTGACATCGTATTGATTAGAAAGAAGTTTCCAGCTTGAGGGCCCATCCATTTACTCCTTAGTAGGAGAATAGGGCCACATCACCAGTCTCAGAAAATGAGTTGAAATGCTGATTAACTGATGTTTTTGATTCATCTTAGAAAATATGTCTTTTTAAAATATATAGCATTCTTTAATTTATTAATTCTCTGGAAATTGCTCATTATGTAGGATAATCTCTAAAAAAAATCCCCGTTCTTAGGGTTTGACTTATTTATAAAATTTTAGCCTCTCAATGTACACTTTTTAAGGAGATTTACTTTTAGTTATGTGTATGTGTGCCTGTGTGCAGGTGACAGAGGGATCCAGAAGAGGGCATTGAGTTCCCTGCAGCTGGACTTACAGACAGTTGTGAGCAGCCAGATGGGTGCTGGGAAGGAGCTGAGTCCTATGAAAGAGCAGCTAGTGCTCTTTGCCCTTGAGCCAGCTTTCCAAGGCTTTGAGGCGCTGTTCCGTGCATGTTTTATGTTGTCTGCAGTCTGCTTTTTTAAGGTATATTGACTGTTTGGGAAGGAAGCACATGCCACCCTTTGAAGAATGAAGGAGCTGTAAGCGGATGTGAGTGACTCTTGGTGTTTCAGAATGGTATTAAGCTGTCTGCTGTTCACCTTAGCAGAAATCACTGGCCCTCTTCAGTAGCACTTGTTGTAAACATAAGGGGAGACGTTGAGTTTCCCCCGCTGTGGTGGCTTCCAGGCTTGCTGCTCCTGCTTATTAGTGTGTCTTGGTGTGTNCACTCTTTTTTTTCNCAACATCATATTTTTATTGATTATTTGGGGATTTCACATCATGCACCCCAATCACCCTCAGTTCCCAGTCCTTTCCGGTCCACCTCCCCCATCCTTGTGACAACACCCCCCCCCAAAAAAAATAAGAAAGGAAAAAGAAGTCCAATTTGTGTCAAAGGCCAAGATGTCCTTGGTGTGTGCATTCCTATTTCATGCACAGTGGCTGCTTCTAGCTCACAGAAAGTAGAAACTTTGGTCCATGTCTACACGGGAGAAAGTGTATTGTGTGCAGACATGCCTAATTCAGATTCAGTGAACTAAGAATGCATGTGCATGTGTGTGTGCATGGTTGTTTTCTGCGTATGTGCATTCTGGGATTGCTACAGTACCGTCACTGCCAAGCTGTGTTACACCTTGAGCATAAAGGACCTCATTCTTCTCCCAGCATCCCAGTCTCAGTTTCTGTGGGCCTGTACCCTGCAGAATCTAGTTATGGATTATGGTCTGGGCTTTAACTAACCATTTTAAAAGGCCAGTGCAATGAAAATTCTCAGTTCATTAAATTGAGGTTTACCACAGTATTTATCTTTCAGAGAATTTAAAATATTTTCCTAACTGCATTTAATTTTCAAAGGAATGGATCTTAGACCCATATATCCATTTTGTATATTTCCCTGGTAAAGGAAATTTGAGTTTTTAAATACTTGTCCTGTTCTATTTGGTTAAAATGTTGGCTGAAATTCACTAAGTTTATGGAATGCCCCTTGCCATTCAAAAGGCTCTTCTTGGAATTTTATTGTTGTTTCATAGTCCATGTCCAGTGTTGTTTGTTCTGGGAGACTTCAGTGTTCAGCAGATCAACCTTCCTAAACTGTTGGAGAATTTGGGTCAAAATAAGATGTCCACGTGTGGTGTACTTTTTAGGCCCATCTTCTACTAACAGCGAAGAGATGGTAAGGTGTAATTGTGTGTAAATCTTTGGCAAAAAGCATTTCTTAGAAGTTTGAGTTAGAGGTTTGGCCAGTGTGTGTGTTGGGGGGTACCCCCACATGTCATATAATCTTTTCCTACTCCTGTAATGGATTCATATTAGTGTTATTTCTGTTTTACACCAAAATTCTAAATACTTTCTCTACAAAAGGCTGGTCAGAGGATTGAACTGAATGGCATAGAAATTATGTGATACAGTCAAGATTGATGCCATCTTTTTGCTAAGAACAAACTTAGAAAATTTAAAAATCTTGTAATTATTTGAATTTCAAGTCATTTGGTCACGGGAAACCTGTCTGTCTATAGTGGTCTCCATGCAGACTCTAACAACAGTGACTTCACATTGAGCTCTTTCATAAGAAGAGGCTATTGCCACTGTCCAGAAGTAAAGTGCATTCAGTAGTGTCCTTTGCTGAATGGCCACTTTGTGTGCAGGAAAACATGTTAATAATACAACCCTCCAGTCAGCTGGAGCGTCAATGCAAAGTGCTGATCCTGGGTGACAACCAGAGACTTGTTCTTGGTGTCACAGTGAAGGACAAGCTGGTCGTTTCCGTCCTGCTGAAGTGCAGCTGTCACTGTGGCATGCTTCCTTTGTAGTCAGTAATCATGCAGGGCCCAATACCAGGACTGTTGCGTTGGGACANCACAAGAACACTAGAATATACNTCNTCTCTCTTTAGTAAAATAGCATAAAAACACAGATTTTAAAATCAGAAATCATTAGTGGCAACAGCTATTTGTAACTTAGGTGCTTCCTCACCTTCTAGCTAATTGGTGTGAGAGAAGATTTCAAGTAAAATATGGAAAACTCAGCCCGTTTTGCCTTTATTAAAAGACTTTATGGATATTTAAAGAACTGCTTTCTGATTATTAGTATCTTGTCACCTGAAGAGTGCATCTATACCTGCTGTCATGAGCTGTCCTATACATGCTGTTATGAGCTGTCCTATACATGCTGTCATGAGCTGTCCTATACATGCTGTCATGAACTGTCCTATACATGCTGTCATGAGCTGTCCTTCTATACGTGCTGTCATGAGCTGTCCTATACATGCTGTCATGAGTTGTCCTTCTATACATGCTGTCATGAGCTGTCCTATACATGCTGTCAAGAGCTGTCCTTCTATACATGCTGTCATGAGTTGTACTTTCTGGCTCAGTTATTTGTAAAATGTGGAGTTTTCCTTCACTTCTACAATTGTGTTCTTTTTTAAAATTTTTTCAAATATTTACTTTTGTGTGTANGTGTGTCTTGCCTGTGTATGTGTGCCACTCGTGTGCAGGGCTGTAGAGGTGTTGGATCCCCTAGCACTGAAGTTATAGAAGGTAGTGAGCTGCCATATGGGTGCTGGGAACAGAACTCGGGTCCTGGCAGCACCNACTCTTATTCCCTGGCCATCTNACCAGCTTTAGTAGTGTTCAGTGGAAGGAGTTCTGTCATTGTCCTTTGAGCTTCTGGTTGGCCCCAGCATTTAGACAATCCTCCCTGCCCTGTGTGTTGTCTCACTGACTCACCTTGGATATATTGTGTCAGGGACTGCTCCCAGGGGCTGCACACACACTAAGTACACCCTCTTCTACTGACCTACATAGCCTGACTGCTGGCAGTGTGCTCTGNTCACCCATAGTCNTCACACTGACTCAGAATATTAGCATTTCCCTCTTGGGATTCACTGTCTGAGAGAGTCACAGCATGTGAGCAGGGTATCCCTGAACTAACCCATGTAGGTTGTTGTTTGCTTATTTATTCATTGCTTTGCACTTCACTCCTTAGAGATTTCCATAGGAATTTTGTAGTGATTTGTAGGGACTCTTCCTGTCTCTGTGTTTGCACTTGGCCCTTGTAAGTTTTGCATAGCATTTGACAGATTCTTCTAAAGGGAAAACCAGACAGGAGTATAAACCCATAATAGTATTCACATATACTTAACAGCGTCACCAGGTAAGCACACAAAACCTGTTTTATGATTGGTAGCTTTTTGGCTGTGATGACTTCGTATCTAGGATGAGTCATGATTTCNATCATGAAATTGGGTTCACTTGTTTGATCTTGATTAGTGGTATTGGGTTTTGAGATTAGAAACAGACAAATATTTCTTTGATATGATCTTGGGAGGATTAGTGAGGAATAACTTGTAGTGTTTCTACCCATAACTGTTTGTAAGCCATGGTTGTTGACCAGATTCTCACATTGTCGTAAGTCACATGCCCAGAGAAATGGTCTTCAATGACAGCTCTTCTGGTCAGACTCTGAGTTCCAGTGTTTCGATACACTGATGCTCCAGAAACCAGTCACCTCACAGATCCCCTGCTCTGCACTCACTCTCCCTGGTGTCATAGAGCTTGCCAGCACTGTGGGTTTTCTTTCCCATGGACAGACTCTATGTCTTTTCTACATAGAAATTTACTTGGTTAAATTAAAAAATAAAAGAACAACAACACTTACTCATGGACCATTTAAAAAACTCTTTATTTTGCTTTAAAACTTCTGAACCTACATCNGGCCTTGGTAAAGCAAGGTGTAGCCACCTGGACAAAGTCGTCTGCTCTTGTGCTGATGAAGATCCAGGCACAAAATAGAAAGCTGCCTCCTTTTGTAGCTCATCACATGAAGAATGACATTCCCAAGAGCGTTGTCATTCTGAGTCTCGTGAACTCAATGCAGTACTTGGCAAGTTTGTCTAGACAAAGTAGTCTTAAATACGGGCATCTGTTTTGCATGCAGTAGTTAGACTCTTTAGATTACCCTTGAATATCGTGTGGAATTAACCCTATCAATTAGACTTTGGAGTTGTTCAAGTAAAAGGACACAGCCTTGTGGCAGAATGCCAAACACATGCCACTTTGAATAAAATATATGCCTTTCTGTTACTCTCCCCCCCCCAACTGTCTGAGCATCAAGTCATTCTGTTTTAGGTGGGAATGAGAGGAACGAGTCTGCAAATAGAGTATCAAATGAGGACAGTAGTTTGTTCCTGGATGTCTATTTTATACAAAGTCAGAATAAGTGCGCACACGTGTGCACACACCCACACCCACACCACCACCCCATGAAAAGGCAGTTAAAGGATGCACCATTGGCTTCATGTTGAGTTGTCCTGTTTTAATTAAGGAAACTTATCATTTAAGCANCTGTACTGNCCTGCCCTTAGGGTCCTGATAGGATATACCTCAGCTGCAGCCACTGGGAGTACCTCCTGTGCACATTCGCTACGTTTCCTTATAAAAGGCGGGGCTTGCCCACCTCTGGTCTCTGCCCCCTTCTCTACACTTTCTCTCCTCTCCCCTCAATANACCTCCCATGTGGGCCCTCTTGTATGGTGTGACTCCTTCCCGCCATTTTTAAAATATAACAGAAACGATGGCACAGACACTGTATGCTAACATGATTAGTTTTGTGTGAGACTTCTGATAATGTATTTCTTTTTCTATTTCCAAATGCGATTAATGTGCCACATAGTGTTAACTGTGCTCTCTCCCTAAAAACATCAAATGGGAGGCAGCATGTGGAAGCTAAAGTATTCGGAGAGGATCAGTGATTGATTTAAATATAAAAGGATTAATTGGTCCCTGAACCAGACTATTAAACTGTACTGTGATNTTGACTGAAAATGGAAGAATTACAAATGCATTGCAAAGAATNAATTATTAACCCTTTTCTTCTGCATTGCTTTTTGTGGTTTTAAGTACTACACTCCATTGCATGCTTGTTTGATGCAGAGAGGTTTGATGTGGGTACTAATGGAATAGGATGCAGGACAGGGCATCCCTGAGCTCAAGGGAGCTGGGGGAACGCCCACAGCCTGGACTTTGTAGGAACTCTCTCAGCATAGACGTCAACTGTTACTGAATGAGAATCTAAAGTTCTCATTCTGTGGGATGTTGNTAAAGAGGAACAGTGAGTGAATGGAGCCCTTTATCTCTTGCATAACTACATTGACAGTTCGGCTCTGGAGGATAAATGGTGTAAGGACACCATAGCCAGAGAAACACAAAATTCCAGTATTTCTAAGCAAACGAAATTGCCTTTTCTAATTCTTGTTCACAGGTGGGCACTTGAGCCAGGCATGTGCTTCTTTCTGAGGCATCTTGCTCATTTTTCCTTTGCAGGGAGAGGAAGCATGTTTTCCCACTTTGTGTTGGGATTCTTGTGTGCCCTGCTCTTACATGGCAGTCTGGGTGGCCGACAAGTGGTTGGTTCATCGGTGTTTGAGATCCAGGTCTTGTGTGGGTTTACCAATAATGTCACTCCCAAGTTTCAGAATGGAGCCTCCAGATGGTTCCCTTTGTCTTGCCTCACCACAGTGTTCCCTCCTCAATTGATAGGTGGTAGCTGTCAGTGTGCCCATCTCTACCGTTGGTCCTAGGGGCTCTGTTAAATCAAGCACAGCATATTCGAGAATCCCAGTAGAGAATGACTGGACTGAAAGGCTCTTCAGAGGCCATCCCTTCCCCTGTCTGCCTTCACAGTGTGCTGCTTTTCCCTGGGGGGAGTTAGTCTTGGCTGTGTATTTTCTGTAGTGTCTGTATCCTCACTGGTGCCTGAACTCTCTGCTGTCCCCTGGGGTATTGAGCAACGTAGCCGTGACGTATGTAAAAGTGAGGACAGCATGGATAGCATTCCAATGATAACTGTGGCATGTTCTGCTGCTTCACATCCTGTGAACATGAGGATGGGTCATACATTAAGTGATATTTTAAAAAATCATTTTCCTTAGATGTCTCATCTCTTGGTTAAATATGTACACTTCTTTCAGTTGTCACATTGGTTGATTTTAAGCTCTTTGGTGATTTAAAAAGAAAACCATCTTCCAGATTACTTCATTTGCTTCTGGCTGTGGCATGCAGAATCAAACTGGATATTCCAAGGTAGAGTTGGAGCAGACATTGCCTCAGGGTGATTTTTTAATACTTTCTGTCCCAGCTAGTCTGATGTGTGGGACATATGTTCTTAAATAACTCTGCATGCAGTTTTTCTGAGGCCCCCAAGAGCACCCCTCCAGCTGTCAAGGTCCTCCTGGTTGTCCTTTAGGGGAGTTGTAAGCTTACACAAGCTGTGGTTGAATTTTAGGCTTATTACCTGCATTTCCCTGTGTTGAACAGTTTTCTTCTTACTCAGTGTTGTTTTATTTAGCCTAAAATTCAGTAATGAAAGAGTCACGTGGGACCCAGGGAAGGGCTCAGTTAGCAAACTGCCTGAGCTCAGGTCCTAGTCCTCATGTGATAACTGGTAGAGTACTCTGCCTGTAACCCCAGGGTTTGGGATGTGGAGACAGGGCAGTCCTTGGAGCTCAATGGCCAGCCAGCCTAGCTGAATTGATGAGATCCTGGTTCAGTGAGAGACCATGTCTCAAAAAAATAAGAGGATGAGCAATTGAATAAGACACCTGATGTCAAATTCTGGCTTCCATATGCACCTATATACATATGCANCACACACATGAATACACCCACATGCACCTGTATGCACATACACACGTGTACACATTCACATGTACACACTCAAGCACATGCACACATACTAACATGCACACATAGGTATGGGCCATCACTTGATTCAGGTTTTTTTTTAGACATTGCCTCTTGGAAATTCCAGCCAGCAAACATCTTCTTTGTCCATCTCTGACTAGGGCATCATTACTATTAGGTCTAATTTTTTTTTTTTTTGATTGAGACAGGGTTTCTCTGTGTAGCCCTGGCTGTCCTTGAACTCACTCTTCAGACCAGGCTGGCCTCAAACTCAGAGATCTGCCTGCCTCTGCCTCCCGAGTGCTGGGACTAAAAGTGTGTGCAACACTGCCTGGCATCAGGTCCAGTTTTAAATGGGACATCATGTGGCTATTGCTGAGGTCACCCATTGATCCGTCTTCTGTTTGCTATTAACTGTTACTGGATTGGGACAGAATGGTCTTCTACTTCCCGAGCAGTTCGGTTACTGATGTTTTGCTCACTATAGGGATGGGATGCAGGTGATTTCTAGTGCAGGCACTGCCAATTGCTTGGTGAAATCTGGCGAGCTTGTGACATCTCTTGTCTTTAGGAAATGGCCAGGTTGTGCCGTTCTTAGCACTGTGAANAGAGTAGGCACTCAAGAGGGAATGTCTGAACTTAGTGTAAATGGCTGATGGGATTCTTTCAGCCATTGCTACTGTTAATAAAGCTGGTGGGTACAACTGCTAATACAAGATGATGTTTATTCAGCTGCTTTAATTTCATCAGTGTTTTATAATTTGATTGTTTTCAATTATGGTCAATTTTGCTTTGTAGAAAAATAATCTTTAAAGACAGATACTGAATGGAGTAGTCTGGTTTGACTAAGTTTAGTAAATTTCAAATGGAATTGTGTGCACAGGATGGAGAAATCGTCTGCTGCAATAAAAAAGATAATTAAAGGGAAAATGTACNTCACTTCTTCCCTCTGCCCACTGGAGGGGAAATGTTGACCCATAAGGGTCCCCTGCCGCCCTACTGAGANGCACTAAGTTCTTCCTCACTGTTTCCTCCTGAGAAGAGCCCAGTCTGTGGAGGAGCTCAGTCTGTGCTATGGCTTCTCCTTGCTCCTACTCCTCAGAGTTCATGCTCCCCATGTGGCTTCCAGTGCAGCTCAGAGCAGCATTTCTTGATGCTGGTGTCTTTCTTTAATTCCACATTCGTGTGCCTGACTTTCACATGACATTACAGCTGCCATGTCCTGCCCTCCTCTTTTGGAAGTGTGTCGTCCAGGCTCTGCCTGCCGNTGCTGCCACCTAGCAGTGCTACTCTTTGCTGCGGCATGCCATCTACCTTCTGGCTGCTCTGCCTGCTTGTCTACTTAGCTTGCACAATTCTGTTGAGAAGGATAACCTTTGCAGATTATGGATGACACCATGGCAGTTCCTGAGACTTTAGTCCAGTGTGTTGAGAATAAAAGTCGCCCCCATGCCATAGTTTCCACTGTGACAGACTTAGAGTGTCTGCCTCTGCCCAGCTCTGTCATCCCATTTGTACCCTCCCCTGCCAGTTTCTAAGATACTGTTCCCAAACATTCAACAGGGCTCTGTATGTAAGTCTCTGGACTGGCTTGCCTGCCTCTACCTCCTTCCTAATGCTCTCTTGCTGCTGTCCACTGCCCTCTCTGAACGCTCGAGTATGTCATCTTGTTTTATTTATTTCATAATCTCCCTCCCTCCACTGCACATGGGCACTCATTTTCTTAATGGCTTTGCTCTGGCTCTGCTTCCTCCTTAGACTGCAACTCCCACAAGCCAGGACTGTGGGCTTCTGGCAGCGTAGGCCCCTGGGCAGTGCCTGCACACTGGCACTCAGGATGCATACTGGTGGGATGAACTAGAAGTTGCCTGAGCTACAGGAAATCTTTGGTTAGAGCCTTTTTTTCTGAAAACACTTTGCAGGACAGTACTTTCAAAAGTATAAATGTTGATAATTTTAAGCATTCTCCTTTTTTTGTAGCAACTAGATACTGATTGTGTGTGCGTATAAATGAATACTGCCATACATTGACTTTCTAGGGTGGTATGCCCAAGGGATTACATGCTTCCTGTTTCTTTACTTCAATGCTGATGTCTTCTTTGTATTGAATAACTGTTAGTCAGCTCTGTCCCAACATTCCTTTTTTCTTTTAGTTGAATTTNCCCTCCCTGTGAAAAACTTGCCGAGCTACANTCAGCCACTGTTTTGAGCGTTGAGCTCTTGCAGTGTGTAGCAGTCTTTGGCCTTCCAACACTGTCACTCACTCTGCTGAAGGAAAGTGCCTTGTTTATCTCTGGTGGTTTTAACTGTTATGTCTGTGTTACGGATGAGAGAATATCATGGGCGGTGCTGCCCACAGAAGGTAGAGGAAGCCACGTGTCTGGCGCAGCTGTCTGGCACTGGAATAGTGTGGGAGATGGTGGTAGACANACTACCACATACGTGTCTGCTCCTGTTTTATTTTCCTGTTACCGGAAAACGGTGGCCTCCTTTGAGTACTGGTGAGTGAGATTTTGCAGCAATGCTGAGTATGAGGCCCTGTTCTCTGGCAGGCAAATGCTGAGTGTTAGAACACCTTTAAAGGACTTGCCACTCCACACTGAGTGTCAGCTGCTAGCTCAGAGAGTTCTCAAGGCAGAAAGTGTATCCTAGCATTTTTGCTTTCTCTGTTTTGCAAGTAATGTATTTAGAAACATAACTGGTATCATTACTTTGAATAGGGACAGAAAGTAATCTCATGATACTGTATTGATTCATATATATTGGCTTCCACTAAGTAAATTATATAAAATAGTAATCAAATGGGACTTCTCTGGATCCTTCCCTCGTTATTTTCATACTTCTTTTGATTCACAGAGTGCCTGAGATAGCTGATACATAGTCCTAGGTTGAAGAAGGAGGTGAGGTCATATGAGCAGAAGGGGCAGGAAGGCTGATGGGAGAGCAGTGTAGACAAACTCCCTGCTAGGGAAGCAGAGGTCTCCATGGAGCTGGTTCTTGTTAGGCTTTCTTTTGTGTGGCGTTTGGCTGTGGGGTGGCTTCCTGCTTGCTGTTGTTCACCTGAGCGATGACAGCATCTTGCAGCTCCCATCTGCTTTGGCTTTCTTGGCAGGTCACTTGTGCTGCTTGCTGGGTGTGTGAATCGAGGCAGCTGTCAGAGGTCTGAACTCCACCCTGGCTGCCACTTAGACTCCCCATGAGTGTCAGAACCTGTCATAAGGGTAGGGTGTTTTTGAAAAATGTAAGCACACATTTTATGATTTTAAAATATACTGTAAAATAGACCTTGTAACTTAGCATACAACATACACTNTAGCAGTGGGGTGCCATGCAGGCAGGCAGCCAGACCTGCAAAGTCTTCCCTGTTGGTCCTTAATAATGCATAGTCAGGCATTGGCGTGGGTGAGGAGCAGGATGAGAAGTTCTTTTGGTTCTTTGTGACAGTCGCTCTCCTCTCCTCTTGTTCATAGTGACCCAAAAACTTAGGAAAGCCACTGCTTTGTACTTCTGTGGGGGAAATCTAAGCTTGTGCATTTATTTGTTTATTCTTTAGACTTGTTGCTGCTTTGAAGCTCTGACTGACCTGGAACTAACTGTGTAGACCAGGCTGGCCTCAAACTCATAAAAAGCTACCTGTGTCTACCTCCTGAGTACTGGAATTAAATAGCTAGTGTTAGCCACCAGGCCTCTAAACATGACTGTGAGTNGCCTATGACAAATGTAACTTTAATCTGTATGTTCTCCCACTGAGTATTAAATGAGCTGTTTGGAGACTGTGGACAGGTAATCTGGCCTAGTGGTAACCTCAGGAGAAATTCGAATTCAGAACTTTGATAAGTCTTCTTGGTTTCTGTGTGCTGACGTCTATTGCTAAGCACACAGTACTGATAATAGTACCCTTTTTGCTGTCTTAAAAACCATCTTCTATTGCTTTGCCCATCAAACTCTTAGAACCTTTGGACCAAAGACAATTGAGTTATAGCCCTGTTATGTGAGGTCCCAGGGAAGAAAATTAATCCTTTAGGGCCACTATGACACTGCCCTTGCTTTAACACAGATGTGTGCTGCTCTAGTGCCAGTCCAGGAGCCCTGCGGTCTCAGAGAACTAATATGCCACCAAAGGGACAGTTTCATTGCCTAGGAACAGCTTAGCACTAAGGATAAGAT
>LZPO01033052.1:465669-485556 GCA_001675575.1 Neotoma lepida
GTGTGATGGAGGGTAAGCAACACTCCCCTCTGTTTGCTGTACACACGTAGGTGTACACGCTGTCATGTGTGTACTGCACAATATCTTTTTGTGAATATACACTATTCTGTACGTGTATGTGGAGAAGGGAGGGAAAGGGGGGTTAGAAAAAGTTTCTAAAGAAACAAAACTAAAATAGTAACTCAGTCACACTGATCAGAACTCTCCTACACCACCATCCTTCCAGTCTGCTGCCCTCCTTCCTTGCTTCCATTTCTCTCCTCCTTCCTCCTTCCCCTCTTCTCACCTTCTTGGAGCTTATTAGGAATACCAACCCACTGAAGGGCAGAGAGATGGCTCCAAAGTTAATCTTTTTTTAAAAATTTTGTTTTTGTTTTATGTGCATTGGTGTTTTGCCATGGGTGTCGGGTCCCCTGGAACTGGAGTTATAGACAGTTGTGAGCTGCCATGTGGGTGNTGGGAATTGAACCCAGGTCCTCTGGAAGAACAGTCAATACTCTTAACCACTGAGGCATCTCTCCAGCCCTAAAGTTAATCTTGCTGCTGTTTGGTTTGGTTCCAAGCACCTACATGGAGGCTCACAAACCTGCTACTCCAAACTCCAGGGATCAGTAGTGCCTTCTTCTGGTCTCCTCAGACTCCTGTGCATACTAGTGTGCATAAACTCATGCAGACAAACACACATAAAACAAATAAAAGAGAATGTTCAACCCTAAAATACTTCCGTATACATCATGTGCGTCTGGTTGTATTGGTACAGTCCCATGTTTTCACTGTTGACTCAAATCTGACCTCATGTTNCATACACAATACACCAGATGGTAGGGATCCAGGTGAACGGCCATGTTTGCACNAGCTAGCTAATGGGAACAGCCCTGACTTCCCAGCCTGATTACAGCCGTGCCTCTGTGAATGCCTTATAACCCAGAGAGTCTTCACCGTGTCCTCTCTGGAGGACACTGCCTGGATTGTACTAGAGTACCTGAGAGAAGTACAGAGACTGCTGTGTCTGTGCATCTTTGGAGACAAGGGTGAGTGGGCAGTAGCACACTAGTGGATTACAACTTGGATTAACTGATAAAATGACACAGACTTTTGTCAGTGCGGCCTTCCTCACCATGTTAGCAGTGCCATGACCAAATAGTCAGAACGTTGTATACGGCATCAGGGTCACTGGCAATCTTCAGAGCCAAATGGGACAGAGTGAAGTGTCATGGACGGTGATCATACACAACAAGAACTAGAGGCAGGACCTGTGTGATCTTACCTCAGTTGCTTTAGTGTGACATATGGCCAGCATCCACAGATATAAAAAGATACTGTGAATTACCTTTCACTCAATTCACGGCTAGGCTTTAAGTGTCTTGTCCCACATACATTTTATGACAGTATAAGCAAACTGTGTGTGCATGTACTTCCCCGCTTGAACTTGGTAGAAGCAAGTACACTATTTCGAAACCTGTTTCTCCTTCCTAACAGTTTCCACTGGAGTGTGCCTGAGTCTGTCTGATCATCTAAGTGGTGGCAGAATGGAGCCTCTGGAGGCAGCAGTCTGCGCCTACCATTGCTTTGCAGATGACAGAAGCATCCTCAGAGATGGCAGTGAGCTCACAGCACAGCACAGCCACTGTCACTTCTGGATGTTACCCCCCCCCCAGCTTGTTCTTTTTCTTACACTTTTCTTGCCTTATTTTAATTATCTTTTTTAAAAAGACATTTTGCTTTTAAAGTAATCAATGGTAAAAATAAGTGATTGATTCAGTTCTTTTTAAATTCATGCTTCTCCATTCTTTGTGGGGGATATGAGAAATGCAAATGAATACTGTTTGACATTCACCTAACAGTTCTTTTTAGTCAGCTAACTTTTAAAAAACAAATACATCAACTCTGCTATTTTGCACACACGAATCTTTTTGTTGAGTCAAGTTCTATAGCCGTTTTAAGAATGTGTCCTTCTTGGCTCTTCACACCGTTTCTCTGTGTACAGTTTGCAAACTCCGCTCTGCTCTTCCCACATCTGCTACTTGTTTTGTTGTCACTTGCTTGCCTGTGCTTTCTGCTTCTGAACTGCTCTGTTCATGTCCCTCTTTCTGGAGGGTTTGCATNGGTGTTTAGACTGTACTTGCCTCTGTGTGTTTGNGTCTGGCATTGCTTTTGTTCCTGTGCTTCCGTTCTCATTTCTCCGAGGGTGAGAACCACCACCCAACAGCCCTAATAGCTCTCTGCACATGCTGTGCACTTATATCTGATAACTGGTCACATTCGTTTTCGTGCACAGTTGGTAGTAGAGCTGTGTTGAAACCCATGACTCCCGACAGTTTCTTGTAAACCANGGTCCACTGAGAATAGTGGGTGTGTACATAGGATGAGTCAGCCCAGCCTCTCGGCTGAAAGACAGCCAGTCCACAGTCAGTAAAACTATGTTTTGGCTCTGTTAGGGTTCATCTTTCTAATTATCATTTTTGTAAAGAACAGCCTATTTTTACAATTGTTTTATGTCTATATGGCTTTAAACATGTTCTTTTTTGTGAACTTGAAATTTAGATGTATGATTATCAATAAGCCTTGAAGTTTTTTTTAAAAAATTCTCCCCAAATAAGCCACACTTTTGTAGTGTTATGTTGAACATTACTTCCAAGAGCAAATGCATCCATCCTTTGACAAAACTCACATTCTTAGTAAAGCAGGAAACGCCAGTTTGTAAGAACAAGCTCATCAGACAGGAACATGTGTGCTTCCCCTTGTGATAGTGATGTGCTTATCTTGTTTTCTATAAAATCATTATGATTTTATACTAGAAACAAGATTTCAGGGTTTTTTGAGAAGTGCTTTGAATATGCCCTATAATATTTTGAAGACAATTGTGAACAGGAGCTGCTTTCCAGAGGTGGCTGCATTAGTNGCGTGATATTGGTTCATAGGCAGATGTTCTCGGGAGCTCTTTGAGGAATGAGGGTGTATTACTGCTGGCTCAGGGCCAAAGTTAACAACTTTGAAAGAATATGCCACTGTAGTAATTTTTCCCTCCATGACACCTCGTTTTTAAAAGTCAATTTTTTGCTCATTGTGTGTGAAATGGAAAAGTGGATTGTTTCAACAGAATTCCATGACCTGAGATAAATTATAAGTGAACTGTAATGGCACACACCTGTGGTCCCATCTACTTGGGAGGCTGAGGCAGGAGGATTTTAAGTTCAAGGCCAGTCTGAGCAACATAGCAGGACCTCATGTCAATAAATAAGTACACAAAGAAATAGAATGTAAATTGTAAAAATAGATTATATTTTACTCTTCTATCCTGTGGAGACTGCATCACCGAGTTGTGGTATAAGCACAGCTCCCTCCTTAGTGCTTTGTTGTTCTGAAGTAGTCTCCACTGTGTAGTCCAAGCTGATCCCAGCACCTGGGTATATCTTCCTGCCTCAGACTCCCATGTGCTCACATGACAGGCATGTGCCAACCTAGTACTACTTCTTAAGCCAGTAACTTCAACCCTATAATAATGCTGTAAGCTATAAATTTGGCATTTTTATTATATTGTACTCCAAATAAGCAAAACCATTTTGTTGTCTCTAAAATGGGATAAAATCTTAACTTCATTGCTTTTTGATCTTGTTCATAATCCACTTTACAAAGTAATTTTTAAAAGCCCTGTTCCCCCCTTTATTGCTAACAGTGTTTTGCGTGTTTGCTGTGCAGGAGGCCCTGTAGGTTCTCCTGTCTCCAGCTGACAAGGGAGCTTCATGTGCTACTAGGGACATTGTGCAGAACACCTGTGAGGGTTAGGAACTAATACCTGTTTATCATGGAGGCTGCTGTCTGTTTGTCCCTAGCAGATGACAGGTAGCTTGGCTGGGTGGCCAGGTGAGCAGAGCCGTGTGTGTCCATGTGCTGCCCAGCACTGTTCCCTGCCAAACTTGAAACAAGTCTCTGGTTCTTTTTCTTTCAGTGAGCATTTGTCCTGTGCTTTCACATTCTTTCTTCATGGAGAAAGTAACGTGTGCACGAGTGTGGAGATTGCTCAGCACCAGCCAATCTATTTGATCAGCGAGGAGCATTTACACATGGCCCAGTCTTCACCTGCACCATTTCAAGGTCAGTCAGAGGCGGTGGGCTTGCTCTTCACCCTGCACCAGCACCACCAGATGGGTAGCTGCCTTGCCCGGTGGGCTGTTGGAGGGTGGGCTGTTGGAGGGTGGGCTGGAGTGTTGTAGAAGAGGGTAGGGTATAGTGGGAGGGGCTTGAATGGGTGATTTAAAGGTAAGCATGATCAGTTATGGACAGAGAAAAGACCCACTCCCATTTCTCAAGTAAACACATGTATGACATGGGCTTGGTGAAGCTGCNTAATTCTCTTCAGAACAAAGTAAGATTGACAAGCATTGAAGACCATGGTCTCTGGACCACCAGATGCGCAAGCCAAAGGGCTGTCATTGTGTCTGTTGTTCTGCGATAAAATAACTGACAGAGATGGCTGCTTGCCAGTGACAACTGACTTTCCAGATTCTATACTAGTTTACAGTTTGTTCAATGATGTTAATGTCAGTATTATTTTCTTTTAATTACACACTGTGGATAAATATCTAGCTATCATTTGACTTTATACACTGATCTCTTCATCATTTATTACCTTTACCATCTTGCTGTCCCAAAATAACTTTGTCTTTTTGATTTCACCAAGCATTCTAAATCTATATCTTATTCTTAGGAATTCAGGATTTTCTATGGATAATAGTTTTTAACTGTTAAAAACTGTGAAAGGTCTCATTCTAATTTATCATTTCTAGAGCTATCTGGCTGAAAAAGGTATGGCATGCAGAATGTAATTAGCCCCCTCCCCATACATTCTGATTTATTAAAGAAATAATAAAGATAAGTCTACCTTAAGNGGGGAATGTAAGTCTACCTTAAGTGGGGAGAAACCTTGAATTCTTTTACCTGGTTTTAAGTCTTGCCAAGAGATACCCCTGCTACCGTTCTTCATCATTTACATTTCAATTAAACCATAAAACTTCATAAACCGGGCGGTGGTGGCGCACACCTTTAGTCCCAGCACTCAGGAGGCAGAGGCAGGTGGATCTCTGTGAGTTCGAGGTCAGCCTGGTCTACAAAACGAGTTCCAGGACAGCCAGGGCTGTTACACAAGAGAAACCCTGTCTTGAAAAACCAAAGAGGGGGAAGAAAAAACTATAAAATTGATACNAAATTTAAAACAACCCAGTTCTCAAAACACACATGAAATGTTACACAGTATGTGCTGTTGCAAAATCACCAGATTTATTTAAATACTATGTTTATTTGAAAACTTGGAGGACCACCTGACCTCATCTTCAGTATTATCACTCAGAATAAAAGAATTTATGATGATATCAAAGTCATAACAGAAGATAAGTAATTTTCTAACCTTGGAAGTTAGGAAAGGTAGTATCAGAAATATANGTCCCTAGAGACCAGGTATTTTAAGTAAGCTATCTCTCTTCTCTCGTGTGACACATCATTCAACTGCTTTAAAAAATGGTTGGGTGAATGTGGTACACTTAGAAATTGTCTTTATGAAATTCAGTAATATGGGCAATGAATAAACACCAGTAGAGAAAAATTCTTTAAATTTTTAAAAGCTGACCCCCCAAAAATGACACCCAATCCAGCTATGGTAGCACATGCCGGTAATCCCAGCTTTTGGAGGTGAATGGAGGTAGGAAGGTGAGCAATTCCAGATCAAGCTCAGCTGCATATTGAATTAAGTCTAACTTTGGCTGTGTGAGATTTGTCTCAAAAAGCTAAAAGGGATGGGGTGAGGAGATGGCTCAGTCAGTAAAGTGCTTGCTGCACACCCATCAGGGCCTGAGTTTGATTCCCAGCATCGGGTAAGAGCTGGGTGTGACATACGTATATCCCCAGCATTGGGGTGCCAAGAATGGCAGGTTCCTGGAGCTTGCTGGCCAGCAGCCAGTCTAACCAGATCTGTGAGCTTCATGTTCAGGGAGAGACCTTGTCTCTCAAAATAATGATGGAGATGCAGTAAGGTGGCTTAGCGAGTGAGTCTAACCCCTGGGATCCATGCAGTAGAAGGAGAGAACAAGTTCCTTTGTCCTCTGACCTCCATAGTTGGACACATGAACTAATTTAGAAGACAGAGCTGTGGAGAGGACTCCTTCTGACGTTGATCTCTAGTCTCCAGGCTCATGGGCACACACCGGTGTACACACACACACACACATGCAGTGCATCCACAAAGCCAAGGGGGAGGGGGATGCTTCCCACTATTTGAATTTTCTGAGTCCCCTGGAAAGGATTATTTGGGAGACCCTTTCACAGGGCCACAGTGTAAGTACCATGNTGATTGCCATTTGTTTCTGACTCGACCAAAATGAGATGGGCTACAAAGACTGACAGGAAGCAAAACTATTGTCAGCTCCATACTGGAGGTGAACATGACATGAGAGTGTTTATCACNGACCCCTTGAACAGTCACACTGAACTCACAAGTAAGCTGTACGCTTCAGGCTCTCTCTGTGCATTAAGACCTGCTATTAGGAGCTNTAGTGTTGTTACGTTATCACATATTGTATACATCCTCTATTATTCTTTGATTATAACCTGGATAGTGGGTCTCAGGGTCTACATCAAGTGTTCAAGTGCCAGACAGCCTGGNTGCTAAATGTGGTGTTTNTGTTGAACAGCCATTATTGCATAGANAGGCATGGATTTTAGTGTGCAGATAGTTGATATAGTATATATTGATAGAATTGAAAATGTAATGCTATCCCTACTTGATTTCCTTCAAAAATGGATGTAATTAAAGTACACATAAATAATTCTAAAATAAANTTAAAAATCACACTGTGAAAGACTGTAGGATTTAAAGCAAAGGACATGAAGTAGTGCTCTGTTTTAGCCTAAAATGACCAAATATATGTGATAATTATTTCTCCTTTCCTTAGTACTGGTGAGTCCTTATGGCTTAAATGGCACGCTAACAGGGCATGCATACAAGATGTCAGACCCAGCCACCCGCAAGCTGATTGAGGAGTGGCAGTACTTCTACCCAATGGTGCTGAGGAAGAAGGAGGAATCACGAGAGGAAGCTGAGCTGGGATATGACGATGACTTCCCTGTAGCAGTTGAAGTCATTGTTGGTAAGAAAGCCTTTACCTGGAGAACTTTATTTCAGCTCCATTGTTAAAGAGATGACCACTCAGACAGATTCTTCAGATTGTCAGCATCTGTGCCTGTGCTCTGTGTGCTGTCATGGTCCCTGTGCTCTGTGTGCTGTCATGGTGACTCGGGGAAACATGTTCAGGCAGGTGTGCTTGTGGTAGTAGTTTATTTTTCTGTTGACCTGCTCACTGTGACAATGGAATTGGGTGTGTGGACACTTTCTTAGGCCTGCTCCTTGCTGTCTTTCTTCACAGGTGGTGTCCGGATGGTCTACCCATCAGCTTTTGTGTTGATCTCTCAGAATGACATCCCAGTTCCTCAGAGTGCTACCAGTGTTGGAGGCCACATCACAGTTGCGCAGCAGGGGCTTGGTAGTGTGAAAGACCCCAGTAATTGTGGGATGCCTCTGACACCTCCCACCTCTCCAGAGCAGGTGGTTATAGGTGAGTGCAGTCAAGCATGTTCCTGTGAAGAATTCCTAGAGCTTCAGCAGCGTAGCAGACTTCTAGGTGAACGTGGTGGAGATGGAAGAGAAGCAGAATGTATGGGTCTCAGAATTGGACCTGTGTCATCTTAGTCTCTACTCTAAGGACAGTGTTGGCCTACTTCTTGGTTCAGCACACACACTTCCCCAGCACGCTTATATCCGCATTTTTACCCTTGGACAGGAAACTGTGTGGGTTGCTTTGTTTCTGTTTGTTTTAAACAAATGGCAAATGCTGTGTTAGCTTTGTGTCATGTGACCAAACATCTGAGAGAAGCACTTAGGGGAGAGAAGGTTTGTCTAGTTCCAGTTACACCGGGTCAGCCATCCATTGCTGAGCTGTATTCATTTGGACAGAGCATTATGGTGAGACTCTGTTGGGTAAGAAGTAGAAAGAACATAGAGCAAGTGGCCAGGGCAAGATTGCAGTCCCAAGGACACATCCTCAGTGTTCCATTTCCTCCAGCCAGGAAATGCCACCTCTCCATAAGCTTGGAGAGATTAGTCCTTTGATTTCATCAGAGCTGATGGTCTCTGGAAGTGCCTTACAGGAACACCCCCCCAAAAAAAAGGTGTTTCCTAGTCCAGTCAAGCTGACAGTTCGAGTTAACCATCACAAGGTCTGGACCGGGAATGATTGGAACCCTTGCCCAGCTGACACTAGCTATCCAAGGACAAATATGCAGTGATTCTTTTTCTACCATGACAAAGTTAGAATAGCATGAGGGGCTCTGAGTAGGTGCTGTATCTACAAGTGGTCTGCCTTCAGATGCAAACACTTGGCAGTTCACACACTCATCCATGGAAAATGGAGAGATTGTTTGAATTGAGACCAGTTTTGTCCACTCTGTCGAGTAACAGACTTCCTGTACTAATACTCTTGGCTATAATAGCTTGTTTTAATTGGTAATCGCCAGCACTTGTGTTAAGTGTTATGTTATACACAATTCAGAGATGGCTTAAAATATGCAGGAAGATGTGCATAGATTAAATGCANGCATTTCACGTGCATCACTCACCGGTCAGCACGTCCCTCCCCGGCCTTGGGTGAGGCTGCACACAGGACTCAGCAGAGCGTTTGTGTGACCCTTCCTGAAGAGGTTAGCCGTTGACCAATTTTTATTATAACTAAATTGAAAAAGGAGATACTTCCTTATATTTTGTAGTGATCCTCATAGTCAAGCTTTCTTGATAGAAAGACCCTGTCAGTATTTTGAGTAGTTCAAATTTTACTTAAAAGTCTGTATTCTTAACAATTGGACTTCTTGAAATTTTTGTCATTTTAGTTTATCTGGTTGTTTATCAGCTTGTTTCCAGATACTTAGTGAAATTTGTGTTAACTTAAAATGAGCCTTGACCTCCAGTCACTTCAGAACTCTGAAGTTCACAGTTCAAAAGAGTGAGACTCTGTCTGTGATGAGTTTTATATGGCCTTGTAACCCTGGATCATTACACGCCTTCCCCCTTAGCTCTGTGTATCACTGCACTGGTCCTTGGGGAAGTGCTCTCCCCTGTTCCTCATTTTCTAATCTACACGAAGAGTTCTGGTGTCTTTGTAGTTAAATGAACTAGTCCATATGTACCATGATACAGTGCTGGGCTACAGTTTGGCATTGTCTGTTGGCCACTCCCTTAGAAAGAGGGTTGCCTTGCTCTTGACTGCCCANAGCTCTTCTGGTAGGTCAGCTGGGGCTGGTGGGCTGGCTGGCTAGTGTTGCTGAAATCACAATGTCCTTCCGGACAGCTAGCTCTTTTCTCTTTTAGAGGCCTAGAATACCAGAGACAGCAACTTTGAGACCCTGCCATTCACAGCATTTCCATGGATGTTTGAGGGAGTCTTGTTATCTGCTTTGATGAGTCCTTTGTCTAGTTCTTTGGACAAACACTTGAGAACCAGGTGGAAAATGAATTGTTTTGCACAGTGAACCAAGTCTGAAAAAAAAAAAAGAAGAAGAAGATGATAGTAGCGAAGTATAGGGTCTCCTGACTCCTGCACTCTGTCCATCTGCAGTGTTAGTGCTTTGGGGGAAAGAAGGCACCAGCTGTTGAAAGTGTGGGTGTTGCTGGGTTGATTGTTTGTTTGTTTTTAATGAGGATAGGCCTAAACATCCCACGAAGCAAAATTCATGATGCAGTCGTCATGGAGAGTATTTGTATTAGAAAGGAAACGAGATATTTTCAAGATAACAGTGCAGCTTTTCCAGAGTCTATATGCTGACTTTTTTGGTCAAAGTGTTTTGTACTTTTGTTTGTTGAGGACAGAGCCCACAGTACATTTATTAAATCAAATAAGAGAAAGCCAAGAGCTTCAGCAACTGGTGCCATTGCAGTGGGTGTGGCAAGAAGGATGGGCCGTCCATCCACAGGGTGTAGGGCCTACTGGGATGCACTTGAGAGAAGCCAATGAGTGCCCCCACCCTGCCTCCGACAGCCTGTGGAGANGCCCTCTTTAGTATTTTAGTGCTAAGCTTGGGTAACTGGTGTTGGGAGTAAGGCAAAGGCAAGCAGTTCCACACAATGAAGCTATGTGCTAATAAATTCTTTCTCTTGCTTGGATGAACACGGAGCTGCCTGTGCTGCTGTCTGCCCCAAAATGTACTGATTGCCTTTAGTTTCTGAACTCAGGNCAGTAATGCATGCTTGCATTTTCAATATTACAATTATGACCCTTCCTTACAAGTTAAGTTGCATCTAAACCATATGGGGTAAGATGTTGCTATGTGTCTTCCCAGGCGGCATGTACATGTTTATCAGGTCTGCTGCTTTAGAGAGAACACAAAAAAAATCATACAGACCTGGGCAAGTTGATATTGATTGGTTAGTGGTGTGTGGGGCGGGGGGCAGATTTCCTCATCCCTGTAGATAGTGTTATTGCCAGGGGGTAGGAGACAAAGTTTCACAAAAATGAGTTTTAACAGTTAAAATATGCAACAGTCTGTGTACCATGCGCATCTGTGGCAATCCTGATGTGGTAATTGTGCTTGTTTTCCAGGTGAGAGTGGAGGCGTGCAAAGTGGTGCCAGTCACCTCGTTTCCCAAGATGGGGGGATGATAACTATGCACAGTCCAAAGAGATCGAGGAAGATCCCTCCTAAACTCCACAATCATATGGTCCATCGAGTCTGGAAGGAATGCATCCTCAATAGAGCCCAGTCTAAGTATGTGTGCATCACAGTTAGTCACATTTCCTTGACTGCAGGGGGAAGAGGGCAAGTCAGACACATGTACGGCTGTGTGACCAAACCCGAAGGTCTTCAAATTGTTATTTTTATGATTTAAACTCAGTGGAATATGATATAAAACAAAGATGTTAAAAAACAAAACATTTCTTTATCTGATATGATTATTGTGGAAAATTCTCAGGTTCTTGAACATCTGAAGATTGGCATGGTGTTGATGTGACATTTGCCAGCAGGGACAGCTCAGATTTACCCTGATTGTCAGAATGGTAATCAGGGTTTGAAACTTCTTTGTGTGATGCTTTGTGAGTGGTTCCCAGTTACAAAGGGAAACCAACTTCTTGGACAGTGGTTGTCATGTGTTGGCCTTGTTTTCATGGCCAGTGTACACCTGGGTGATGCATCCCTGAGGTTGCCTTGAGGGTACTGTACTGTGTTCCTTTGACCAGCTCTTCTTCTCCTGCCCGCTTTATTTATTTATTTATTTATACACACACGTATATTTGCAATTGAGTTTTGTCCGTGTGTGTGTGTAGAGAGGTATATATACACACACGTATATTATTTTTACCTCTATTTTATGTGTATGTGTGTTTTGTTTGCTTGTATGTTTGTGCACCACTTTCATGCCTGGTACCCACAGAGGTCAAAAAAAAATGTTGGATCCCCTGCAGCNGGAGTTGTGGATGGTTGTGTACTGTCATATCATTGCTGGGAACCAAAACCCCTGAGTCTTCTCCAAGAGCAGCCAGTGTTCACAACCCCTTTGCCAACCATCTCTCTAGCCCCTATTATTGTTATTATTCTTAAGAAGCAGTGCCACCTGGGAGGTAGTGGCGCACACCTATAATCTCAGTATTCGGGAGGCAGAGGCAGGTGGATCTCTGAGTTTGAGGCCAGCCTGGTCTACAGAGCAAGTTCCAGGACAGCCAGGGCTACAAAGGAAAATCTTGTCTCGAAAAACAAATAAACAAATGAACAAAAAAACAGAAACAATGCCTTTTGAGGACAGAGAGGTGTTGGATCCCCAGGACATGGAGTCATAAGCAGTTTTGAGCTGCCAGACATGAATCCTGNGAACCAAACTCAGATGCCCTGGGACAAAGCAAGCACTCTTAGGCCCTGAAGCACCTCTCCAGCCTGTCATGTGGATGCTCTTGTTGATAACTAATAACTGCTCACCTGGCAGTTCTGAATGCTTCTGAAGAGAGTGCTGTTCAGAGTTCTGTGTGCAGGGTANTACCTGACCTTTGGACCAAGCTTGTAGCACACTGATGGTAAATATTTACTTTCAGACAAATTGATTCTGGAATAGGCCATTGAAGGTGTGCTAGACAAACTCTAAAATACTTGTATAGAAAATCATAGTCTAAAACTTGAAGACTATCCCCAATCACTTAGAAATGATCTTTCCTTCATAATTGGTGCAAATATTTTTACTTCTATCTTCAATGCCTATATAATTTTCAGTCAGCATTTCTTTCTCAGTACCTTCCATTTTTACTCAAACTAAAAATAGCCTTAAACCTCAGCTATTTCTGAAAGATTATGGCCCTCTCTTCCTAGCACAGAGTAGGGAGCCAAGACACCCCAGGGAGGTAGGAAAGGCTGTGTCTCGGGAGTTCCCGTAGAGCCGCCCAGTGAGTCTGCAGCATCAGCTACTGGGAAACAAGTCCCCAAGCATTGCCTGTTGTCCTGCTTCCATTGGCTTATTACTAAGGACATGTGGGTGTGGGAGATAGTTTTGATTTCTGCTTTTTAACTCACATTAAAAGTTCTAGAATATTGCCTTTAGATGCTATTAAATAATGCAGGAGTTTCAAGACTGATTCAACAACCTATCAGAGTATATGTAATGTATAGATGTTGTCAAACAGTAATTTAAAAATTCTTTCATAATTTTAGATGACTTTTATATATATCATGTATGGGGAGAATGGGAGTGTGAGTGTAAGTGCATGGTATTAAAGCCAGACCTTGCTCATGCCAGGCAGAAGTTCTAAAAGTTCTAAAAGAAAATGAAAATGACAGTGAATGATACTGAGTGGTGTTCCATTGCTGTAAATACTGTCCATGCTAACTAAATATAAGATGATCTTATAAAGAGGGGCATTTTGAACCCTGCTTCTGTGTGTAGAGCAAATAGGTCATTTACCTCTTTAGTTGCTCTGGACTAACTTATCAGCAGGATCCATTAATATGTAAAATGTATTCACAAATTAAGAGAAAAAAAGACGTTTTCTCTATAGAGGAATGAATTATCTCATTTTTATTTGTACTTAGTCACATTTTCACCCCTTCTAGGAGGAGCCAGGTATCAACTCCCACTCGGGAAGAAGAGCCTGCTCACAATCCTGCTGCTTGGGATTTTGTGGACCCAACCCAAAGAGTCAGCTGTTCCTGTTCCAGGTGGGTGTGGACAGGAAAGCAGCAGCCACAGAGAGCCTGGTCCATGCTATTGACCAGCCACGGGCCACACAGACCACTGCATCTCAATCTTTATTTGCTTTGAAACTTCCGCCAGTAAGGAAGGAAATAGATTTGTCTGATATGCAGATGATAATTCTGTTGTCAGGATTCAGTGTTTGAAAACAGGTTGACTGAAATCAGTAGGACTTTAATGAGGTGACCTCTCAGATCCTTTTCGTTGGTAATTTTTGTTATCATTAAAGGTGCTGAAAGCTGAAGTTACTGTAGTTGTGATGTCTTAGTTGCTGGTCTGTGGAGTGTTTTGATGGCTCCTAGAGGTTTGCCTTTCATCCCTTGACTTACCAATCACTGTGTGACTGTTCAGGGTCTCATTGCCATGGATTTTTGTGTGGATTTTAAAGTTTTAAGAGGAGACAAACTTCATCTCCCAGTTCAGCTGATGGTTAGAACAGACCTTGCATTTTCACTCATGTGTCTAGAGTTTCTAAAGCATAGGTTTCTCATGTGGCTTTCATGGGCCTTCTAGAAACATAACTGTTCAAAAGATGACCATTTATTTCTCAGTTCAGGGCTTTTACTGGGGTGTTAGTGGATTGACTTGGAAAAGGGAATGCAAACCCTTTCCATCAACTCTGATAGAGTAATGTGGGCCCCTGTCCTGGTCTCCCTGGCCCCTGTGCTCTTANGAAGCGTTGACTTAGTAGGCAGCCGCCTCTTCTTTCAGCCCAGTACCACTCATGGTTGACTTGCTGTGGAGGAGATTTGTAAAGAAGTTATTGGCTTACTAGGTGTCCTCTCTGAGCACATGCTGCTCTCCCTCCTGTCTTGGGACAGATGCACTTTGCAGTAGCTGGAGGGAAAAAAAATATATTATATATATACACACACACACACATATATATATATATATATTACTTTACTCTTAGCTATTGTGAATGGGAGGGTGTACCTTCAGCAAGTATGTGTTTAACTTGGGCCTATTCTTCTTTTTCCTGATCTTTTCTATGATCTAAATTTTCGCTTAAAATATTCTTTTACTGATTAGTATCACATTAAAAGAAAACCAGCTACCATATATTATTGTGGGTGCATTTCTAGTATATATAAGTAAATAAATAGTGTTTAACTTTTTGTGCTCTGGGATTGTCACTAGTTCTTAGCCAAACTCTTATTCCCAAGGCTTTTCCTTGAAGCCACTGACTGTGCTGCCACCTACATGCTACCTGGCCTTCTCAAACCCTGTGCTCTCATCTTTCATTGTTAGGGGGGCCTTTGAGAAACATCCTTGCATCAGGCATATGGCTTTGTGATAGAACACTTTCCTNNCTCTTTTATACACTCAGCCTTGGGTCTAAGCCCCAGCCAGCACTCGGAAAAGAAGGAAATACCTTACACCATTGTTTCCCCTAGACCTGCCCCCTATTGTGGTGTTTCCCTTGGTCACTTGGTGGCTTTTCTTGTCTTCTGGATCTGGTCCATCACAGTCACTTCCTCTGAGGTGTCTACTGTAGCCTTTCCTTGCAGCCACTGGTGTTCCTGCACTTTGTGTCTCTGCCTTAAGTTTTCTCCTCCCACTGTTACCCCTCCCCCTCCTCCAAGGCTGCTCTCTACATCACTCAGGCTAGGCTCTTGGTACTTGGGGCTTTGGCACATGCTCTCAGTGCAGGGCACATTCCTGCTCTTAAACATTGTGCAGCTGAGTCATTTGATGGAGCTGAAAGAGCTGGCTTCAGAAAGCTTATACACGTTACAACAAAACCTTTTCTTGAGAAAAATCCTGCAGAAGACCAGTGCAGCTCCCCCTCCCAGGGACACCTGGAAGACAGTGGGACCTCTGAGGAGTTGCTCACTGATTACTGTGCCCTTGCTGAATAAAACACAACTCCCTTGTACTTTTCCTTGAGAGCCCTTTTCCAAGTCAAGCTTTCTTGTTTGTTTGCTTTGTTTGTTTGTTTTCTAAGATTTAGTCTTAGAGGAGTGAGGAATTTGACCAGAGTGTTTGCAGAGTATCTGCTGTAGGATTGCCAAACCCTATGGAATGGTCCGCTCTTACCACTATTTAACAGCTGAATGGAACAGGGCGTCCATTCTGTTGTCCCACTAAACCATCCCATTATGCCACACAAATCCATTTTACTGCCCACAAGGGCATCATTTGGTTCAATGCAGCAGTAATGTAATGCCACCCAAGTGGCCTCAGAGTCACTGCTGCACCACAGGAGAGCTTGCAGTCTTCCCTTGGAGTGATTTACAGACAGAGAAGCTGGCTGACCTGCTGTGGAACTTGGCTGAGCAGAGTAAACTTGGCATCATTTAGTGGCCCAACCGAGCTATTCCTCAGGCCTGTGGTTGCCAAGAAGTGTGGGCAAATGTGGCATTTTTGCTGAGGTGAGGTGGGTGTGCAGATGTGGCATTCTAGCTGAGATGAGGTGGGCTCAGGTGCATTTGTTCATGTGTTTTGACTCCCAGCCTTTGACCTCCTTCACAAGTATCTGAAATTCACGATTGTCTCACATTTCCTCCCCAGATATAGTAGGGGCAAGGCTATGTGTATATTTATCCCTTTAAGTGATCTTGTTTATCTTAGTTTCATACTTTGGAGGGTGGAGCACAGTCATTTTATTCTAGTTTACAACATTACAAGTCATTTAAGCCATGTGTATATAGGTAGAGTGTTGAGAAATAGAGATTGAATTTTTGTTTTTTTTCCTCTTCTGGTCATTTAATGTTATAGCCTTCAGATGCAGTGTGAGTAGGTTATCTGAAGCTCTTGTCTAATTAGCAAGATTTGGGATTAGCAGGNTATTAATTTATATTTCTCATTAAGTCCACTTTTTATCTGCTTGAACTTATATGTGACTGGTTCTTGGCTTCTTATCGGGTACTTGTATTTTTAGTGATTATAAGCATAGTTGGATTGTGGAGCCCTTTCAGATGTCTGTCATCCAACATATGCCTAGATAGACCCTTATCAGAGATACTTCTTTTGTACTGTTGCAGTCATTCCGTTATCTGTATCTGAGTACGTGTTGACTTCAGTTTAACTCTCCTTGTAGGCATAAACTTTTAAAGCGGTGTACAGTAGGACCCAGCCGACCTCCCACAGTGTCTCAGCCAGGCTTCAGTGCAGGACCCGCATCATCTTCATCCTTACCACCGCCTGCTTCTTCTAAGCACAAAACAGCAGAAAGACAAGAAAAAGGAGACAAGTTGCAAAAAAGACCCTTGGTGCCCTTTCACCACAGGCCCTCTGTGGCCGAAGAGTTATGCATGGAGCAGGATGCACCTGGACAGAAGCTAGGGCTGGCAGGGATAGATGCCTCCTTAGAGGTGTCCAGCAGTCGGAAGTATGATAAGCAAATGGCCGTGCCTTCCAGAAGTACAAGCAAGCAAATGAATCTGAATCCTATGGATTCACCTCATTCCCCTATTTCCCCTCTGCCGCCTACGCTCAGCCCTCAGCCACGAGGTCAGGAAGCAGAGAGTTTGGACCCACCTTCTGTCCCTGTGACTCCAGCCCTCTATGGAAATGGGCTAGAACTTCAGCAGCTGTCCACGCTGGATGACAGAACTGTCCTTGTAGGCCAAAGACTGCCTCTGATGACAGAGGTCAGTGAGACAGCCTTATATAGTGGGATTAGGCCCTCGTACACGGAGTCGTCAGATAGGTGGTGGCAGAGTTTTCGTCTCCCGTCCAGTGAGGATGCTGAGTTCCGGCCTCCAGAGCTCCAAGGGGAGAGATTTGACACAAAACTGGATGTGAACCCAGAGAGCACTGCACTGCAAAGGTGAGGTGACCCCCTGGGTGGGACCCTGNACATCCATGCTCTCCTCTCCCTTTGCTAAGCCTTCNCTGACTTGTAGACTCTGCACATGAGGAGTGTCTCAAAATCCAAATACCTGTTCTCCATGAGACTTAGCAATGTGGTATGTTAAATACATGGCATGTAAAGGTTTTGCTGTGGCATTTTAGGACACACAATGTATATTCATTTATTTGGGGGCTACTATTTGTTATTCAAGAATGTAACTTTAAGATTGGATTTCCCATATTGCACACTCAGCTCTGTCGTTCTCAGCCCTTGGCATAGGCGACCTCACATGAATGNCCCTGCAGCCTCTTCTCTGTCTGTGCTGATATGCTGACCGAGGAGCTGGAGCTGTGCACTTGGGAATCTGACCTGAGATTGTGTGTTGATACCCTGTGTTTTCTGTATAGTCTGGGCTCGGACACAGCGTGGACTAACAAAGCTGCCTTAGTTCTGTCTAACTGTGCTTAANATCTTGAAAAACAAAAACCTGGTACTGGAGGTTTACTAGGNTTTTTCAATGTTGAGTTTAAATTTTCTTTTAAATCNTAAATACTGGGCTGGTAAGATGACTCAGCGGGCAAGCACACTTAGAACCAGGCCTGGTGACCGAGCCTTTCTCTTTCCTATGAAGTGCTTATGTTCAGCTAACTGAGTACTGTGCTGAGTCCGCATCAGTACTGCCCAAGCCTGATGACCTGATTTAATCCCCAGAAGGGAGAGAGCTGACTCTCTGACCTTCACATGGTACATGTGCATGCACACATACAAAATAAATAATAAAAAAATTCAAAAATCATAATACTGCTTTGAAAACCAAGCACAGTTTCACCTTATCTTACTGAAATTGTCACTTCTTTTCCCTTTTAGACTCTTAGCACAACCTAACAAGCGGTTCAAAATCTGGCAGGATGAGCAGCCTCAGGTGCAGTCACTTCCCTTCCTCGACCCGTCACCTCTGTCACAGCAGCCTGGAGACACTTTGGGAGAAGTCAATGACCCATATACCTTTGAGGATGGTGACATAAAATACATCTTCACAGCAAATAAGAAATGCAAGCAGGGAACGGAGAAGGACTCCCTNAAAAAGAACAAGGTACCATTGACTGCAGAGGGAGTCTAGCAGGTTGTGGGTTTTGGTGTCTATTCAGTGTGTGTGGGAGTCTTCTGAGGCAGAATGTCTGAGGTAGTCCTGCCTGGTTGCTCTGTCCTCATACTCATGCTCTTGGTACTATTGTATGGAACAGCGTTTTGTTCCTTTTTATGTCATGGCTCACCTTTGTTCCAAAGTCAGCCGAACATAAAGCAAGCTGCATATTCTCCAGGCTGTAGCTTGTACCGTGCATGCCTCCTCTCATATGCTAATTATTGTTGGCCTGTGCTCCTTGCTCATTTCTTTTAAAATATTTTCCAAAATACTTAAAATGTAAAGCCAAAAATGTTGAGAGCAGTGTCTCTTTTTATGAAGAGCTTATGTTCACTGTGCAAGAGCTGTGCCTGTATGTTCTCTGAATCCATGTCAATACTGCCCATAGAATGTCAGCGTGAGCTGATCTGGTTCCATTGCCATGATAGTGAGTACTGGGTGTGCCTGCTGGCTTTAGCCATTTAAGGAGCTGTTCTGGAGAGAGTAGGGAAGTTTGGCAGTTAAAGAGGCCAATAGAGTCAAGGGGACAGTGTACAGGATCTGTGTAGATCCAGAGGCTTGCTCTGTCCTTTTAACATTGGTACAGTTACTTAAGACAACGTTTGATAGCATGACAGGTCTGTGGTCAAATGCCACTAGAACCACTGAGTCACTGAGAACACCTAGAGGGTCAGAGAGAAACGGGGGTTCTTGATTCTGTGCAATGCAGAGCAAGGACACGCCTTCGATTCCCTTTGGTTGCATAGACCATGGTTTTTCACACTGCTCATAACAGTTCCATTCGACGCGCTAATTCTTTGTGTTCTCCCTCATATCCCACACTTTGGGTTGCTGTTCATGTGTTTTGTTTGGCTGACTTTATTACACAGTCAGAGGATGGATTTGGTACCAAGGATGTCACTACACCAGGTCATTCCACGCCGGTGCCTGATGGGAAAAATGCCATGTCTATTTTCAGTTCTGCTACTAAAACAGGTGTGTACATTGTTATTTGACTCACTTGGATTGTTGCTAAAGTAAAATGCAAAGGAGATTCTCCTCAATTTAAAATTATATTCTATTGCTATAGCAGTAATTTGATCTCAACTTCAATGTTTTTCATGGATTGTTTTTCAGTTCTTTTCAAAGCTGATAAGCATATTTGAAAATAATTGTGTCTAAATTTAAGTAGGACCTAGGAAGGAAATCCCCAGCAGACCTTGTTCACTGAGGTCCAGTCCATGTCCTTCCCTCTTCCTCAGCTGAGGAGCCTGCTCACTCTGTGTCCTTGCCTCCTTTCCCGCAGATGTCCGGCAGGACAATGCTGCTGGCAGAGCTGGCTCCGGGAGCCTTACACAGGTGACAGATTTGGCACCTTCCCTGCACGACTTAGACAACATCTTTGATAACTCTGATGACGATGAGCTTGGGGTGAGTCTGCCGAAGCTGCATGTGTGAGCCCCGCCATGTGGTAGCTGGGCCAGCATTTCAGGATTTGGTTGTTGTTTGCTTCACTGGACTCAGGACTCTCATTTTAGGCAGTGGTTCTCAACCTTCCTAATGCTGCAGCCCTTTAATACAGTTCCTCATGCTGTGCTGACCCCCAACCATAAAATTATTTTTGTTGCTACTTTATAACTGTAATGTTGCTACAGTTANGAATCATAATGTAAATATCTGATATGCAGGATATCTGAT
>LZPO01033052.1:486252-533684 GCA_001675575.1 Neotoma lepida
CTTGATAGTCCTCAGATAGGGATGGGCTCATGGGAGATGGGAGAATCTTGCAGCCTTCCCACCTGGACTCTGTTGAGTGTGGGACTGGTGGAAGCATATGCATTTTTTAAATCAGTCTGAAGACAGGCAAACAAAAATCCTATTTGATATTTTGTTACATTGGGATACAGGAATCTTAATTCAAATAGTTGATACCTGAAAGAAAAGGGCATGGTGGTGTAACCAACCAGCTAGGAGAAATGACACATTTCCTTGCTGTTGATCTGAGTCTTGGGGAGTTCCCCTTGAATTTGACTGTCAGGAAGATGAACACAAGCCAGGCTGGGGTGGAGGGGCATGAGACCATGGCAGGTGCTTCTGGTGGGATGAGAGTAAAGCATTGCAAGGAAATGAATTGAATCAGCCAAAGAGAAGGAAAGAGCAGGTGCTGTGTGGAGGGCTCCGTCCTATTGATGGCCATGGTTTATAGTGCCCGAGCTGTCTACTCTGCACTTGTGACTTCATTCCCTGTGCAAGTTATAATTCACTGTTAGGCTTAATGAAGAAATGGTTCTTTGAGGAATATATTTTAAGCATATTAAACACAAAGGAGATTGAACATTTTCAATAGAATTTTTATTTCTTTGAGATAAGAGTTTCTTCTCTGATTTCAACTCTAGGATTTATTTGATAAAACTAGTTTACCTAGTGAGTAGAGGTGGGAGGCTGCTGGCTAAAGTCAGATGTGTTGAATTTAATTGTATATTCAACTATATATTAAGTAAGTAAATAAAAGGCATTCTGTCTGCAAGATCTTTTTTTACTTTATTATCTTGGGTGTACTTTGTTTTGTGACCAGCCCATTTGAGTTCTTAAAGGCACTTTTTGCTAGTAAGGAAGTTGTCTTGTTCTCAATAACTGACCAATTGTCTATGCATTTAGAGATTCTTGGATGGAGCTGCCCTTGTGATGGAGGAAGTTATCTGTTAAATGGGAATGGTAGATCATACAACAATAGCTTTGGAGAGCACAGGACCACTGTTTTAGCTGCCTCGTCCCACGTAAGGAAAGCCAGCCCCACAGCCAGTCACTGCTGGATACTGCCGGCCAGCTCCTGTGTTGGCAAAGCTGCACTGGTACCCACCTGAAGCAGTGTTGCTGAAGGCCTATGCAGTCTGCCCACCAGGCCCCAAGAAAGAGACTCCCTGGCTCTCTCTTCCCAAGAAGCTTGTTAGCGTGTCCCTGGTGTTGCTGCCTGCAGGTGTTCTAGGAGCTGCATGAGGATGTACTGCTTTATTCTTAAGGGTCAGTAGACCTGCACTTCAAGCCTTCTAACAGTACAACTCTGTTTTCAGGCTGTGTCCCCTGCGCTGCGCTCATCCAAGATGCTGGCTGTTGGGACTGAGGAGCGGCCCCCTGGGAAGGACGGAAGAGCTGCTGGTCCTTACCCACCAAGTAGGTGCAGGTGCCTGAACTGACATGGTTGTCACTGAGAACTCAAACTTCAGAAGTTAAGCCTCTGAGAAGGCAAGAAGCTGGTCAGAGACAGAAACCACCCTCATTTGAAGCTGAGTGGAGCCCCAGTTTACAGGGCAGGGAGACCTGTTGGGGTTGCTTCACTAGTAGGTCAGAACTGCACACTTAAGTTTCAGAGCTTGGCACTATGAGAATTTACAGAAAATGTTTCCGCTTTCAGAAATGTAATTGACTTGTGGATAATGAATGTTTGTCAGGATTCATTGTGCAGTTGTATGTTTCCTTTTGAGGCAGTTGATGTTAGTGCCCTGCACACGAGAGGACAGAGTAGTGTAGTCTCTACCTGAAGAAAGTGGGGGCCCTGCACAGAGTCGAAGGCAGCTCTGTAGACTCCGAACAGACACATCCCATTGCAAATCACCCTGTAATTTCTGCTCATTCGCTTCAGTTGCTAATGAGAACAAATGGAGGGGAAAACCACCATGTCACAGGATGAGTCAAAAAGTTTTATGAACCATAAGTGTAGTGCTGATTTACTCAACTGTAGAAGTGGGACATGTACAGAGATTGGATTTTGACAGTTAAGTAGATCCATAGCTTTTTAAACTAGCAAAGCTTTCTCCAGCATGACATGGACGGAAATGAATAATGATAGCCAGCCAGTTGCTGTGCTTTTTTTTTAATTAAACATTTTTCTTTTTTTATTACTCTGCACTGTAGAATTTTACCAACATGGAATTTCATATGAAAGACACATGTACATATAAGTAGGTCAGGTGAGGACTTTGNATGTGCTAACCAGTTATTCCTTTTTGTGTTTTTCTGTGAGGGCACACACAGGAGACATGGCAGTGTCTGGAGATGTAGCTGAGGCTGTCCACTCACTGCAACCCTCCTACAGTGTCATGGTTAGACTATGTGCTAGCGTTTTATTTTTATTTAAAAGGCGATTATTTTAGAAACAATGGACTCAGAATTTGATGGTAAAGTACAGGTTATAAAAATGAGTTAAAATGTAGCCCAGAAGTAAAGAGTCAGAAAGATCCAGGACAAGACATATGTGACTGTACTGGTGTAGAGAGGGCAGAAACAGACACAGACATAGTGTGTAAACACACAGTGTTTCCCCTCAGCAGTGGNCGTGCAAGCAAGTGTGCTGTGTTCATTTCTGCTAAGCTTTCCTGACTGCTGGAAAGCTATGAAATACAGTGTCTACAGGGGCACCGCCCAGCAGAGTCCAAAGAAGGTAAAGCCAGGGCCACATTTGTACATCTACTNAGGACACCCCCCCAAGTAATTTTGTTAATGAATTTCTACTGAGCTTAATGTATCAAGTGTCATTTTAAATGTAACCAAGTATGAAAAGTCACTGAACACTTCCTTGGGGGCTCTCTGGAATTGTGTGTTTTACACATACAGCTGTCTCAGTTTAGTCCAGTTCTGTTCTGTTCTGAATGCCCAGTAGCCACTTTTGGCTAGTGCATACAGATGGAAGAAGATCCATTATTACTAATTCATGTATGTAACAATGAAGGATCAATAACACTGAACAGACCAGTTGCCTATGAATTTCTTTGAAATCTCACATCTTTTTGAAGAAAGAGTCCTAAAGAAGGCACAAAAGAGAAAGAGTTGGACCATTCAGTTCAGTTCTCGAGGGCTGCTTATTAAACGTTGGCTTCTGCTCTGTGCTCTGGGGCAGAGGGATCCTGAGTAAGAAGCCAGTGGTTTGGGGTGAGGTGGAGGGTGCAGGGCAGCTGGGAGGAATGGCAGGGCACAGCCCCCTCCAGTCCTCCATGTAATTGCCCATTCCTTCTTCTAGGAACAGTATTGTGCCAGCCAGTTCTCTGTATGGAGGCCTGGCATTTGTTTCTCAGGCTTTCTGCTTTCTGGCCTGGGCCTACTCTTAGAGCTGTGTCTAGGTGTGTTTTCATTGCAGTGAAGCCCTGGTTGGGAGGTGGACACCAGTGTGCTGATCTCACTCCCTTGTGTTGAGTTCACATGGTGAAGCACTCCCTTGGCACTGTGTTCTCTCATTAGTGTGCAGTGTGAGGTGTACTTAGAAAGCTTTGGGTGGAGACCAAGGGTCNTCTCCCTTAGGACTATCTGATGGGAAGAATGGTGGAGAGTGCTTTGTCAGGTGGGCTTGTGGCAGGTGAAATTGTATTTTGTTTGCCTTGGTGAAAGTGAGCAGGGTGCGGGGGGCTTTGAAAACATAGGGCTGTGACTTTAGTAGGTAGCATTAGTAAGGCAGGTGGCCTCAGCACAAATCAACTTACCATGTTTCTTACAGGAAATTTAAAACAAAGCTATTCATTTATGTATCTTAACTTTTAATAAGATTTTATTTTTACTATTTTTAGTTGTTTGTGTGTTTATATGCATGACTACAGGTGCCTTGGGAGGCCAGAGGTATTGGATCCCCGGAACTGAAATTATAGACATTTGTGAATTACCATGTGGGGGCTGGGAACCGAACCTGGGTCCTCTGCAAGAGCAGCCAGTGCTCTTAACCATTGAGCCATCTCTTCACCTCTGTGATTTTGTTTGTTTAGAGGGTCTCATTATGTAGCCCTGGCTGCTCGGGAACTTGCTGTGTAGACCAGAATGGCTTTGAACTCAGAGATCTGCCAGCTCCTGCCTCCTGAGGTCTCAGCAGTACTGGGATTAAAGCCTTGGCCATCATTCAGTTTTAAAGTTAGTATACAGAATAATGAGCTCCATTATGGAAATACATACACGTTGGTTTACGTTCCCTCACAGCCCTTCCTATCCATCCTGCCCCCTCTCACTGGTCCCTATCTCTCCCCAAATAGAAACTCCTTCTCTGAAGCCATTTGGGGGGAGGGTAAAATCTTTTATCNTAGTCAGAAGCTTAATATTTTGATTCTAATNAGAATTATGCTTTAATCTTGGAGTTATTTCTCTTTGGCTTGGGGAAATGTTAGGGGTATTGGGTACATTTTTCAAGTTAGCCCTAACCCTACAGTAATCTTCCTCATTGTTTGAATAAAATGTATTGATTTGATTGGAGGCCTTTCTCCTGCTTTAGGTTAATAACTTGTATATAGAGTTTCAAATAGTTGGCTTGGTGGGCCTCCCTACTGGTAAACATTTTTAAGTTCCTTATAAGTGGGGCATTGTTAAGATAGAAGGTACCTTGGCCATTAACTTGGGGAGCTGCTTTTTTCTTCCCTGGAGCAGGCACCGTATCAGTCCTATGTAAATTCCACTATAGACAGCAAATAGAGCTAAAGGCCTTGATGGGTAGCTCACAACCGCCTGTGACTCTTGCTCCAGGGTGTCCCGTACTGAAGCTATTGGAAGCTACCTTGTCCCAACAGAAAGCAAGCAAGCCTGTTAAAACTTACACATCTATGAAAACATTATATGGGGGGGGTGGCAACTCACATAACTAAGGGAGACTGAGGCTAGTTGGTGGGCGAGGCCCTGAGGG
Organism: Neotoma lepida; assembly: GCA_001675575.1. NCBI lineage: Eukaryota > Metazoa > Chordata > Mammalia > Rodentia > Cricetidae > Neotoma > Neotoma lepida. The sequence goes on from LZPO01033052.1 coordinate 491,165, forward strand.
AGGATATGTCTCAGACATAGTTGAGCTCTGTCTGGAGAGAGTGGATCCAGCTCTGCCAGATGCTGCAGCCAGGGTATAGTCAAGTTCATTGTTCCATATTAATTCTTGCTTAAGGGCTAGGTGCCAGATATTAATTAGTTAAATGTTGGGGCTTCAAGAAAGACAATAGCAGAGGAAATGGGGACATCAAAAGTGATGACAAATCACAAACCCCAGTTCCAAATACAGGACACCACCTAGTGGTCATGCTTTGTAAGCACACTTGGATTGTATTAGGCACAGCTTGCTTTTGAGAATCAGAACCTAAACAAGCCCATTAGTGAGCTGTCGTAGATATACTGATACTGTGAAGACATGGGTACTGTGCATCTCTCCTTCCTTGATGGGGACAGAGCCCAGGGATGTGCACAGGCTTGGGAAGCACTGACAGTAAACTGTTTTCCGGCCCCTAAGTGTTTCTTAAACTGTGTGCCCTGCCCTGTTGACAATATCTTTAGAGATTGGGTAGTATTACTAATCCTAAGTGTAAAACTTGAATATCAGTCTAGAAAGACAGTGTGGAATCGTTTCCCCACAAGAGCAGGACTGTGGGATTCAATTACACTAAACCTCTCATCCTGCCTCTAAATATATTTTATTTTCTGTAATATTTCAAAAACAATCGGAAACAAGAGTTTTTCATAATGTAGATGAATTGCTTCCACTTTCTGCTTAACTCGACTCCTTTAGTTTTTTCAGAGAATNAATTATTGAAGAAAACTGTATATTCTGAAGACCTTGTTCACTTCATTGGCATGATACCATGTNGTACAGCACTGGGAAAAGGGTGGGAAAGTCCCAGGGAAGTATGGATGCCCCAGGGTGACCTGTGTCTTGACATTGCACTGTGCCTGAATGCATGTCGGAGTTTTCAGGAGTCTTGCTGTTGAGATGCACTTGTAATTTTGTTTTTAGCAGTTGCAGACTTGCAAAGGATGTTCCCCACCCCTCCATCATTGGAGCAACATCCTGCATTTTCTCCTGTGATGAATTATAAAGATGGAGTAAGTTCAGAGACAGTGACTGCCTTGGGTATGATGGAGAGTCCTGTGGTCAGTATGGTACCCACACACCTCACAGAGTTCAGGATGGAAGTGGAAGATGGNTTAGGAAGTCCCAAGCCAGAGGAGATAAAGGTAATAATCAGTGCATTAAATCCCCAATTCGGGGTGGCTTCCAGCTGGGCTCCCACATGACCTTTAAAGCAGTGCTGTATGTGTCGCACACAAGTTCGTGAGGACTCTGAAACTGGAGCACAGCACTAGCATAGTCACTCTGTGGCCGCTGCTTCAGTGACAATGTTGGCAGTAGATTTTTTTTTTTTTTTTTTTTTTTTGCCTTATCACTGTAGAGAACTATTGAATGACAAGAGATTCTCTGCCTGTGTTTTATGAAGTACTGAGTGACTATGGCTGGTTCCAATTTGTTGGCATTAATACCAACTCCATTTTGTTGTCACAGGACTTTTCATACGTGCACAAAGTGCCACAGTTCCAGCCTTTCGTGGGGTCCTCCATGTTCGCTCCCCTGAAGACGCTGCCGAGCCATTGCCTCCTGCCTCTGAAGACACCCGATGCCTGTCTGTTCCGGCCCTCGTGGGCGGTTCCTCCTAAGATGGAACAGCTGCCCATGCCCCCTGCAGCTGCTTCCATTAGAGACGGTTACAAGTACGTGGGGGACTCTGCCGGTTACTGTATATGGTACCACCTTACCATGTCTAAGTGCTTGTCACGAGGTGACTGTAGCTTACCCTCTGAGACTGGTTTCTTGATCATTCTTGCTTTTTGAGCATGTTGTCTTGTGTGGGAAAATGTGTGTTTATTTTTAAATGAAATTTCCTGTAGATAGACAACCTAAGATTATTTCAGAGAGCTACGTGTCAGGCTAAGCTGCTGTTTGCTGTAGAATTGGCACTTGGAGTTGCTGATATTTTTTGATGGTGAGAGGGGCTTTGATTTGTGTAAGGTAATGATTTTGGTGTGGTATTTTTAAAGACACTTTAAACTTANGGAAAGCAGCAACAGATTGATATGAGATTTGGAAAGTGAAGGGAGGCATTTATGGCGACTTGGCCAGTTCGTATTGCCCAGAGAAATAGTGTTTGTATTAGCAGTGCACACTCTGCTTTCTCTGAAATAAGTAACTTCTGAATCAGATGAAGTAAAAATTTACAAATGCTGATGTGAATCCGGGCCAAGTGCACGTGTGGACAAATGAACAGGTAAGTGTNGTCGGTTGCTCAGTCTCACTACGGCTGTAGAGCTGAGTGGGCCCGAGCACATGCCCCTTCTTAGGGACAGTTGTCAGGCAGTGAGATTGAATGGAAGTCTGGACTTAATATAGTCTTATTTTAAAATGTTAGCAGCTAATTCAATGATAAGCCTTAGGAGCCAGTGAAACAAATTTGTGGGTCAGGACTCACTGTAGGCCACAGCTATAAATCAGTGACAGACCCCAGCAGTTTTTGGTAGTCAGCGCCAGAATGAGGAACTGGGGTGGAAATGGGACAGAAGGACTCTGGACTTGGAAGCCAGAGCCACTNTGCCATACGACAGTCCTGCCTTTTGAAAAGTCTATGTGTGTGGGCTGAGAGGACCCCTGGACCTGGATCTTCCACTCTTTAAAATGGACTATTCTGCCCTGACTCTACCCAGAGCTTTGGGAAAGCTCCAGCAGCTAATGGCTGTGGACTGCGGAGGAAGAGAACTGTGAAGCTGCCCTGCAAGTGGCTGCCCTGGGCTGCTGCCAAGCTCCAGTTGGCTCTAGCTTCTAAACGAGGCCTGGGGCACCAGCACCAGACACCCCAGGCACGCTTGTGCCCTGACGGCCGTTCATAACATCAGGAGCCGCTNAGCACTTTAAACTTGCCTGCACTCACAGGTTCCCAGGACAGGCTCTGATAGTTTTCAGTCTGGGTCATCATTCCCACCCATTGCATGTGTCTTCTGCAACCAAAGATGAGCCTGGCAGTGCTACAGAGCACTGTCATGCAAGGGAGGTGCTTTATATGCACACAGTCTAATGGTATGGCTGTGGGCCAGCCTTGGACACTTACTGTGTGGCTGGTGGGTTCTTTGTTGTGCTTCATTCAGACCCAGTACTGGGTCTAGGCGTTGCATTACTGAGCAGCACGGCTCTACATTGTCACTTCCTGCTGTGCTCTCCAGTGTCCACCCCCCTGGGCTCATTTGTTACACTTGGTACACTCGCTGACACTTGCTTCAGGTCTGCTGTGTGTCATGTAACTTTTCTCTGCTGNCCGTCCTGCTTTTCACATAGGGTGGGTTTTCAGTCCATTCTTAATGAACAGGGGAAAATGAGGCTGCTAAGTAAGAGGAAGTATTTGCTATCTAGAGAACAATTGAATTATTTAGATTTTCAGTTAGCAGTCATGGTTCCTTTATGATCCAAACCTGCAGAATCATTTTAGAATTTTGTTGAACAGGAAAACTTAAAAGGAGCCTGATGAGTATGCAGATGGGTATTTATCGCACTGTTCAGTTTCTACGTCAGCTTTTGTCTGTACCCAAGATACCCCCGTGTGTCAGGGTTTACATACTGCCTGCTTTAGATACCTGGGCCAGTGGTCTAGGTCATAAAAGATTACAGGGAAGTGACTTGTATAAGTGAATGGATGTGTAACTCACCAAGGAGCATCATGGTAAGCACTGGGTTCATGTGTCAAAAAGAGTCATTAGGGCTGAAAACCTTGCTGTCTCTGATGCCTTGCAAGTGCAGAGCGGGCTTGTACACTGTCTCCAGGTCCGTGGGAACCTGTTGAGGATGTGTTCTATGGTGGTGCAGACACGGTCTTGTTTCCTGCCTGGCTGCTCTCCCGCAAGCCAGTGCTTATGAGATAAAACAGCCCAGTCCATCTCAGGAATGAGAATGACTGTATGTAATACAGAACATTGAAAGATGAAGGAGACTGAAAGGAAACTCAAGAAATCTCCCTGCGCCTGGGGACCAGCATCTGTGCATCCTTCCCAGTGACTGCTGAATGACACTGACCCCTGTGCAGAGCAGGCAGATGGGCACAACAACCACACGGTACTGGGAACATGGGAGCCAGGCTAGGGCTGCCTTCTCCCAATTAGGAAAGCACCACATTTGAGTGTGTATTTGGTTACAGCTACTTGAGTATCATTACAGAATGATAGCCTCAGAGAAAAGTGCGCAGGCAGGCTCTCAGTTTCAGAAATGACAAAGATGAAGTCGCAGAGTAGATGAAAACAGCACCCTGAAGCGTTCCAGCCCACTCTCACATTGCACATCCAGACACTCATGCAGGGCCGTGGTGTGGGCTGTGAAGTGTGTGTAGCTGCTGTGGCTGCTGTCCTTCCTCACTGCTACCTTGTGTCTGTTACAGTAATGTGCCTAGTGTCGGGAGCCTCGCAGATCCAGANTATCTGAACACACCACAGATGAACACACCAGTGACGCTGAACAGCACCGCCCCTGCCAGCAACAGCGGGGCCGGAGTCCTCCCATCTCCAGCTACTCCTCGATTCTCTGTCCCCACACCACGAACCCCCAGGACTCCAAGAACTCCCAGAGGTGGGGGTACTGCTAGTGGCCAAGGGTCTGTGAAATACGACAGCACTGACCAGGGGTCACCAGCCTCCACCCCCTCTACCACAAGGCCCCTTAACTCTGTGGAGCCTGCCACCATGCAGCCAATTCCTGAGGCCCACAGTCTCTATGTCACCCTGATTCTATCAGATTCCGTGATGAATGTCTTCAAGGACAGGAACTTTGACAGCTGTTGCATCTGCGCCTGCAACATGAACATCAAAGGGGCAGACGTTGGGCTGTACATCCCCGATTCCTCCAAGGAGGATCAGTACCGCTGCACCTGTGGGTTTAGTGCCATCATGAACCGTAAACTTGGTTACAATTCAGGGCTCTTCCTTGAAGATGAGTTGGATATTTTTGGGAAGAATTCTGATATTGGCCAAGCTGCAGAGAGGCGCTTAATGATGTGTCAGTCCACCTTCCTTCCTCAGATGGAGGGGGCCCGGAAATCCCCAGAGCCCCCTGTAAGCCTCCTCCTCCTCCTGCAGAATCAGCACACGCAGCCCTTTGCTTCTCTCAGCTTCCTGGATTACATCGCCTCAAACAGTCGCCACGCACTCCCCTGTGTGAGCTGGACTTATGACCGAGTGCAGGCAGATAACAACGATTACTGGACAGAGTGCTTCAATGCATTGGAGCAGGGGAGGCAGTATGTGGATAATCCCACGGGTGGGAAAGTGGACGAGGCTCTGGTGAGAAGTGCCACCGTACACTGTTGGCCTCACAGCAATGGTAGGTATCCCAGAATGTAAATATGCATCAGAAGTTATCTTGGTGCAAATGAAAACTTAAAAGCTTTCTTTACTACATCACAAAAATGTAAGATTTAAATCTAAAGGGCTGGAAGTGAGGGGTATGCTGATTTCCTTTACATTGGAGGGATGGTGGGGGTATCTTTCTGCTGAAGCTTTTGGAGAGAAATAATGGCCTCCTGAAACTTTTCTGTTACATTAAATCACAAACAGGCAGTGCATGTCTGCAGCCCGTGTCTGCTGAGTATCAAAGTGGCCAAGTATATAAAATTGATGGTCAGTATTCCTGCATCCTGGTATCCAGTCATCCTTCTGGATGCAGTTGCTGTGGTGCCTCTTCCTTGAAACCAGTCGCATATGTCCTGAGTACTTTTTCCTTCTGGTTTCTCAGTGTGGTGCATCTCTTGGGATAGTGACCACATCTGATTTTATTGTAGTTCCTGGGGCACATCCCAGGGGCATGTGCTAGTTAAAAGTGCCCATCAGCCCAGAGTCTAGCTTAGTGGTAGAAGCCCACGCTTCTGTCCCTAGCACTGTGGGCAGAAGGGAGAGACCTACCTCCAGTTGACATGCATTTTTTGAAATGCATCTGGACTTTACAGATGCTGAGTAGCACCACCTCTACTCTGTGACAGACACATGGGGCATAAAATGGTGACTGAGAGAGGAGGGCACCTGCCTTTGTGGACTTTGTAATCTATTTGGAAAAGTGAACATTGCATATTAAATAACCACACAGGAAACACGAGCAGAGCCCTCCCACCCCCTGACTCCTGTGGGGAGTTCTGGGCTCCGCTTGAAGAGGCAGCAGCAATTGCACTGAGGTTCCACAGTGGCACTGAAGCTCTATGAAGCTTGTGCCCCACGGGGAACTGAAAGGAGGTGTAAGAGCCACAGCTGGGTGGAGGCTTTATCCAAAGAGCAAGAAAGATAACCAGTCATGAAAGGTATTATTCAAAGGTAACAAAAGTCTACATTCTGACCATAATGTCGGTGAAAATGAGAAAATACCAAGGACAGATCTGGGAAAACCAAATAGAAACCAGTTGGTTGGGGCTGGAAAGGTAGCTGGGTGGTTAGGAGTTTATACTCGTGCTTGGGAGGGAAAGGCAGGGAGATCTCTGTTAATTTCAGGCCAGCCTGGTCTACATAGTAAGTTCAGGCTAGTAGGGATATATAGTGAGACCCTGCCTCAGAAAAAAATTTAAAAAGAAGGAGGGGGGAGAGCCTGTGCTCCCCATGTAAAAGACCTGAGTTCAGTTCTCATCACCTACATAAAGGTACCCACAAATGCTTGTAACTATAGCTCCAGGGGGTCTGATGCCCTCATCTGCCCTCTCTGGGCACCTACACTCTAGTGCTGGTACCCACATACAGGCNCACATGTGTGCACATAATACTTTTTTTTCCATTTAGGTTTATATGTATGGATGTTTTGCCTGCATATATATCTGTGCACAATGTCCATGCCTGGTACCCACAGAGGTCAGAAGAGNNTGCTGGATCCCCTGGAGCTGTAATTACAGATGGTTGTGAGCCACCATGTCATTGCTGGGACTTGAATTCCATCCTCTCCAAGAAAAGTGCTCTTAACTTCTGAGGCATCTCTCTAGCACCAATTTTAAAATATTTTAATAAAAGAAATAGTTACAGAATAAAGAGAAAATAAGTAGTAGCTTGCTTTAGGAAAGAAGTAGGCACATTTCAGAGCTCTCTAGGCAGAGTGGGCAGAGAGGGCAGAGAGGCGTTGGGGCAGGGGCCAACCAGCAGTCCAGAACGTGGCTGGTGTCACCAAAGTGATTAGCCGTGGCTTCTGAGCACACTAGAGCAGAGGGAAGAGGCCAGCCTGGAGGGGTGGGAATGAGCATTACTACCCTGTCTCTGAACAGCTCTCAGTGTTGCAGGAGGGAAGGGCACAGCTAACTCCTGAGTACAGACTGGAGTCTGACAGGAAGGCAGAACGCAGTGGACTAGGGGCATGTGCATCAGGGGAGTAGACAAGCAGGAGTGCTTCCTGGAGGTGGAGCCTCAAGAGTTCTGCTTATTTTTATAGCTGCCTGGCTTCAAACACAGTGGCCCTCAATATCTACTGAATGAATTTAAGAAGTAAAGATCTGAAGTACTAGATNATCAGCTTAGGGGTGGGTGGGGCTAGGGCATGTCTGTCCATACAGTGTGGCCCCTGGACCTTGTATCAGCAGTGGCCTTCCGTGGGAGGAGTTGTCTGTCTTACTTCAGAGCAAGTCTGGGAGGCTAAGATGACCACAAGTAGCCGATTTGCTGTGGATNAGTGAGGCAGGAGACAGACTTGCAGAAAGTGATGCCTTAAGCTGGATCTTGTCAAAACACCGTGCTTCGTGTACTCAGGCAGCATTTACAGGAGACGCTTGTGCTCCTGGGGCCTCAAATTTGTGCTGCTCCTGGTCCCTCACTGCCCACTTTTGTTCAGATTCGGGAAGTACTTTGCTGTGGTTCTTTACTGTGAGTAGAAAAGAGACAAGCAGAATGGTCAAGGCAGTTAGCACTGTGTCAGTCCTGGGCNGGTTGCTGGGCNAGAAGTCCTGAGGGCACGCCTGCCACTTGACTGGGCTTGGTGTTAGCAAGCCATGGCCATGCCAGCACCCAAGGCTCTTGCTTCTGCTCTGCCAGATCTTTCAGTTTTTAGGAAACACTGGGCATCCACGTTTATTTATGGAATTTTCTGGATTGATTTATTCCAAAATGAAGAAACTGAACAAAACTCTGCTGGATGACCAGTGTGAAGCCATGGACATACCTATAAATGTCCTAAGAGTCATGAGTGCCTCTGGTTTCTAATATAGTTGGTAGCTACATCTTAGATTACTGGCCAGCCTCTTTTCCAATGAGCCAGAGAAGTGGCCTGAGGGTCCTGCCCTGGGGAGTCACAGTGTGACCTTTGCAAGACTGAGGAATGTTGTGGGCCCTCCTCCGGCCCAGAAGCTGCAGCCAGCCACATTCACACTGTGGATGTACAGCTGTAGGTGGCTCTGTGGCTCAGGGCCTTCAAATTCTAGGATGAAACACTTCACAGGGTGAGTGTCAGTGGAAGGAAGGGTACTTCTCCAGGCAGTGAGTGCTGCTCCTTCTTGTCTGTATGCAGATGTTTTATGGGTGCTGTNGCAAAGGTCTCTTTATGTATTTGGTGTTTTATGAGGATATTTGACAAGTTTTTCAAGGTCTCTTCCTTTTTATCCCCATATACTCAAAACATCGATGTGTGTAAATGAAAGGAGCATGGTAACTAAGGGACCTTTGTGCCGCTGTCTTCTGGAAGATATTGAAAACAGGTTTCCATGATTGGAAAAATGAGACTTCTCTTCTAACTCCTTTTATAAAATTTTTCTATTGACCTCTTCCATATAGTGTAACCCACTTCCCTCTTTACTCTTGTTAACAACTTCCTGGTTATTTATTTGGAAGACCCTTTCTCTTGACTCCCAGGTTGTGGATCTCTTGTAGTGGAGACCCAGGATGGCATCTAGGACGGAGAGTGCTGCCCTCACATCCTTGTCCTCTGTTCTCTCCTCCCACAGTGCTGGACACAAGCATGCTCTCATCCCAAGATGTGGTGCGCATGCTGCTGTCCCTGCAGCCCTTTCTACAGGATGCTATCCAGAAGAAGCGCACAGGCAGGACCTGGGAGAACATCCAGCATGTGCAGGGACCGCTCACCTGGCAGCAGTTCCATAAGATGGCAGGAAGAGGGACCTATGGTGAGTCTTGACTTCTCCTATTTCCCTTCTGCTTCTGTGCTCTGGCTGCTGTAAGACCTGGTCTCCCTGGTCAGAGGAGCCGTTGCCTCGGTCACACNTAGGTTCCCTAAAGGAGCTCTGCCTCCGCCTGTCTGGGCTTGTGCGTTTGCTCTGCTCCTGCTCCATGGCAAGGATCCCATGCTGTGCTGAAGCAGTGCTGCCTGGAAAGTAGACCTGGCTTGCTGCCTTCTGCCCCTGCTCTCCTTGGAACTTTATAAGATGTTCTGACTCTTGGGAGGCTCTTCGTTGGAGCCCATTTAGTAAGCTGATTGCAGGAGCACTACCCCAATGGCTCAGGACATCAGAGACTGCCACACTGTCTAGTATGGGAAGAGATCCATGTTCCTTCCTAAATAGCAATGTCATTCCAGGTTCGGAAGAGTCACCTGAGCCATTGCCCATCCCCACTCTGCTGGTGGGCTACGACAAGGAATTCCTGACCATCTCACCCTTCTCCTTGCCCTTCTGGGAGAGGCTGCTCTTGGAGCCCTATGGGGGCCACCGTGATGTTGCTTATATTGTGGTGTGTCCAGAAAATGAGGCCTTGCTCGAAGGAGCCAAAACTTTCTTCAGGGACTTGAGTGCTGTATATGAGGTGAGCAAGTTGTGAGGGCTACCTCCTTGACGTNGGGCCTGCATCTGGTTGTAACTGAAGGGATGAACCTGGAGGTGGATCTCCAAGAGCATTTATAAAGGAGGAAGTGTAGAGTTAGACTGTTTTTTTTCTGTCTTTGTTTTGCTTTCTGGAAGAGCATTGCTTCCCCAAGGCTTTGTATTTATTAGATTGAGAAGGCCAGCCTCACCACATACCTAAAATGCCATCCAAGGTTTCTACTTACCAGCTCAGAGTCTGCAGGCATATAACTGGGGAGGGAGGGCCTTAAACACAGGAGGCACGCACACGCTTTGTGCTTATGTTTTGGCTGTAAGAGTTCCTGAAAGTAGTACTAAAAATATTTACCTTGAAATTGTCTGAATTGAAGGGTAAATTTAATGGATCATGCTTCTGTTGAGTTTTAACACTACATTCATCCTAATACTAAAATTTTGATACAGATTAAAAATATGGTAACTATATTAATATGAAAACCAGCAACATAGTTTTGCATTTTTAGTATATATAGTTCCTTTAGTTCTGAAAANTTTGACTCCTGGATCTTTGAATGGAAGGTACATGTATGTTTTCTGCTGAAGTGCAAACGCCTTGCCCTTGTAGTCCCAATGCCTGTGTGTTGGCAGTATGAATTGAAACCAGTATTTGCTAAAATGGTNNGCATGCTGTCAAGCACCTCTGAGCACTGCCNAAGTGTTTGTACATAAAATACGTAGTGAACTTCAAATGTATTCTAGAAGAGGGTTCACATCTGTAAGTATCTAGGTGAACATGGACAGGTTGAACTGAGAAGATGCCAGCATACAATGCATTGACATCTGTTAAGCCACGGAAGAACCCTTGGGTATGTCCATTTTGACCATTGCCCTGTCTGTGGGTAAAGCATTGCTAAGTCATAATTAAGCTGTCACAGACAGCTTGAATGACCCTGCACTTGTTCCAAAGCTTGCAGCTTACTGGATCTGATTATCTGTTTAGCTGTGCCACGCCTGCTCTGAAGGAGCCTGCAGACGGTAGTTTCTTCTGCATAGAGATGTCCTCTGGGAGGGCTGGACTGCTCAGCTCTCCTAGTCTGCTTTCTGTTGCTGTGATAAAACACTGACCAAAAGCAACATTGGGAGGAAAGAGTTTCTTTCAGCTTACAGGTTAGAGTCCATCCTGGAGGGAAGTCAGGGAAGGAACCTGGAGGCAGGAACTGAAGCAGAGAACAATGAGGAATGCTGCATGCTGGTTCGCTTTCTCTGGCTTGCTCAGCTGCCTTTTTATGCAGCCCGCACAGTGGGCTGGGCCCTCACACATCCATCATTAACAAAAAAATGCCCCACAGGCCAATCTGATGGAAGCAATTCCTCTGTTGAGATTCTCTCTTCCCAGACATGTCTAGGTTTGTGTCAAAACTACCCAGCATGGTAAGCCTTNACCTCGGCAGCTCTAGTAAGGGAAACATCCCGGCCAAGCAGAAAGCTCTCTTCTCATAGTTGATCTGTGACCCCCTCTCCCCGTGAGTATCCTGGAGAGAAACGTCTCTACTTCTGACTCTTAGACANTGGTCAATATGCGTGCAGCAGCAGCAGCTCTGCCTGTTTAAAGGGTCTCACCAGGGTTGGAAGGACAGAGCAGTTTCAGGGAGCAAGACGTCTGCCAGGGAAGGCCAGCTGCTATTGCTGGTTTGCTTGCATGTGGTGACCTCAGAGGAAAAGGGAGTGCTCGCCGAAGGTGTCTGTGAAGGCTGCTGTCAGTAACCGTCTTGTGTGCCGTCAGATGTGTCGGCTGGGACAGCACAAGCCCATCTGCAAAGTGCTCCGTGACGGGATCATGCGTGTGGGGAAGACCGTGGCCCAGAAGCTGACAGAGGAGCTTGTGAGCGAGTGGTTTANCCAGCCTTGGAGCAGCGAGGAGAATGACAATCATTCCAGACTCAAACTTTATGCTCAAGTTTGCCGCCATCACCTAGGTAAATGGGAAAGTGTTTGGCACAGGAGAGTTGGAGATAAAGCAGGACAGTCCCTTCCCTTACCTGCCTGGCAAGTCCAGCATTCTGTTTCTTGGCTCTTGAGGTTTGGTTCTGTCTCTCTGTGCAGCTCTGGCTCACCTGGACAGACCTGCCCCTGCCTTCTGAGTGTTGGCACTAAAGCGTGTACCACTGTGCCTGGCTAAATCCTGATTTGTATGTGGTGTATATTCTTTAAAGTTGCTTACTGGGGTTATACGTGTTTATAGCCATTTTGAAAACTGCGGTGGTACTTGGTATTAGTTGCTGAAGCTTGAGGAAAACCTCAGCATTTGTAAAGCTGTGTATCCATGGAGCACTGTGTGTGCAAGTGTGGGGCCCGTATCCATGGGGCCCTGTGTGAGTGTGGGGCCCTTATCCATGGAGCACTGTGTGTGTGAGTGTGGGGCCCGTATCCATGGGGCCCTGTGTGAGTGTGGGGCCCTTATCCATGGAGCACTGTGTGTGTGAGTGTGGGGCCCGTATCCATGGAGCACTGTGTGAGTATGGGGCCCGTATCCATGATGTATGTATGACTGTGGGACACATGCAAATCGGTGCAGTTCTCAGTGACATCAGATAGGAGACTTGTTATGAGTGATTTCTTTTCTGTCTCTTCCAATAAGCTGGGTACAGAATTGACAAGTTGCTTCATGTGCATTTGGCCATGTGCAAGCCTAGGAGTTTATATTCAAATGTGGTGGCAGTATTCAAGGTGTCCAGTGTGACACTGCTGAGGATCACTGAGATCATTTTTGTCTTCTTCCAGCACCTTATTTAGCCACTCTGCAGCTCGACAGTGGCCTGCTGATGCCACCTAAGCACCAGAGCCCACCAGCAGAAGCACAGGGACAAGCCACGCCTGGGAATGCTGGGTCTTTACCTTCAAATTCAGGCTCAGTAGCACCCCCAGCTGGCAGTGCATTCAACCCCACCTCCAACAGCTCTGCAAACCCTGCAGCAAGTAGTTCATCTGCCCCCTCTGGGCCTCCAGGCTCCTCAACTGCCTCTGCTCCAGGCATCACTCAGATGAACACTACCTCTTCCTCAGGATTCAGTGGTGGTGTTGGGGGGCAGAACCCCAGTGCTGGGGGCAGCTCCACAGAGCGAACTCCAGGAGATACTGAGCCCGGGCAGAGCTCCACCCAGCCTTCACAGGATGGACAAGACAGGTGTGTTTGTTCCTCACCAACCCAGAGTGGGGCTTCTTCAGCATGGATACCCTCCCTCCTCATGCACCCCTCGCACACACACTTCAAGACTCAAAATCCAAAGAGTGCTCCTTTCCTTCTCGCTAATAAAAAGTGACATGTGTTGATCTACGGGTACATTAAGAGCTGGAACTTCTAATTAACATGCTTGTTATTGAGTTCNTTAGCTAGTATTGTTATAAAACCTTTGTGTGCAACATTAACACAGAAAACAAAGGAGTAGAAGAAGAAAGGTCCTGTTTTAGAGTAACATGGACTAAGTATCCTGCTCGGAAGTGCTTGGACCAGACACGTTTGAACAGTATTGAATGTGGGGATATGTGCATAGATCCTCCGAGCCAGCATCCCTCACTGGCAATCTAAAACCCAAGATCCAAAAGTTCTGGGCTTCACAGCAGCTTTTGGTTTTTGTACTGCTGTTTCCCATCTTGTCTTGAAGATGTTGGGCCCAATGTGTGACACACACCCACACCGTTGTATTAGATCTGAAATTGTTGCCTGAGGAGTCAGTGTAATTGATTTGTTTGACAGTGTTTTTCTTTGCTGTGGGAGACTCACACCTGACTCTCTCTCTCCAGTGTTACAGAAAGGGAGAGGATAGGAATCCCCACAGAGCCTGACTCTGCAGACAGCCACGCCTACCCTCCAGCTGTTGTCATTTACATGGTGGACCCCTTCACCTACACTGCAGAGGAGGACTCNAGCTCNGGAAACTTCTGGCTGTTGAGCTTGATGCGCTGCTACACGGAGATGCTGGATCACTTACCCGAGCACATGAGAAGCTCGTTCATTCTCCAGGTTGCTGTCCACAGGCTTGTTCTCTATGCTGCTGTTTCTGTGAGATGGAGCTCTCAGGCCTTTGAGTTGCAAGTCTGTGAGCCTATGAGAACTGTGCTCCTTCAGGGCTCCATCCTTCAGATTCAGTTACCATGCCCATCCTGGTGTGTTTCTGCCCTGGCTCAGTCTCATTATTACAAGGTCAGGGTTCTTTTCCCAGTTAACATAGGCTGCTTGTCNTAAGAAACACTTTCTTGTCTTGAGATGGGCCTCACTATGACGCTGAGGTTAGCCTCCAACTTCTCCGATGCCCCAGCCTCTCCAGTGCTGAGACTGTAGGCCTGTGCCACAGAGCTTAGCGTATGTTACATGTTTGGCCATTCTCACATAGGTCAGCATTTGATGTGCGCTCACTTTTTCCACTAGTGTAAGCAAAACCTAGTAAACATGCTGGGGCATTGTTTTACANTCTAAGTCATGTTTAAAAGTGGATACTCAATTTAGACACTGGTGTTTCCAAAAGACTTGTTCTTGTTTCTCAGCAGTGAGCAAGCATGCCCATTTCCCTGCACCTCTGCTAGCTCTAAAATGAAGTGATTCTTCAGTGTTTTGTACAGTTGAAATGGGTCATCATCGTTTTATTAAAAGCTGTCTTGTAGAATGAAAGGATGGAGGTTAAAGTGAACAGAAGAGATTGTTGATAGTTTTTCTTTGTCTCAAAGTCTGAGTCCTATGTGATTAGATACTATTGCAGCATGCTATGTCAAATATTCTACAAATGGGCACACATTAAAATGTAAGTTTAAAGTATGAGGGCCATGGGACAGGACGTTTGTACCCACAGTGGGGCGGGACAGTTCTCAAGGACACCAGCATAATGATACTACCCCTCTCAAATGACTGGTGGACATTTGAGGGGCAGCTTTTATTTCACTTGGAGGAATTAGGATATAATTATATTTGACATCTACATGTTACAGAGTTAAGGGTCCATCTTTCTCTCCACCCTAGCCATAAACCCATGCTGTCTCGTTTTCCAGTTCTCTGGTTTGTGGGGTTTTGAACTGACTGTTGCTTGCATTTTGTAGATTGTGCCTTGCCAGTACATGCTGCAGACAATGAAGGATGAACATGTTTTCTATATTCAATACTTGAAGTCCATGGCGTTTTCAGTGTACTGCCAGTGCAGGCGACCTCTGCCTACACAGATCCACATTAAATCCCTCACGGGCTTTGGGCCTGCAGCCAGCATTGAGATGACCCTCAAGAACCCGGAGGTGAGTTTGGGAGGCAGAGATCTCTAAAGAGAGCCGTCTTCTGCTGCAGTACGAGCCAGAGCACCTCTCCCACCTCCCAGCCTAGAGCCATGGCTCTGCATCTCAACCATCCCTNAAGTGTGCCGCCTGTGACTCTAGACCCTCCTGGGGCTGTTTATAATGGATTTCATTGTGGCTTCAGTTTCTACTTTGCTAATATCTGTTGGCATTGGGCAAGCTTGCTTTCTAGTATAGTAGTTTCTTTTAATCAAACATTGATTGATGGCTTATAGACAGTTGTTTTAAACAACTAAACCACAGAGCCCCATAGTTCATGAATTTAATGAATGCTTTTGCTGTCTGTGTCATATTTAGTCCTGGAGAGAGGGTGGTGGGAGCTGCCTGTTGTCATTACTCCTTGTTCTCTTCCCTCGTCATTGCCTTGGGTATTACTGTAAATGTTGTCTTGGTTGGCCTTGTGCTGACAAGGAACTTTTTCTTATTTCAGCGACCCAGCCCAATCCAACTTTATTCCCCGCCCTTTATATTAGCCCCAATCAAAGACAAGCAGACAGAGCCCGGAGAGACTTTCGGTGAGGCGAGCCAGAAATACAATGTACTCTTTGTGGGCTATTGTCTGTCTCATGACCAGCGCTGGCTCTTGGCATCCTGCACTGACCTCCATGGGGAATTACTGGAGACCTGTGTTGTAAACATTGCTTTACCAAGCAGGTGAGAAGCCTTGCTGTTTGTGTTCACTTGTGTTAACTGTGGTGATGGCATGCATGTGTGCTTTAGAAATGGACTATGTGCCTTACTGAGTGACAACTGATTCGTGTAGGACCCTTCCTGTTTCTCTCTCTGTCAGGTCACGGAAGAGTAAAGTGTCTGCGCGTAAGATTGGGCTGCAGAAGTTATGGGAATGGTGCCTCGGGATTGTTCAGATGACTTCTCTGCCCTGGAGAGTCGTCATCGGCCGCTTGGGGCGTCTTGGCCACGGGGAGCTTAAAGGTAAGCAGTCCTTGAAGCAGGTGCAGGGACAGAGGAGACTGAACTGATGATGGCAGCTGAGCAAAGCAGGGCCTTGAAGTTGCCCCAAAGACTGACACTAATGACAATGATTGTTTTCTATAGANGGNAGAAACCAGGGCTTTAAAAAGTTCTTTGTAGCCCCCATCATTACACAAATAATATTTGAAATGTAAAACAGGAAACATATTTCATTAGTACAAAATGATAGTTTAATTTTAATAATATTACATATTAAGACAGTAAAAAGAGTATCAGAGATTGTAGGTGATTGTTAAAGTCATACGTAAGACTTCAGGGCAATGGAGATGGCTCAGTGTGTCAGATGCTTGCTATGTATGCATGAACGCCTGAATTGGTTCTCCAGCAGGTTCCTTACATGTGGGTGCAGCTTCTGACATAACTAGGAGACACAGTCTCACAGTAGATTCCCCAGTCCTCTGGCTCTTAGAAGCACCCCCTNTTCCACAGTGTTCCCTGAGCCTTAGTGAAGGACTTGTTTTGTAGATTAAAGCCTCAGCAACATGACTGCCTGAACATTTGCTGAGCAAGGACAACAAGAGACATGCTAAAGTCGGTGGGGAAAAGACCAGGAGGCCTCAGCCGTTCACAGAGAACCACAGGCCACTAAGGGATGATGGGAGTGAGAGAAATAGTCTTCCCCAGGGAAGAGCACACCAACTGACTGTCCACTACCAAATGGTCAGCCCAGAAAACACACATATGAGTAATATTGTACAGACTGAGCAGATTATATATGTATATATTATACCCATATGCGTGTAACAACAACTACTGAAAGAAGAGACCAGGAGTGTGAAAGAGAGCAAGGAGGCGTATATGGGAGGGTTTGGGGGGGGGGAAAATAACCTAATTAGTATCATCTCCAAAAATGGAATTAATTAAAGAAGAGGAACTCCATCACAAAATAGCTTGTGGTTACCAGAGTAGAGTGGACAGTATCCTTGCCAAGGGCCCAAGGGTACAATTTTTTTGCAAAGCAGGTGATCACTTTGCAGCTCTTCAGTTCTGCCAGTGTGAACAACCATAAGACAGTACTACATGTGGCTATCTGTGAACACAATTCTACTTACAAAAACAGGTGGTAGGCAGGATTTGGGCCCAGACTGTGGTTCACACCAGCCCCTGTGTTAGCGTGTGTGTATGTACTGTTTGACTACAGGAAGTGCAGCCAGGTACCATGGAATCCCTAGAATTAAACCATTGAGAGAGAGCTCACATACAAGCTGCTGCCTGCAAAGCAGATCTGCACTCAGAGTTTCAGACTCACAGCCGTGTGTGCACACACTGCAGTTCATGCCAGATGGGGGCCTGTCTTCTAGTCACACTTGATATTGTGAACTGGGAGAAAACAGGGCCTTTTCATTTTTTAAACAGCAGCGTCTCACTTAGAATGAGTCTGGTGTCAGTCGCCTGGAGGTTAATACACTGGGGATTCCTCCCTTCATTTCCATCAGTCAGATTGCCTCTCTTCCTCCCTGCTCTACTTCTTAGTCTTCTTTCTTAAAGGCATTCAGTATTCATAACCCTGGGGAAGGGGAGGGAATAATAGAAAAGAAGCAGGGGGTGAACTTGTTAGCTTCCGGGTGGCATTGTAGAAAATGATTAAGGCCCTCTCTGTGTGTGGATGATTGTGGGAGGGCACTCTCCTTCCTTGCCCCTTCAGNGGAGACCCTGAGTGGGGCTGGAGGAGCCACAGTGGACAGAGGGAGCACATAGTCACCTCCTTGCTGGCCTGAGGTTCCTCCTTTGGGAGCCATGGTCTGAATGAGGTCATACAGAAGCCGCAGCTTCCAGGTGGCCTTGGTGTCTGCTGTTAGCTGCCAGTGTGTGCCAGGGAGAGCATCTTTCTGATGCCNTGTGGCACTCAGGCCTGTCTGACATCCTGTCGTTTGCAGATGTTTTCTTCATGTGTCCAGCCACTTTTCTTAGATTAACGTGAATGTCGTTAGAAATAGACAGCACACTGCCCTGCACTCTCCCTGTGAGGAAGAACTGTGTGACTGTAGAGATGCCTGCGCTGAGCGCCGTGTGCTCAGAGAAGTGCACTGTGACAGCAGAAGCTATGCAGGAAGAGCGCATACCAGGACTCAGCAGTGCTTAGACACAGTGCTACTTAGGGCACTGAGCAGGTAGCAGAGGGAAGTGCTGATGGGGTACTGAAAGAATCAGACCCCCAAATAAGAATAGCTAGCACAGGCTAGCCCAGCTAACAGAGACTTCAGCATTCGAAGCACTTTAGAACCTGAATGTGCCAGGGTCTGTTGCAGTTTCAAAGGGCGCTCTAGACAGGATAGCAGCCTACAGAGAGCAGGCCTTTGTTTTTGCGTTGACACAGTGAGGTAGAAGCTAGGTAATAAAGGAGGGGACTAAATGGAAAGCCCCACTCCCTTTTGGGCTGGGTCACAACAGTGACATTTCCAAACAGAACTGACAAATGTCTCCAGCACCACATGAACTTGTGAAAGTCTTTTGTGTTTGTGATCTCTGACTTCAGACTGGAGTATCCTCCTTGGAGAATGTTCGCTACAGACAATCAGCAAACAGCTCAAGGATGTGTGCCGGATGTGTGGGATCTCCGCTGCAGACTCTCCTTCTATCCTTAGTGCCTGCCTGGTGGCCATGGAGCCCCAGGGGTCCTTTGTAGTGATGCCAGGTAAATTGTCTCTTATCAGTTAACATCAATTAGGTATTTTATCAGTCTAGTCCATTCAAACTTAAATCCACAGATGTATTGCATCTCTAAGAGAAGCTTGGTTTTGACCTAGAAAATGGGACCGTCTGACCTTCCTAGGGAGGACTTAATTACTGTTGTTGACCACAGGTTAGGAGAGAGAGGAAGTCACTGGGCACACATGAAAACAGGGAAATCCATGGCTAGTGAGTGTTATCTCACCCTNGTCTCTTGGCATCCTAGGATTTCACCCTCCATAAAGCTTCTGAACCAGTGTGGTACCTCAAGAAGGGTTTTGGAATCTCTCTGCTGTCGTTGAGGGTGAGGAGTGGAGAAAAGAGCATTTAGCACAGGGCCAGACATAAGCTCTCAGTGACTGTCGGGACATGGGCCACAGAAGCTTTATAGATGCAGCTGGCTTGTGGGAAAGAATGGCTGTTTTCTGACTGTCACTAAGCTCTTCTACACTGTTAGGTCTGTCTTACATTCAGATACAGTGTGATTTTGAACCCTGTGGGAAGTCAGGAGAGTGACTGAGGACAGGCTTCAGTGCAGGACAATGGCTGGACTCAGGTCACCTTGGCCATCAGTAATCACGGAAGTTTACATGCCCTTTAGAAGTTTCTGTCCTCGTTTATAAGTAGAGACGGTTCCTGCTACCTCAGGGTGGGTGTGCTGAGCCAGGGAGACACATGAATGGAGCTTAGCACAGGCCAGTGTGTGGAAAGCATTGCATAGTTAGAGCATTAGCTGCTGTCATTTAGAACGGTGCTACTATAAACTGTGAGACCACAGGTGGAAACAATGCTGGGAGGTCACTTTTAGGGTTTTAGTTTACTTCTTAGGTAAGGAATCTACAAAATATTTGGTGGACTCCATCTGGGTTTATCTTCACATTTCTGGTGTGAGGTGAGGGTCAGGCCATCATCACTGGTGTTCTCTGTCGGGTTCTTTAAAGACACTTAAGGAAGTGGGGCAACCTTGAATGTTGAGGCTTTTGTATCAGGTGAGAGCCTCCTTCCTCCTGCAGCTGTTGGTCTGCAGAGCATACTGACACAGCTCTGCTCTTTACAGATGCTGTCACAATGGGCTCCGTGTTTGGCCGGAGTACTGCACTGAACATGCAGTCGTCTCAGCTGAACACACCTCAGGATGCTTCCTGCACCCACATCTTGGTGTTCCCGACATCGTCAACCATCCAGGTGGCTCCAGCCAACTACCCCAATGAAGACGGGTTTAGCCCCAACAATGGTGAGTGGAAGGCACAGTATAGGCAGAGTGAGCGTGTCCACTGCAGGCTGTTGTGTGTTGTAGTAGTGTTGTAGAAAGCATGGAGAAGAGATGCACAGTCTAAGGACCACCAGAGTGAGCTGCTCTCCAGTGTCACCATGTTAGTGCTCCCNTGTCTCTGGCAAATCCCCAAGTGAAAGGATTGGTTGGTTCCTCGTTTCAGTCCACAACAGTGAAGCAGTGGCAGCACTAGCAGCCCATGCGGCTTCAGGAGGCAGGGCCACCCGAGCTGTTCATTCTCTCTTTCCCTACTTTGTGCATCTGGACCTCCACCCACAGTTGGCATTGCCTGCTTTAGGGTGGCCCTTCCTCCAGTTGTCCTTAGTAATGCTCACAGGGGACACAGCAGAGTGCTCCCCTCTGTTGCTTACTAACTCAGTCAGGTTGACAATCAGAACTAGCNACCAAGACCAGAGACCGGAGATTAACTTAACCTGCTTTCTGTCTGCTATTGTCCCCCACCTATCACTCTGTCCCCCCAGTGCATGGCTCTTCTGATCTGAGTGTAGAGGGCATGGCCATGTGAGGAAGCAGCCTTCCTAGATCACCGTGGAGATGCAGGTTTACTGGAGGGTGGCTCCATATCTGGTCATTCTTAATGGAATTCTGTTTGAATACTTTTATAGGATTGAAAAATCGTCTTATTTTTGTAAAATGCTCAATTTTTGTGCATCTGTTTGTGCTGTTCTTGAATTTTTAACATCTACCAGTATTTATTGATGTTAAGTGGGGAGGGGAAAGGATTCCAAAATGTGCCAATGACAGCCTCACTGACATCCCAGTCCTGTGGGAATGGAAGGGCTGGTGGCACGTGTCCACAGTATCTGGGTATTTGGTGATGGTTTACCTTCACATTTCCTTTCCAAGTTTCCTGTGAGTGCACCCTACTTTTGGAGTGTGAGAGGGAGAGCATCCCCTAAGAAACATTACTTTGATCTGCTTTGGAATGGGCTCCTCCTATGTCAGAGCTGGCTCCTCCCTGTTCTGCTGAAGTCAGCCTTCCAGCCTTNTAGTACTGATCATGTACCTAGCTGGAGTTGCTTCTTGCTGGATGGTGCTGGCATTGACCTTGGAACAGTTGAGCTGCCTCTTGAGCAGTTGTTCATCTTTTTGTCTTTGGAGCTGTAAGGAGTTGGGGGCTTTCTCCATGGCCATGATTTCTCCATTATGTTTTTCCTTGGTTAGGAGGTCACTGGAGAGAAAACAAAAGGACAGCTTATAGCACTTGTATGCAGAAGGCGTCTGTTAGGTACGCAGAACATGCTATGGTAAAGTGCAGTGTGGTTCCTTTTTAACTTTCCTTGTTTCTCTCCCCTCTAGATGATATGTTTGTAGACCTTCCATTCCCAGACGATATGGACAATGACATTGGCATCTTAATGACTGGGAACCTCCATTCCTCTCCCAACTCCTCCCCGGTTCCCTCCCCAGGCTCTCCCTCTGGAATCGGTGTGGGCTCTCACTTCCAGCACAGTCGGGTAAGGACTGTTGGAAGGAGGTTGCTGAGAACAACCACAACCCTTAGGACACTCCTCACCGCTGGCAGCCATGCTTTGACTGCATGTGCCTCTGTNCCCAGAGGGCCAGGTCTCTGTGGGCCACAGCTCTCCAGCACATTTTGGAGGATTTGGAAAGCAACGTTCAGGCATTCCTAGTGTGTACCCCTTTATTAGAAAGTTAGTCCTCTAGTGTGCAAGGCTCTTGGTGGTGCTCGTGCCTGCGGCTTTGCTTGGTTTTGGACGGCAGGGAAATTTGGAGGGCTGAGAAACTGCAGTAGCGTGCTGTTTATCCCAGCCTCCCCAAGAATGGTTTGAGTGATTTTTGTTTTTGAGCAAAAATGCTAAGAAGTCTTTTTTATTAGCATTTTCCATCTTCCCAGATAGTGGCTTTCAATAAGAGGCAGGTGGGCAGAGCTGTTGCTCAGCNTGTGCACTNTCNTGGGCNNAGGAACTCNCTGCAGCNTGTGACTGTGAGGAGTGTCTGNNGCCTGTGTCCATTCTGTTTCTCTTGGATAGTCTTGGTCTTGCTGGCTGCAGCCTGGGGGTGTCGAGAGCCAGCCAGTGCAGAGTTTACTGGCNTCTCCAGGTCACTGCTGCAAGTTAGTGAACAAGTCAGAGCTCAGCATTAGCTCATTCTTCAAATGCCCTGGACTAACAGGTTTCAAGTCAAAGGCTGCCCCATAGCCTACATCAACTTTGTTCCAGTCAGTGACTCAGGCCTCACAGTTGTGTTGTGCTTCTAATAAAGGTTCTTGGAAGAGTAAGTCACTGAGAAGCTATTGTCTGGTGTCAGCCCCTGTGTGAGTGCAGCAGCCCTGTGTGCACACTGACTCCTAGAGGGACCGTGTTCTGAGTGAGTGCAGCAGCCCTGTGTGTGCACACTGACTTCAGTGTACTACAGTCACTTATGGGCGCCAGCACTACAGTCACTTATGGGTGATGAGAAGGAAGGCTTAGCACTTAGTGGAGCAGCTGAAGGGACAAGAACATGCAGATCCCTCAGTCACCACCTGCCCCACACCCCTATTCGGGGGAAGAGATGGTAAATGTCTAGGTTTCCTTTATGGCTACTGGCCAGGGAGTGACAAGCAGTTTGTTCCCTGGAGGTTATTTTGACAGAAACTGGAACCACAGATTTTTGTACTGAGCAGTTTGAATGAATATTCCTGTGACTAGGTGCACCCTGGCCCACAGTGAGCCCTAGTCATGTGCTTACTGCTATAGTTCATTTTAGCATTCATAAAGCCTTACCTATTGATGGTAGCAATCTTTCTGAAGGAGGTGCATGCATTTTCTTCCTTTCTTGGAGCCTGAATGTTGCAGTTTATAAACAGCTCTGTTCTGAAACTAGTCAGGTGGCCTTTTTCAGTCCTGAGCCCCTGAGCCTGCTGACTCCAAGAGGCTTTTAGAATTTCCTTTTTCTAAACTGTTATCTCTAGTTAAGTCATTACATAGAGCTGTGTGTTCAAGGTGGCAGCAAAGGCTATTGTTTTTTACAGAGGCCTCAAGTAGGCTGGCCTGGAAATCTGATCTTCCTACCTTAACCTCCTTTCCTCTAAGAGTATTGACTGCGTACATGTATGTGTGTGTGTGTGTGTGTGTGTGTGCACGTGTGCTACTGTGTCCTGACTTTGCTATTTTTATTTGGCCATCATAATTTTATTTTTTAGTCTGTCCAGAATCAGAATTGTTAGGATTTGATGTATTAAGTAATTAAGGATCATTTTCTTTCTCTAAATAGGAGGCATTCAGAAACAGACTGATCACTTGCTATTACTTGTGCTAAAGCACCTTTTAAGTTCTGGATAGCACCAAAAGGTGGAAAGTGCTTCAGTGCAGCACTCTAGACTCTGAGAGGTGCATGGCCTACTCGCACAGCACCACTAGAGTGGCAAGGACATTGCTGCCCCATGGACTCTGGTGTGTGGTGCTTAGTTCTAATCCAGGTCAGGTGATGATGGAGAACAGGTGCACTCCGGGGGTCCTGGTGACTGTTGGTAAAAGAGCACCTGAGGATGCTGGGANCTTCCATCATCTCAGTGTGCTGTGGCATAAAGCCCCAGAACAGGTATCTTGTGCTCCCAGCACCAGTGTAGCCATCTTACCGGGACCTTCAACTGTTCCATAGTTTTTGTCAATGCCTGAGTTTGCTGCAGAGACCTGTGTATTTCATGGCACACTTCTCAGCTGCCAGAGGCCTTGGTGGGAGATNCTGTAGGCAGGAGACCTGTTGCTAGTGTGCAGCGTCCAGAGGAAAGCCAAGGTCAGATCCTGACAATGCTCATTGTGCTTTGGGCCTTGTTTTTCAGAGCCAGGGCGAGCGGCTTCTGTCTCGGGAGGCTCCAGAGGAGCTCAAGCAGCAGCCACTGGCCCTTGGGTATTTTGTGTCAACTGCCAAAGCTGAGAACCTCCCCCAGTGGTTTTGGTCATCATGCCCCCAGGCCCGGAACCAGTGCCCTCTCTTCCTAAAGGTTGGTTGGATGCTTTCTGAAGTTTAAGAGGAATCATTGGCTCGTGTTTTTATTTGGTTTGAACTAGAAATCTCCTGCTAGCTGCTACAGTGTCTTTCTGTTCACTTCTCTCATGTCACTTATACTCTGAGGAGATTATAGTTACAGGAGAGGAGAGTTTGGGAGAGGGACTCANACCTGCTATTAAGAAGTGAGTCTACATTAACCCCAGGAGGCAATCAGGACCATAAGTGCAGGAGTGACGTGTGGCTCAGCCTGACAGCACTCCCAGTCTGTACTGACAGCTGTCTGTGACCTGCAGCACAGTCCTGCCCAGCTGCACACTGGCACCATCCTCCATAAAGCAGAGCTAGGGTCAGTCAAGCCTTCCACTTCTATACTTGTTCTCCATGCATGGCTTTTGGAACCCATCGACCCCCAACTTGAAGAGTTGAAAGAGTCTGGAATGGAATCCATTCCTCACCTGCAGACTGGCAAGAGACACAGGTTTGATAGTGTACCCTAGTGGCAGAACCATGGGGAGGAGGACTCCTGGTAAGGGGGGGTACTGAGTAAAAACAGCCTTGAATTCTGCCTGGGCCCAGCATACCCACTTCCAGCAGTCTGTATGTTGGCAGAAGTGAAGAATGGCATATGTAGTTGGTACATGCCCATGCCCAGCTATGAAGGGGGCTGAGGTGGGAGAGTCATGTGAGTTGTGAGTTGAAGCAAACCGGAATAGACAGCAACACTGTCTGAGAACAAGCAAACAAAATGGCCATGTAAAAGATGAGGAAAAGCTAAGTGCCCATCAGTAAGGCTGACTGAACCAACTCCGCAGCCTCGCCACACAGTGTAGCATGGAATGTCTACCACACAGTGAGGACAGCTTTGTGTGCCTGTTCTGTGGTGTGCAGGTGAGCCTGCAGTAACCTGTAAGATGCGCCATCTCCCAGAGACAAGGGAGAAGGAACCCAAACACTTGGGAGCTGAAGCAGCCTTCCTGATGACTTGGGGTAATACCACAAGTCATGGAAATCTGTAGTCTTTAAAACTTGGANTCAGGAGGCCTAGATTTGTTCTTCTGTAAAACTTGGGAGCANTGACAGCTTGGCTACAGTAAATACCCGTGTTGCAATGATTGTGGTTCCTAATTATTATTTATTGCTCCAAACATTTGAGGCCATTGAAGAATTGACCGATTCCAGACCCAAAGTGAGAAATAGTCAGGGTGTAGCTGATAACATTGCCACCCATCAAAGCAAGGAATTTTCCCAGGACTGTTAGGTCACACCCAAACCAGAGGTACCAGACATAGTGTGATCCTACAGGAGACAGTGAGTCACTCTGTGAGAAACGCCAGGCCCAGAGTTGTGCTGGAGCAGTTTGCTCATCTAAAGATCAAACATGAAGGGAATAGACTGTCCCTTCACAGAGTTTAGTCTCTCTGTCACATTGCTGCATTGGGACGGCAGACAGTACCTTTTGCTGCGCTCTGACTGAAGTATTCAGCTCTCACATGGAAGTGTTCCTGCCTGCCCACCCTGGAGATGCACCCTTAATTGAACCTCCAGATGGAACAATTGGCTTGTGAGGAATCTGGAAGGCAGAAGGTATTTAAAAGAATGGCAGTANAGACCAGCGATCTCCCACTGCAGAGCCTTTGGCACCCCTTAATCATTTCCAACTTATGCCAGGTTGGCCCGTGACTNGAGGAAGGAAGAGAAAATGTCGAGATTATCAGGGGAGGTTGACTGTAGTCTGTCAGTTGATACAAAGGAATCAAGCATTTTTGTTGTGTATGATACTTATTACTAAGTTGTTATCTGTAAGCTTTACCTCCTAAATTTACAAGGGAAATGATACAACAATTGGTTTTGCTTTAAAATATTTCAAAGGGAAAAGTACTCGAAACAGAGTGACAAGTAGTGGCCATTGTTCCAGCTTTGGTGGCAGGGCACACAGCCTTACATAGGAACAACTGTTCTGTGTGCTTGATTGTAATGTTAAAGAAGCAAGATGAGTAAGACGGCTCAGTAGGTCAAGGGACTTGTGCCCAAGTCTAATGACATGAGTTCAGTCCAGGGACCCACATGATGGAAAGGGAGAACTGACTCCAACAGGCTGTCTTCTGACCCCACATGTGTGCTATGGTATGTGCACACGTGTGCATATACAAAATAAATCTTTTTCTTAAAGAAGCAAACAAAGTGTGTTAAACCAGGAAGAGAGGNGCCTGAAACTGNCTTTGATCTTGACTCTAGGATGTGGTGCAGTGTCCAGGAGGTGACTGAGCAGTTGGAGCTTTTGGGCACATAACAGCCTGCCTGCAAGACTGAGGAGCTGGGGCCTGGGTCACTCTTCTCTGTGTTGCTCTGTACCTGGACATGAATGGCCTTTGTTCTTCCCACAGGCTTCACTCCATCACCACATCTCTGTAGCACAGACAGATGAGCTCCTTCCTGCCAGGAACTCTCAGCGGGCTCCACACCCTCTGGACTCCAAGACCACATCTGATGTTTTAAGGTAGTTTCCGACTGAGGCAGCACTGCTATCCATCGGGAAGTCATGCTCCTTCCTCCNTGCTTCCCTCAGTGTGTTAGTGACGATGCTCACAGAGACACTGCTATCTGTATGGAGTAGCGGTGTCCAGCCACCCCTGAAAGCTGTCGTCCCCATTTGTGCCGGGACAGACAGTGTGTGCACTTCCTTCACTAGACATAAAGTGCATGGGACACTTCCTTTCCTGTTCCAAGGAGGTGATGAAAGTGTCAGACCTGAAGTGGGGGGACAGTTACAAGACAGTGTCTGGGAACCGCTTTGCATGGAAAACNCTTTTTATTTANCCTTCCCTGCCATAGNTAGATACATGTGGTTGACTAGAACATAAATTCTGTGTTGNGAAATGCATCCCAGAAGCATGGGTTCTCTTTTACTGTTTTTAGCATCACATAAAATTTTGTCCTGTGGGTCTGGTATAACAANGCATGCCTGTAATCCTAGAACTTGGAAGGAGAAGGCAAAAAAACCCAGGAGTTCAAAGTTATCCTCAGCTGCTTACTAAGTTCAAGGCCAGAGTCTAACCTGGGCTACACAAAACACTGTCTGTGGATGTGTGCACATGTGTGCACGTGCCCCAGGTCAGCTAGTATCTTCCTCAGTCACTCTCCACCTTATTCTTTGAGACAGGGTCTCACTGAGCCTGGAGCTCAGCAGCTGGCCAATGAGCTCCTGGGGACTCACCTGTGTCCACCTCACCCCAGCCCACTGTTGGCTTATAGATGTGCACTCTTGTGCTCTGCTTCCCACAGATTCTGGGGCATAAACTCAAGTCCTGTGTCACTAATGGAGTCATCTCCCTGGATCCAAGACTGGATCTTAAAAACAAAATAAAAACAAGCAAGCAAAAACTATCAGGTGCCTTGAGGAAACATACAAGCTTTTCCTAGTACTCTCTCANGTACAGTACTTTGGAAATGGGAGGTATGCAGAAGCCTCATCAGTAAGACCTTGGTTTCTGGGCTCTCTGGTGGACAAGAAAAGGGGCCTTTGCAGTGGGTGAAGTGTGTGCTGCATACCCAGGATCCCAGTGCTCCGGCAGCTAAGGCTGTGATCAAGAGTTTNAGGCAATGTACTAAATATCTGGAACAGATAGGGAGACCCTGTATACTCCCATTTTTTTTTTCAAGTAACCACAACAGATTAACATTGAGAAACTGGTAAGGCCAAGTGTTGGTAGAATATTTGGTACATTCTGTTCAATTCAGTATTGCCAGTATATTCTTAGTTTGGCGTTTAGCCAACATGAAACAGTTTCCATTCAGACTTGCCTCATCTTAATGTTCAGTGGCCTCATGACCCTGGTGGCCCGCATAGTTGGACAATGAAGGTGTGAAGGAGTGCAAGGTGGGCTGCACTGGCCTCGAGGTGCACCCCAAGCCTTGTGGCCCAGAAGCTGACCTCTGTGTTTTCCCTGGCAGGTTTGTACTGGAGCAGTACAATGCCCTATCGTGGCTCACGTGCAATCCGGCCACCCAGGACCGCACTTCCTGCCTTCCCGTCCACTTTGTGGTGCTCACGCAGTTGTACAATGCCATCATGAACATGCTCTAACTGGGAAGCGCTTGTCCCTCTGCCTCAGCTCCTCCTGCAGCCTCAGCCAAGGAGCCGGCTCCACTCTACAAATGCCCGGCCTTTTTCAGAGCACTCCCTGCACCCTGCACTGTGACGCCTTCTGAGCAGGCACATGCTCATTCTGCAGTGTTCATTGCCACAGTGACTCCTGACGTGTCTCAAGAGGACCTGGAAATTTCCTTCAGAAGTAACTTGAGCCAATGTGTGAAGTGTGCAGCCTGCAGTCACCAGGAAGTGGTGGCTGTTGGTTGCGTAAGAGGGAAACAGAAGAGACACTGTCCTTTTGCACAAGAATCTGCTCTCAGCCTCTGTTAGGATCAGGCTGTCCAGCCCTCTGGATGCAATCCTCTAGCCAATGGTGGATGCCTGTGGGTCACTTGGACTCCATAACCTTGGACATGTCACAACTAAGAGCCAGCTCCATCCATCCAGTACAGGATTTGGTACTGGGGTCTCCACCTCCCCAGCCTGTCAGGAGGGCTTTGGTTGGCTGCACACCTTTGTAGACACAGGAGGTCCNGAGACAGCTGCATTTTGTTTATTTATTTTTAATTTTGTTGTAAGGTTTTTGCGACTTTGTTTTTTCTAATCTTGAGGACCAGGTACAGTAGCTGAAACCCACTGAGACCCACATAGGATTCTCTGACTACATACCTCTGTCCTAGAAGCCAGAAAAGGAGTGAGAACAAATGGGGAGGTGATGCCTGAACAGTAATGTAGTCATAACCACCCAGCAGTAGAGTCTAGTAAAAACCGTCAGGGTTCCAAGTGTTCTGCTGTGCTGTGTGGCCTGATTCTTGTGTGGATTACACTTGTGTACGAAGGCAGTCAGGCTCAGCCCCAAGCTAGAGGCGGCAAGGACCTTAATCCCTTCTCTATACAGTCATAGGAAATACCTTTTCTAGAGAATTCTTACAGAAAGCCAGGTCTCTCCTTTCATTAGATTAAAAGGGACTCGTGTACATATCAAACCCAAAGTGTTTGCTCACAAAACCAGTTACAAACACGGTGAATTTTTTTCTGGACCATAGGAATATTGTTTCAAAGAAATAGTACAACTCAACCATTAAATCAGTACTTGAAGCTGAGCCTCTGTATGGGACTTTAACAAAATGCCTTTTTAAAGCATTAACAGCTGATTGAAGTATTTTTGACTCCCCCTCCCAGACCTTAGGGTTGACTTTGAAGCCCTGTTTCTAGCCCTTATGTTATCTGTCTCTGTCTGCGGGTAGTGGGTGTGGACCGGCTTCCCAGAGCCTCCTGACAGGCAGCGAGCCCGGCTTCCCTGGAGAATCATGCAAACTAAGTTCTTCCAAGAGACTTTCATGTCCTGGTTATTAACAAAGAAAGAAAGGAAAAATGTAATAATTGATATGATTTTGTAAAAGTATTTTTCTTGAGATAATCTAACGTTTAAAACATTATATTAATAACACATGGTGGGAATGTGAAAGCAGAGAAATAACTTGTAAATGGTGATTGTTCTCTGTCCCACCAGCTGGGGGGGTTGACTTTCCAATGTATAGCTTAAAAAAAATCTGATATATCAAACCATTTGTATCTAACGTGTACAGTGTAAAATTGACTTAAATATCGCAGTGCTATTTTTTCTTATCAGAGAGGAAACCCTCAAGGCCTTTTGAAGAACGTAAGATGATGGGGATGTAAACTTGTATAAAGCCACCCCGGGGAAGACGGACTGTAAAGTAGATATTTGTAATCTTTTACCACGGGATTGCTTTTTCTCAGAATTCATCAGAACTTTGAATCTCTCTCTCTTCCTCTCTCTCTCTCTCTCTTTTTTTAAATGGGCTGTTTTTACTGCAGGGGCTTTTCTTCTCTAGAAACCCAACTCTACACAGAAAAAGAAAAAAAGGAAAAAAAAAACAAAAAACAGAAAAACACTATAAAAAGTTTTAAAAGAAGGCAGCAAAGGGTAGTTTTCATCTGGTGTCTTTTATTTAAGTTTTTTAAGTTAAGAAAAGCTGGTGACATATTTATACGTTTTTGTGCAAAAATAAATGAATGGCAATAGATTTAAAAAAATCTTATTATGTACTTCTGTGTGAAAAAGTCTGTATAATATTTCCCTTAAATATGCATTATTTTACTTGTGAGTTTTTTACAGAATTAATCTGAAATGTACAAGCCCTGGATTTGCTACAGAGTGAGAAGTTATTTTATTTTTTTTTTATTTTTAATTTTGAAAATTCTGCAGAAATCAGAACTCCTACCATGGTTTGAAATGGGGAGGTGGGAGGGAACAGGGAGGGCTTGTCCGGCATGCCTGTATGTATATTTCAGAGCCTTTTTTAAATGTAAAAGCTGTACATTTCTGGGAAGTTCTGAGTTTTTTGTTTCCTTTTTCCTTCAAGCATTTTTGCAGTGAGCTTCTTTTATATATAGCAGACAATTGGAAAGAATACAAAAATATGTGATGTTCATTTAAGAACTACAGCACAGCGCTGGTTCAATACACTAAAGACTTTGATAAAAAGAAACAATGATAAAGGCCTCCATTTTAAATGTCATTCATATATACCTTGTGGATGAGAGCTATATACTTTTACACACTTTTTTAGAGGAATAAATTATTGAATTACTGAAACTTTGAGTGTCTTTTTTCTCTCCCACCATGGCTCTGTCCTGAGATCACACTGCTCAGGTGTATGTAATGTCCACATCACAGACCGAACAGCGCAGGCCTGTAAAGTACATGTGCTACCCCAGCAGCTGTTCTAGGCACTGTTGTGTCATCANTCCCAGGTCAGGGTTCAGATGCTGCCAACACAGGTGCCCTAGTGTTCAGGTCCTTGGCTGTCTTGAGCAGGTTGGACCTGATGGTGTTTTGTCCTGGGACATTTGTGAAAAAGCCCTAGGACAAGTTACAAGTCCATTCGCATTTTCTCTCTCGCTCTCCTGACTCAGAGGCAGATGACAGTAGTTTGCTACTTGTCATGCCACATGCCAGCAAATCCTGCTAAGCCCACACCATCCGCTGTGATTTTTTTTTTCCTCCAGTAGGAAAACCCATGCACTCTAGAGGAGTCTTGGTTTATTCACTGTCCTGTTCCATTTGACATCTTAGTCAAACTGGGCGAGTCCTGGGCCTTGGCAACGCTTACAGTAAAAGTTAGAATAATTTGAAGGGACTTGCTTTTCATGTCCTCCATCAACTTCAAACTCTATTCTCAATGTTACCGTCTCTGAATTTAGACAGCAATTTGCTGGGGTGACTCCACAGACCCCCTTCGCAGTCACTTCATTTGCAGTGAAGGATGAGGAGAGTCCATGAGAAATGCTTTGCAAACCTGAAAGGCAGAGGAAAGCAAAGCCAGAGTTTTGGTTAGAGCCATTGTCATCATGTATGTACGTGTTTCACAGTTTGCAGTACTAGCCCACATAACACACTCCCCAGATCTCTGTAACCCAGAGTCATCACACTAGTCAGAACTGGCTGGGTTTTGACAGGCATTCACGTGTGCCTTCCTCAGCTCACACACCCAGTCAGGAGTTTCCTGATCAGATCATCGCTGACTTCCTATGGGAAGTGAGAGACCATTCAGCTTGTGGCTAAGTCTGAGGTGGCAGAAAGGTTTGTGGACTGCATTGAGACATCTTGACAATCAGCTGTGGATCCAGCCATCTGAGCAATGCTCTTCCCACTGCCCCTTCCACTTTACCCAAGTGATTGCATGGTTTTATATTCCTGCCTTTGGGACGTCACGGCGCAAGGGATTTCTTACCAACTGGTATCAAAGAGTAAAACTCCTTTGGAAACTGCTCTTCGTCGGTTAAAGGATTGAGGAGCAGATGAACTGGAAGACCCTCTCTTCT
Source organism: Neotoma lepida (assembly GCA_001675575.1). Lineage (NCBI taxonomy): Eukaryota > Metazoa > Chordata > Mammalia > Rodentia > Cricetidae > Neotoma > Neotoma lepida. The sequence goes on from LZPO01033052.1 coordinate 523,085, forward strand.
CCTGAAGCCAGAGCCACATACTGAGCGCAGTCTGCTGTGGCCACGACACTGGTCAATATGAAAAGTAGTTTGATTCTCCTTGTGCCGCAGTCCTATCAAGGTGTCATTTCTGATGTTTCTCACTCCACAGAATGTCACTCAGAGTTACTATTTTGTGTTATTAATGACAGGCACTAAAGGGAAGCCTGTGGTCCCAGGTATTTACAAGAATGTGAGCTGTGTCCTGGGCCTAATCGGATTAACCAATCTTACTTCACTTTACCTGAAATTACTGAGTTTTAAAACATTTCCTTTTTACTCAACTACTGGCTACAACTCTGATGAAGCAAGTCAGACAGAAGCCAATGAGGAACACTGTCTGGCATCCAGGAGGCGGGCTGAAGAGGGCTGTGTGCTTTCTCTTGGAAGTGAATTAGCCCGATGAGTTGCACGTTACTCGGTGATCGGATTCCAGATGCAGACACCCGTGGTTACTAGGCGATGGGAATGCAGACACCAGCAATGGTCTCGCTTCATTCTTAAATAAAAGGAAAAGTGAGCAAAGCACACTAGGCCTTCATGGTTAGCTAACATTATCTGCTTTGGGCCAATACCAACATGGGCTCCTAAGTACTTGGAAGTCACCAGGGACTCTCAGCTGATTGACCACCACCCTGCTTTTATACCCTTATGGCCCTGCCATTGATCAGGCTTGTTTCAATGTCACTGCCCCAGGAAACCGGATGACACTCAAGAACATTGGCCACCCCAGGTTAACACTTAAAGCTCTGAAGAGATCCATACTGGATGGCCTCTCTAGCCACCTAGGGAAAGCTGTGGTAGCAATTTAACATGTAAAATATCAACTCTGTCACGAAAAACCAAAAAAAATCAACTGTAGTCCCCTTACTATGAGGTCAACTCTGACTTTGTTCACCCAGGGCTCTTGGTGTGTTGTTTACGTAAGTGTCCTGTCTGGCCCTCTCAAGTGCAAGACTTGACTGTGAAGAAGGTGGTGTCTGCATGGTTGAGACAGGCATGCTGCCTCTGGCCTGATACGGATCACTGCAAAGTGAAGAGAATCCTGCCTCACCAGATGCAGAGTCCAAGGTCTTACTTGCCTGCAGCATCAACTTGTGACGACTATCCGGTCATTTATGACAAGGGGAGAGAGTGCCCTTACCTTGAACCGGAACTACATACTGAGCTGAGAATAGGCTCCCCCAAATATCTGAGCATTGGGAACAACATAGACCACCATGCACCTCAAAACTTAGCAGCGATTTACNAGACAATCCATTAGCTCCTGGCACTTGTGGAGGAGGAGGCTCGGAAAAGGAGAGAAATTCAATTGGTTTCTTCTTGTGTTTTCTTAAAAATACATAATTTATTTTTATTTTATGTGCATTGGTGTTTTGCCTGCATGTACAGCTATGTGAGGGTATCCGATCCCCTGGAGCTGGAATTACAGACAGGTGTGAGCTGCCATGTGGCTGCTGGGAATTGAACCTGGGTTAAGAGCCAGTGCTCTTAACTGCTGAGCCCTCTCTTCAGTCCCTCTGTTTGTTTCCTATTTGACAATTTTGCTTAGAATTTAAGGGGGAGGGTTGTCCAGTGTCTTTCTCTGCAGTTGTGTGGCACCCTCAGTTTTGAGCCTCTGCTTTGGGGTGGAGAACATATTTGCATGCACCTAATCCGATGTATGCATTTTTCTTTCATTGATTTTTCTAGCAGTTCCCTGTTTCTTAAGTTTTGCGTTTTCCCACGGAGCTGCATACTAAGACACAAGACTTTTCTGCATTGTCTCCGTATCTGTTCTGCTTTTCTCCCCAGTTTCATCCTTAAGAGTTTTGTCTCGCGTGTCTTGAATCTTAATTGCCTGCTCAATTAATTGTCACTTTTGATATACAGGCATTTGTAGCCCGAGGCTTCAGGGAGGGGGCGCCATCTTGAGACTAAATTCAGGATTCTAGAGTTCTCCAGGAGGCTTTCACGTCACCGTCTTTGTGCAGGATTCCCAGAGGTGTTACAAGGGAGGAAATTAGACACGTTTAAGTTGACCTTGCCAGTCAGGTTACACTCTTAATTCTTTTGTACCCCTCGTTAAGGATAGTTGTCTTTGGGTTTAAAGCATGAAGCCTGTTGAACTAGAATAGTCTCTCACCGCACTGTAATCTGTCCATGATAGGTTTTTACAGGCATCCCCTCTCAAAGGCCCCTTGTGTCCTAACCCAGGGACAGTTGTCAAGAGATGTGAGTTTACAGTTTCTAGTAGCTGCCTTTAAAAAGTAAAGAGAAATGGGTAAAATTCACTTAATATGTTTTATTTCACCCAATGAAGCCACATTCTTCTATTTCAACATGACGACATAAGGCTCGGCAGCATCCACCTACCATCCCTTCTTTTTTCAACCGGCCTTCAAAGGGCGTTGTCATCACAGTGCTCTTAGGTTTGGTTGCTGATTTGAGTTAGTTGGGGACGCTATACTGCTTGTTTGTAATTCAAATTGTAACTAACTAGTCCTCAGTTGCATGCCCACTTCAAAAGGCTCGGTACCCACCCTGGGCCAGTGGCCGCCTGTGGGGCCGTGGGGCCTGCTGTAGGGCCACAGACCTCCAGCTCTAGGGTAGCTAGAGGAAGACATCTCCCACTGTGACTGCATCTGGGCCTTCTCCTCTCCACACTTGCTTATTGGTGCGTGCAGGTTTAATGATGTGTCCGTTGCAACCACACAAGGGCCCTTTGTTCTGCAGATGCCTTGGTAGCTGTCAGCCCTCTCTGCCTTGACCTAGAACCCAGTATTCTGCCTTGACCGCCTTGTGCGTCTGCATGACCGCCTTGCACGTCTGCCTCTGGGTTTTGTGTTGGGTGAGCTGCGTCATGCAGGTTGCTGCGTTTTACTTTTTAATGTTTCTGTTGAACGGGATCATTTTGGCCATGTGCATTTGGTTCTGTCCAGAAGTTTTTATCAATAAGAGTGCCTACTGGCGTCCGTGCCTGCGTGGCCTCTGTGTAGACTCCGCTATTTGCTCATCTCCTAGGACGTTGTGGAAAGAAGTCTAATATTGACCTGTAACCCATCCACAAACACGACCGTGCTCTTAGGCTATTTGCAGCCACGCGGATGAANACTCTTGCCCTGCCTGTCCCAGCTAAGCTCTGTTCCCCGACCCTGGCATTTAATGGACGGGAACTCAACTGCTCTGTCCAGGAATGTGCTAGTGAGGGCTAGGCTCTGCCACTGCCCTTTGCCTTGGACATGGACAGGTCACTGGTTGCAGCCCACNCCCAACAAAGGCTGAAGCGAGTGTCACACAGGGACTGCATCCATCAGCAGCCCTCTGTGCCTCTCACCCAGGTCATATGAGTAGGAGTAATGTGCCTCAAGGTACCAGTTCCAATTCTGACCCCACTTTTAAGGTAGGGAATCATTGTGAGTGGCAGTGGGCAGCTCTAATTNGGTGGTGTCCCTGTCTAGCTCCACCTGCTCTCCTCTGTCATGGGGTACACTTCCCATGCCCGCCTCTTCCCTTCTCTTCTGTAACTCTCTACCCTAACAGTTGGTCCCTCCTTCACTACCCCTGGCAAAGCCTCTGACCTTGATTTCCTGGGGCTGGCCACAGGGGACCCAGAGACCCCAGACTTGCAATCAGGCAGAGGGTGGGGTCTGGAGATCTGCATTAAATGTCCCCCCCCAGGTGACTCACACCTTGGGAAACTTTTGCTAGTGCTGTTCAGGCAGGTAGGCAATACAGGGACCCTGCCACGTGCAGGCTCCATGGCCACATGAACCGGGGTTGTCTTCTTTGCGTGGGGACTGCAAGACTGCATCATCCCCTGGTACTAGAAGTCTCTAGTACCGCTTCCTACCAGAAACCTCTCCCAGAGTCCTGCCCTGAGCCCACCATTCCTTCAAACCTTGTTCTCACTCGGGAAATCTGCTACTGAGAACTCAGCCCNTGTTACCTTCCTCATCCCTATATCCTGCTGCCCACTGATTCTACATTCTGAAGGTCATCAAGTCTCCGGCCAGGCACTGGGATGTCACAAGAAAGCCTCCATCCTACCCCTAAGCCAGATGCAGCTTCAGTCCTGTGAGGTTAGTAGGCGAGGAAATCATGCAGGCCCAACCTGGCATGAACACTACCAGAACAGGGCAGGTGTGGCCAGGTCACATATGGCAGAGCCTTCTGTCAATGTGAGGGGTGGGGTTTACATGTTCCCTGCAGACCCATAGAAAGTGGGAGTGCTGTCAGATGTGGAGTGCAGGATCTGGTTCAAGGCAGAGGCACAGTATGTGGAGGCTAGAAGGGGCTACCGCTGTCCATTTCAGATTGCCAGTAAGGCGGGATGGAGATAAAGGATGAAGCAGTCAGTCTGTGTAAGCAAGGACCAACCTTTCTGTGTGGCTGTGGGAGAAAAGTGTTCAGAGGAGGCAGCCATGGAAGCCCCTGCCCCAGTGTAGGGAGGAGGGGCAAGCCTGAGGGCCACTGTGATGGCGCCAACGACATGGGGATGGACTCGGCAGGTGTCAGGGATGTAGAAGGTTACTTGTGCCCTGCCACTACAGTGGGGCAGGTGACCCTGCAGTGGCGAGAGAGGTGGGAATGTCAGTGCCNGTGAGCACAGTGTTGTTTGTTTCTGTTCTTTTGGGGGCCCGCCACCCAGCTCCCAAATAAATCACACATGGAGGCTTATTCTTAATTATAAATGCCCAGCCTTAGCTTGGCTTGTTTCTTGCCAGCTTTTCTTAACTTAAAATTATCCCTTCTACCTTTTTGCCTCTGGGCTTTTCCTGTTCTCTGGCTTCTGTAAATCTTACTCTTTTCCTGTATAGCTGGGTGGCTGTCCCCTGGAGTCCTTTCCTTCTCTAGCCTCTTCTTTGCTCCTTCTNAAAAAAAAAAAAAATCAACTGTAGTCCCCTTACTATGAGGTCAACTCTGACTTTGTTCACCCAGGGCTCTTGGTGTGTTGTTTACGTAAGTGTCCTGTCTGGCCCTCTCAAGTGCAAGACTTGACTGTGAAGAAGGTGGTGTCTGCATGGTTGAGACAGGCATGCTGCCTCTGGCCTGATACGGATCACTGCAAAGTGAAGAGAATCCTGCCTCACCAGATGCAGAGTCCAAGGTCTTACTTGCCTGCAGCATCAACTTGTGACGACTATCCGGTCATTTATGACAAGGGGAGAGAGTGCCCTTACCTTGAACCGGAACTACATACTGAGCTGAGAATAGGCTCCCCCAAATATCTGAGCATTGGGAACAACATAGACCACCATGCACCTCAAAACTTAGCAGCGATTTACNAGACAATCCATTAGCTCCTGGCACTTGTGGAGGAGGAGGCTCGGAAAAGGAGAGAAATTCAATTGGTTTCTTCTTGTGTTTTCTTAAAAATACATAATTTATTTTTATTTTATGTGCATTGGTGTTTTGCCTGCATGTACAGCTATGTGAGGGTATCCGATCCCCTGGAGCTGGAATTACAGACAGGTGTGAGCTGCCATGTGGCTGCTGGGAATTGAACCTGGGTTAAGAGCCAGTGCTCTTAACTGCTGAGCCCTCTCTTCAGTCCCTCTGTTTGTTTCCTATTTGACAATTTTGCTTAGAATTTAAGGGGGAGGGTTGTCCAGTGTCTTTCTCTGCAGTTGTGTGGCACCCTCAGTTTTGAGCCTCTGCTTTGGGGTGGAGAACATATTTGCATGCACCTAATCCGATGTATGCATTTTTCTTTCATTGATTTTTCTAGCAGTTCCCTGTTTCTTAAGTTTTGCGTTTTCCCACGGAGCTGCATACTAAGACACAAGACTTTTCTGCATTGTCTCCGTATCTGTTCTGCTTTTCTCCCCAGTTTCATCCTTAAGAGTTTTGTCTCGCGTGTCTTGAATCTTAATTGCCTGCTCAATTAATTGTCACTTTTGATATACAGGCATTTGTAGCCCGAGGCTTCAGGGAGGGGGCGCCATCTTGAGACTAAATTCAGGATTCTAGAGTTCTCCAGGAGGCTTTCACGTCACCGTCTTTGTGCAGGATTCCCAGAGGTGTTACAAGGGAGGAAATTAGACACGTTTAAGTTGACCTTGCCAGTCAGGTTACACTCTTAATTCTTTTGTACCCCTCGTTAAGGATAGTTGTCTTTGGGTTTAAAGCATGAAGCCTGTTGAACTAGAATAGTCTCTCACCGCACTGTAATCTGTCCATGATAGGTTTTTACAGGCATCCCCTCTCAAAGGCCCCTTGTGTCCTAACCCAGGGACAGTTGTCAAGAGATGTGAGTTTACAGTTTCTAGTAGCTGCCTTTAAAAAGTAAAGAGAAATGGGTAAAATTCACTTAATATGTTTTATTTCACCCAATGAAGCCACATTCTTCTATTTCAACATGACGACATAAGGCTCGGCAGCATCCACCTACCATCCCTTCTTTTTTCAACCGGCCTTCAAAGGGCGTTGTCATCACAGTGCTCTTAGGTTTGGTTGCTGATTTGAGTTAGTTGGGGACGCTATACTGCTTGTTTGTAATTCAAATTGTAACTAACTAGTCCTCAGTTGCATGCCCACTTCAAAAGGCTCGGTACCCACCCTGGGCCAGTGGCCGCCTGTGGGGCCGTGGGGCCTGCTGTAGGGCCACAGACCTCCAGCTCTAGGGTAGCTAGAGGAAGACATCTCCCACTGTGACTGCATCTGGGCCTTCTCCTCTCCACACTTGCTTATTGGTGCGTGCAGGTTTAATGATGTGTCCGTTGCAACCACACAAGGGCCCTTTGTTCTGCAGATGCCTTGGTAGCTGTCAGCCCTCTCTGCCTTGACCTAGAACCCAGTATTCTGCCTTGACCGCCTTGTGCGTCTGCATGACCGCCTTGCACGTCTGCCTCTGGGTTTTGTGTTGGGTGAGCTGCGTCATGCAGGTTGCTGCGTTTTACTTTTTAATGTTTCTGTTGAACGGGATCATTTTGGCCATGTGCATTTGGTTCTGTCCAGAAGTTTTTATCAATAAGAGTGCCTACTGGCGTCCGTGCCTGCGTGGCCTCTGTGTAGACTCCGCTATTTGCTCATCTCCTAGGACGTTGTGGAAAGAAGTCTAATATTGACCTGTAACCCATCCACAAACACGACCGTGCTCTTAGGCTATTTGCAGCCACGCGGATGAANACTCTTGCCCTGCCTGTCCCAGCTAAGCTCTGTTCCCCGACCCTGGCATTTAATGGACGGGAACTCAACTGCTCTGTCCAGGAATGTGCTAGTGAGGGCTAGGCTCTGCCACTGCCCTTTGCCTTGGACATGGACAGGTCACTGGTTGCAGCCCACNCCCAACAAAGGCTGAAGCGAGTGTCACACAGGGACTGCATCCATCAGCAGCCCTCTGTGCCTCTCACCCAGGTCATATGAGTAGGAGTAATGTGCCTCAAGGTACCAGTTCCAATTCTGACCCCACTTTTAAGGTAGGGAATCATTGTGAGTGGCAGTGGGCAGCTCTAATTNGGTGGTGTCCCTGTCTAGCTCCACCTGCTCTCCTCTGTCATGGGGTACACTTCCCATGCCCGCCTCTTCCCTTCTCTTCTGTAACTCTCTACCCTAACAGTTGGTCCCTCCTTCACTACCCCTGGCAAAGCCTCTGACCTTGATTTCCTGGGGCTGGCCACAGGGGACCCAGAGACCCCAGACTTGCAATCAGGCAGAGGGTGGGGTCTGGAGATCTGCATTAAATGTCCCCCCCCAGGTGACTCACACCTTGGGAAACTTTTGCTAGTGCTGTTCAGGCAGGTAGGCAATACAGGGACCCTGCCACGTGCAGGCTCCATGGCCACATGAACCGGGGTTGTCTTCTTTGCGTGGGGACTGCAAGACTGCATCATCCCCTGGTACTAGAAGTCTCTAGTACCGCTTCCTACCAGAAACCTCTCCCAGAGTCCTGCCCTGAGCCCACCATTCCTTCAAACCTTGTTCTCACTCGGGAAATCTGCTACTGAGAACTCAGCCCNTGTTACCTTCCTCATCCCTATATCCTGCTGCCCACTGATTCTACATTCTGAAGGTCATCAAGTCTCCGGCCAGGCACTGGGATGTCACAAGAAAGCCTCCATCCTACCCCTAAGCCAGATGCAGCTTCAGTCCTGTGAGGTTAGTAGGCGAGGAAATCATGCAGGCCCAACCTGGCATGAACACTACCAGAACAGGGCAGGTGTGGCCAGGTCACATATGGCAGAGCCTTCTGTCAATGTGAGGGGTGGGGTTTACATGTTCCCTGCAGACCCATAGAAAGTGGGAGTGCTGTCAGATGTGGAGTGCAGGATCTGGTTCAAGGCAGAGGCACAGTATGTGGAGGCTAGAAGGGGCTACCGCTGTCCATTTCAGATTGCCAGTAAGGCGGGATGGAGATAAAGGATGAAGCAGTCAGTCTGTGTAAGCAAGGACCAACCTTTCTGTGTGGCTGTGGGAGAAAAGTGTTCAGAGGAGGCAGCCATGGAAGCCCCTGCCCCAGTGTAGGGAGGAGGGGCAAGCCTGAGGGCCACTGTGATGGCGCCAACGACATGGGGATGGACTCGGCAGGTGTCAGGGATGTAGAAGGTTACTTGTGCCCTGCCACTACAGTGGGGCAGGTGACCCTGCAGTGGCGAGAGAGGTGGGAATGTCAGTGCCNGTGAGCACAGTGTTGTTTGTTTCTGTTCTTTTGGGGGCCCGCCACCCAGCTCCCAAATAAATCACACATGGAGGCTTATTCTTAATTATAAATGCCCAGCCTTAGCTTGGCTTGTTTCTTGCCAGCTTTTCTTAACTTAAAATTATCCCTTCTACCTTTTTGCCTCTGGGCTTTTCCTGTTCTCTGGCTTCTGTAAATCTTACTCTTTTCCTGTATAGCTGGGTGGCTGTCCCCTGGAGTCCTTTCCTTCTCTAGCCTCTTCTTTGCTCCTTCTNAGATTTCTCCATTTATTCTTTCTCTATTTTTATATACCTTTCTTTGTCTCTTACTCCATTGTTGGTTGTGTAGCTGGGTGGCTGGTTCCTGATGTCCTCCTCCTCTGGCTAATTCTCCTTCTCTCCCTCTTTCTTTTCTTCTCCCAGATTTCTCCTTCTATTTATTCTCTCTGCCTGCCAGCCCCGCCCATCCTTTCTCCTGCCTTGCTATTGGCCGTTCAGTTCTTTATTAGACCATCAGGTGTTTTACACAAGCACAGTAACACAGCTTCACAGAGTTAAATGCAACGTAACAAAAGTATGACACAAATAATATTCTACAACAGCACAGCTTCAGAGGACAAGGCAGGCAGAGAGGTCAAGCTCCGAAGTGGGAGGGACCACAGATAACAGGTAGCCAGAGAAGGGCACAAGAAGCTGGGGAGGCTGGCTCTTTTGNGCAGTTAGGATCTTAAGCAGATCAGGTTAGAGAGTGGGTGACCATGAGGNAAAAAAGACTCAGGAAGGAAAGGGCCAGAGCTTTGGCTGGTGGCTCTATGGTTATGAGAAGGAAGAGGCCAAAGGGTACTCGACAGAGGAGGGCAGCACCCTTGGTGCAGATGGGGTGAGAAACCAGGACAGTGAGCAGCCCACAGACTACAGGGAGACTGCTGCAAAGAGGATAGATGGAAAGACCCCATTAGATCCTCTGCTGCACCGCAATGTGAGGATGAACCTGCAGATTCTATGNCTCCAAATAACGCGCCATAGCCTTAGCTTTGCTNCCTAGAGAGGCTTCTAGATGGTAGGTTTCTGTTCCAGGGAGGATGAGAGGCTGCAGGAAGCAGGTCNCAGGCACAATGAGCGACACTGCTGCTTCTACCCTTGGCTCCTCCTAATGTGAGCATCCCAACATCTTGCCTTTGTCCTGGTGCTGATGGACCTGGCCCCTCCTGGTTCTGCCTGGGCCTGCTAGGTCTAGGGCCTAGGACTCTAGTGTGGTCAGGTAGCCCCTGCAGGAACTTGTGACTTCATTTCTGAACCCTGGAGTTCATNGAGGTACTTCTCACTAAGCATTTCTGCAGGACAGGCAGGTTTTGGAGAGAAGTTCTGAGCTTGAGCTTTCTTATTGTTGGTATGCCTGTGATGGGAGCAGGCTAGACTCCAGAGAAGTATGGGCACAATGCTCAAGACTTCAGTACCAAGCTCAGCGGCTGCCATCTCCTGGCCTCTCACCTCGATATCATGTGATAGTCTCAGCTTTCCACAGATGGTTCCTCCAGGCATTGGATGATCCTCTCAGAACTCACTTCTGTTTCCTGAATCTCTCCATGGCTTTTCATTCCCTGCTGCCCCTTGACCTGAGCCCATGGAGTCATGGTCCCTTGGCTGGCTCCAGGTTCCTGCCCAAGGAGCCTTTTGAATCTGTTGTCTTCTGGGTGTGGTTCTCTTCTACTTCTGTCTGTCCTCCTTGGGGACTCTGGGTGGCATCTGCACCCACACGAAATGTTCCAGATGCTTCTGGCACCAGCACAGATGGCAGCTGTCATGTTCCTGGGNGGTACAANCCATTGAGGNTCTCAGACCTGCCCCTCTTGNGTCTAGTGAACACCCAACTCCATCTTGTAGTTAGCTCATGTCTAGAAAGTTCTCCCAGCTTGAGAGTCTTGGACCAGACCAAACCTGGGCCTCCCAGGCCTCTGGAGAGCACAGGTGGCTTTGGGTGGTG
>LZPO01033052.1:576616-601976 GCA_001675575.1 Neotoma lepida
TCTGTAGCTTGCGGCACTGAGGGATCTCTCTCCTCTCAAGTCACAGAACTGAAGTTCTGTTTCTGCATTTGTCCCAGCGAGATCTGGAAAATGAGGGTCTATGCCTTCATGCCACTGGGTGGATGAAGGGAGGTGATGTGTGTTGCATTGCCTACCAAGTANCTGTCACAAAGCGTGTCCCCAAGAGGTTAAAATTGCACCATGGTTATTTCTGTCGTTGTCCTTAACAATAATGCCAACTTTAAGGATGGTGGTAACGCACTACTGGCCTTGTGTGTCCACTGGGTTTCCGGAGGCAGTGACAGTGGTCATGTGTGGCTCAAACTACAGGCTCCTCTAGAGACGCTTCCAGGTCAGTAGCTGGATGAACCATGTTGCCTAGGCACCAAGGCCCGATGCCCAGTGGAGGTGCTGACATGAATGGGGCAGGGAGCCTGTTGCTGGGGCTTAGGCTAATGGTACCTGGCAGCTCCTAGGCCCCGCCTCCCATCATGCTGGTCGGGAGAGNGCCGATCACGTTTCTGCCTTCTGACTAAGCTACAATGTGTCTTCTTTGGAGTCCTGACATGTTTTCCCGCATGGAACTCCAGTGGCTTGCATTTTGGCAGCTGGGTTGAGCTCTTAGTGGGGCAAGGGGAGGTGAGATGGGGTGGTGAGGGAGGCGATGGCTGTGGGTGGACTCCTCCAGGGAGGGAACTTTCTGAGGCCTGGAAACCATCTCTGAGAGTTGGAAATAGAGTGACCAGGAATGTTCAGCTGTTTGTGGGTCACTCTGACCTCCTCCCCCTCCCCACCCCCAGGCCAGGGCACGCATGTGCTTCTTGTAGCGACTCATGCCAGCAGGAATCAGATTGCAAAGTGCTCTGCCCCTCCTCCTGGGTTTCCGACCAAGCTAGGTTCCTCCCTAGGCAACCCTCCCAACACACTGGAGCCCCGCCCCCCAATCCTACCCAGCTCCCTACCCTACNTGCAGTCATAACNAGGAGGCCCCAAGACACTGCTTACTAGGAGAGCATGTCACTCACCTGCTTAAACACATCCAGTTTACTCTGGCTTCTAGGCTCCTGTCCAAGTTTGTATCTCTATGGTCAAGGAGGCCCTGTGTGACCTGACCTAGCTGCTCCCTCCCAGCCTCATCTCTCACACTTAAGTATTCCTTTCAGAGAGAGAAGGGGTGGAGGGAGAGAAAGAAAGAGAACACATCCATGTGCCTTTGTCCATGTAGAGGTCAGAGGACAGCTTCAACTTCCAGTGTCATTCCTCTGGCACCTGCCACCTTTCCTTTGGGACAAGGTCTCTCATTGGCCAGGAACATCCCTGAGGAGTCCAGGCTAGCTGGCCAGCTGGCTCCAAGGACTACCTGTCTCTGCCTCTCCATCTCAACATCAATGGGATAACGCGTGTGTGTATGTGTGTGTGTGTGTGTGTGTGTGTGTGTGTGTGTGTGTAAGCGCGTGCCGTCTCCTCATCCCCAGATTTTTATGTGGAGTCTGAGGGTCAAACTCAGGTCCCCATCCTTGCAAGGCCAGCACTTTACTGACTGAGCCATTGTCCCAACACCCTCTTCTCTGCCCCTGGATCTCTGCCTGCTCTTCTGCCTCTTGGTCTCTTTCCCTTCCCATCGCAGGTGGGCAGCCCTTACTCCCACCCAGGGTCGTTACCCTTGTGGTGAGGATCTGGGCATTGTCTCTCTGTCATCTGTGTTCTCTATGCTTCCAGTGATCTGGGGAGATGGGACCCCATGTGGCTTCCTCCTCAGAACCTGGGATGTCATAGGTATACAACAGGTACATATCAGGGCTGCCGATGTGTTCTTGTACATGACTTTTTCACCGTGTCACTATTGACCACACTCTTGGGGTTAAGTAGAAGCCTGGGTATCCCTGAGCAGCTGACACCATCCAGCTGGTTTAAGTAACAAGCCAGTGTCTGCCATGTGTCCCTGAGACTCCAATGCTCACCTTTCTCCATCCTGCCCCCCTCCAAGGTGTGCTCTGTCACTGCATGGACAAACTCTGCCCCCTGCTGGCTTCCTGGTGCATTAGCCAATGGGACATGGACAAGAGACGAAAAGGAAGGAGAGTGTGGGGATGTGTTGGTGCATTCCTCAGCCTAAGGTTAGACCCCTGACAGACAACCTCTACAGAGAGCACCTTCTGGAGGGCCCAGGATGGGCTCCGTCCTGCACCCTTCAGGTCTCGGGGTGGGAAGAGCCCAGGGTGTGCCAGCTCCATGGGCTGGTCCATGACCCTCCCTCTCCCCTCTCCTTCCACCCTGACATGGACAACTGGTCTGGTTTGAGACTGTCTCTCTCAACTGGGACACTGACCCAGAATTTGTAGTAGATTTGTGATAAATCTGGCGACCTGTTGACATACAGAGATGGTGTGTCAGTTACTTTTTACACAGCTGTGACAAAACAGTCCAGAGAAAGGACCCAATGGAAGAAAGGCTTCTTTGGGGTCCCAGTAGCTGAGAGTTTGAGCGCATGATCTCTGGGGCACCCACACACTTGGGCAGAGCATCATGGTGGAGACAAGAAGAGGAGGGTTGTTCACTTTGTGGCAGATAGGGGGCAGAGAAAGCATAGCCTCACAGTCACCACCGCCTGTCACTAGTTGCTTGATAGGCATTGAGCCACGTGTTCGATACACATTGTCGGCCCTGTCCTCCATCTGTCTAGCAGCTCTGGGAGGTGGGGCTGTCCTCACCTNCTTGATGTGAGCACCGGGCTAAGCTCCTTTTAGTGTCTGGTGGGGCGGGGAGATCCCTCTTGAGCCCATTTTACAGGCAAGTCAACTTGGGTTCAGCAAGGTGACTCTGTAATCCCAAGACCATCCAGGAGTCAGAAGCGAGAACTGAACCCACGCAGTCCTGAGCTAGAGCTGAGCGTTTGTCTGCTCTGATTTCACAACCTCCTGGAGGTGCAGGTTGGCCCTGCAATGCCACTCCAGGCCTGCACAGCCCACAAGGAGCATTCTGATCTACACACAGAGCTTACATTTTTCAGCCACACAGAAAGGCAGTCAAAACAGCTCCTGGTGCCCTTGAAAGCACTAGCGGCAAGGAGTCCATGCACTGGGGACAGACATGTTTAGTCATTGACCACTTGGTGGCTTCACGAAGCCAAGTCAGGAAGATGAGCTCTCCAGGTAGACGTGTGAAAGCCGCTCATTATTTAGCGCCGTGTGTTTGTCATTGATTAGCTTATTCCCCAGTCTTGCCTACTCCAGCTTCATGTCACTGACTCTTTTTTTTTAAGAGCCAGGACAGATAGACAGGTCACCTCAGGGGCTTGGAATGAAGGAACATGCCCATTTTACAGGTGGAAAGGGTGAGGTGAGGAGAAATCTTTGGAGAGGAAGGCTGAAGTGTGGTTGCTGATTTACACAAAAGCCCGGACTGACTGGACATCAANTATGAATAGACAGGCAGCCCCAGACAGGCCAAGAGGCTCCCGGGGCCTCTACAAGGGCAGCCAGTGCCCTGAACTGTGGGGCCACCTCCCTTGTCCCTGGTGACTTCACTTGAGCAGTGAAACTGCGCTCATCTCAAGCCGAGTCTCAGACTGGTGAGTGCCTGCCTTGACCTACCGGCCCTTCCTTCTTAATAGGATTTGTGTTTTGTGCACAGCCTCTGCGAAACCAGGCGTGGATCCTTGCTGTTCTGAGTTCTNTCCCCTAGCNTCCCAGCTTTGATCACAGCTGCAATCTGTCTTTAGAGCATCCATTACAGAAAATTCTGGGGAATTTTGTTCTCGTGGAACAGGAGGCAGCTACAGCACTTTCCTTTCATTTGGAGACGATGGCTGGAGCTGCAGCAGCCATTTTGTCAAAACATAAATTAAATGTACTGAAGCTGCTGAGCTGCGGCATGACTCTGACCTTGTTCAGAATTCCCCTTTGGAAAGGAAAAGGCAAACTGTTAAACCAAAGTGCTAGAAGCTGAGTACATTACTAATGGCTAAAAGCACATTCCCAAACCTTCCCTTAAAATTCGAATAGCCCTGGTATTTGTGGTGTTTTACTGGGTCAGACTCCCCTCCCTTGATTACCTTCCTGTCATTCTGTGTCAGAAGAAAGCACTGTACCCATTTAAAAGATGGTAACACAGAGGCAAGAAAGTCCTGCTCAGTCTTTCATAGTTCACCCATGTCTCTAAGTGTGCAACATAGCTTCTGCTCAGAAATCACACGCTGTCCCCCACTAGCTTTGTGCATCATTTGTGCCCCGTCAGAAGGATGGTTGGGCCCTGTGGGTCCTGCCAGAACTCCAGGTAATGATTCCAGGGAGTATTTAGGGATGAAACCCAGTACTGGGGANTTNAGTGCTGTTCTTTGGGCNCATNGACCCCTGATGCATCTTTGATGTCCTGGGCTATGTTGAAAGGTCATTGTGAGTGTGTGTGAGGGCAGCCCATGGGCAGGNGGCCTGGGACAGCTCATCTGTGGATGCGGTGGTTGGCGCTCTGAGCCTCTCGCACACTGACACCCTGTGTGCATGGTCTCAGTGCTCCTCAGGGGCCAGTACATCAGGCCCAACAGAATGATGAGCAAGGACAGAAAGACTCACGAGGAAGTGGCCCGATCTGTCCTCCCCCNACAAGTCATTGGTTCCNGCTGGTGAACACAGCCACACTTTTCCCAANAGGGACTTTNGTCCAGCTTCCTTACACCTCCTCAATGTCCCCCCTACACACTGGGTCAAACCCATTTTAACTCAGTTTTATTGTCCGAAAGTATCTTGATGTAAACTCCTGGATCACGTCTTCTCTCGTTCCTCTCCCTTCTCTATGGCAATGCTCTGCTGGATAGAGGACCAGCCTGAACCATGATGCTGCCCACTGGATCCTGGATTTCAGTACATCTTCAAAGGCACTATTTCTNACGGAGTCATCCACACGGATGCTAGAGGGGAGGACCTGAATTTGNTTCNTGGCACCTATGTTAAAAAAAACAAAAACAAAACTGAATGTATTGGTATGCNTCTGTAGTTCCAGGCCCCAGGGAGGCAGAGACTGGGGGAGCTCTAGGGCTCACTGGCTCCAGGAACAGCGCCACCAGCCGGGGACAAAGTATTTAAACACATGNACTTGTAGGTCACATTTCACATCAGACAGCCAAGGACCAGCACGCACTGTGCTTNAGTTGACCACTGAGGACCCAGCCTAGTGTCTTTCGTGCAGGAGGTGCCTGATAAATGTTTGTTGAGTGAATAAGTGAAGGACTGGCTCTCTGGGAGCTGTGAGGATGCCCCAGCAGGCTGGGCCCCTGCCTCTCTCTAGTGTCGTTTCCGTGGTCCAACCCTGCATANCCAAGACGAGTCATTCTCCNGCCTTCTCTGAAAATCTGCAGCAGCCTTGCAGGCAGCAGCCTGNAGGGTCCAAGATGTGCCCCCCACACCCCTTCTTTTGGCACTCACCCCAGGCAGGTTTTCATTTCAGGGAGGGCTGAGCCTGCACGCTCCAGGTTTTACAAGCTGATAGAACAGGGCTGTCAAATGCTCTTTATGGGAGAAGAAACAGGAAGATGGCTTGTTTTGCAGACAGCAGGTTGCTGGGTAATTACATTTTTATAGAGCTGTTGCGGGACGAATCACGGGGCTGCTGTCTCCTTTGATGCTTAAAGATGCCGGCCCATAAAGATCAGAACCGGGGAAGGTGACNGGTCAGGGACACAGCTGCCCTTTAGGGGTCAGCTGCTGCCTGGAACACCCCCCATGCCCTTTTCAAGAAATGCCCTCCTTTCCCTGTGCCCTGGGTTAAAATTGTGCTCACACCTCCACCTCTTCTCCCACTGCAGACAGAACGGGAGACAGGAGGAGGAGTAGCAGCAATAGACCCATGCTCTAGAGAGCATCAGTATTCACTCCTCAGACACCCTGTCTCTGCTCACCCAGCAGTCACTCGCTCATTCATTTATTCACTCATCCACCCTCCCATCCGTGCATGCATTCATACACCCATCCACCCATGCATGCACCCATGCATCCCTCCATGCACCCACCCATGCATGCATCCATGCATCCCTCCATGCACACATCCACCCATGCATGCATCCATGCATCCCTCCATGCACACATCCACCCATGCGTGCATCCATGCACCCCTCCATGCACACATCCACCCATGCATGCATCCATGCACCCCTCCATGCACACATCCACCCACGCATGCACCCATGCATCCCTCCACGCACACAGCCACCCATGCATGCATCCATGCATCCACCCATGCACATATCCACCCATGCATGCATCCATGCATCCCTCCACACACACATCCACCCACGCATGCCTCTACTCGCTCACGCATGCTTTCGCTCACTTGTTTGCCTGTTCATTTACTTATTTGCTTACCCCCATGCCCACCTATACATTCCTTCAAGCAGTGATTCATTCATTCACTTACTCCTCGGTGAGTATCTTCAAGTTCTCAGTGAGGAGTAATTGAGCCTATTTTCCTTTGAGGTCCATTTGGTCATTCAACACAGTGGAGGTCAAGGCTCCGCCATGTCTCATGCAATGCAGTAATGTTGGACACAAGAGAAGCAGCTGGAAACTGAGCAACCCCTGACATGGGAACCGAAATGCAGCCATGACTGGCAGAGGAGGGCACAGCTGGAGGTGTGTGTGGAACATGGGCACCAGGGTGGCTCAGCTGGCTTGAGAGGGTATTAGAGAGCCTGACTGAGCCAAGGTGTTATCTAGACCAAGGGTGGTGGAGATGGAGGGTGTATCTAGGAATAGGATGTTCCAGAACAAAGGGGAGACATCCCTGCAGGGGCCTCTTGGGAGGAGAGAACATGAAGGTCTCAGATGGCAGCCATTGTGTCTTGGCTGTTTGTGGCTCTGCCCCAGAAGGTGACCAGGCAACCTTCTGCTCAGCCTCCTCGGGCTCCTCTGCAGGGACAAAGCTACGGGGGCATCACTCCACCTCAGCCAAACTGAGAGTAGAGACCTGTGGGTCCAGGTCTGGGGAAGCCAGGGCTCCCCACATTCTGTGAGATGCAGACTTTGCAACCAGCTCTCCCTGTTGGTACCTCTTGCCATGGGGCCCTTCTACATGGTAGGAGCCCTTGAGAAGAACAGGGACCCATGGGGTAGGCAGTGGAATCAGTTACAGCTTTCCCATGGCTTTGGCTTCTAAGGAATTGATGCCCTTGAGGTGTCTTGGTGGCAGGCAGCTGCCGTGTCCTCAAGCTGAGGAGGTGGGTACAGGTGACAGGAACCAGGACTGGGTTGTCNTTACTCGCTCTCTGTCCCTGGCTACCAAGCTTTTCTTTTGCTATGCCTGGTGTCTGACACACACACTTCCCTGTCTTCTGAGGGAGTAGATATTTGAAATGGTGAACACTTCTGCACACCTATAGACAGGTGTGTCCTGGGGGCACAGCAACTGGTGCAGGGGTGAAGGGCAAAGACACTAGGCCAGAGAAGGGGTGAAGCCAGACCCTCTGCCCAGTAGGGATACAAGGTCTGTTCTCAGTCAGGATCTGGGATTTCCTAGTGCTGGGGCCACAGGCCTTCATCNTGCCCAGTTACAGTGGTGCTGGGCATGGAACCCAGGATGCTAGGCAAGCACTTGTAACCATGGAGCCAGCCCCAGTCTGTTTCCTGTTTCTTGTCTGTTTTTCCAGTCAGTCTTCACAAACACAGCAGCCAGGAACTGAAGGAAGGGTAAAGAAAATAGAGTAGGCTTCCTGTTGCTGGTGTGTAGCACCTGCCATGCCAACAGCCCCCCGGTTACTACCTCAGGACTCACGCTGCCACTTCTGTTGCAGGTTGGGAGCACTCAGAATTTACCCCCTGAAGAGTGGGTCTCAACCTGCAAATTGCAGGGGCCTTCTCATGAGCGCATAGGTCTCTTGCTGCCAGGGAGACAGCCTAGAAGTGCAGACAGCACAGCTGTCTTTCCTAAACACCATACTTTCCCGCTGTCCATGGTGGCCCGTGATTTGAAAATGTTCTATTAAAAAATGGGGGAAAGTTCACGTGACCACGAATTACCATCTAAAATGAACAATTCATTGGTGTTTGGCACATGCCCGGCAAGTGCCATCTCACTGTAGTTCTAGAACACTCCATTCTCCCAGTGGGAAGCTGGCACCATGAGGTTGCTGCGTCCCACATGTAATGAGTGGATTATTGACTTCCCTCACTGCTGTGACGAAGATTATCTGANAGGAGCCCCTTAAGTGGGGGGAAGGGTTGGTTCTGGCTCACGGTTTGAGGGCACAGTCCATCATGGTGGGGGAAGGCACCGTGGCTGGACTGTAAGGTAGCTGGTCATGTGACATCTGCAGTCAGGAAGCAAGAGAGATGAGCGCTGGTGCTCAGCTCACTTTCTCCTTTTTATTCAGTTCAGGACCCCAGCCCGTGGCTTGGTGACACCCCCAATCAGAGTGGATCGTCTCACCTCAGTTATCTTAATCTAGATAATCGCTCACAGGCCTGCCCAGAGGCTTGTCTCCTAGGTAATCCTAGATCCTGTCAAATTTACAGTCAACATTAACCTTCCCNCCNNGTANTGTGCCTTTTATTGGTCATTTTCCTCTTCTTGTTTAATATCTACAACCTCAGGAAAACTATTTACATAAGAATCTGTCTTACGTCAGCAGCTGGGGGAATCCAAAATAATCCCTAATATCATATTAGGTTTAAAAAAATCCTAGGAGCTGGGATGTCGTGACACAGATCTGTAATCCCAGCCTGTGAGAGGCTGAGGCAGAAGGGTTGTGAGCTCAGGGCTAGCCTGGGCTACACAGCAAGACTTTCTTGGATGGTAAAACAGGACAAACAAGACCCTAAGAAGCCGAACAACACTTAGTTCTCCCGTGTGTAACCCAAGGGATCCAGCTCTAACGTAAGGAGACTGTGGGGAAAATGCAAGCCCAGTTGACAAGCTTGGTGGTTGGTGAAGTAAGAGACGCTGGAGAGATGGGCTGAGGGCTGTTGGAACTGGCCTGTCGTGGGTTCCTGAGTGAGCATTCTGGTTTCACGTCTCTATTGCTGTGATGAAATATCCTCCCCAAAAGCATCTTGGGAAGAAAGGTTTATTGGGTTTACAATTCCAGGTAGAGGCTGGTATTCTAGGGGGAGNCAAGGCGAACTTAAGGTCGCCACATCCACAGGCGAGAGCAGAGCAAGAACATCCCTTTCACTCGGGCTTGCTCTCAGCTAGCTTCCTCTTCTAAGGTTCAGGACCCCGAGCCAAGGAATCAGTGCAGCCCGAAATGGGCTGGGTGTTGACATCAAAGAACAGTGGCAACCCCCCCCCCCAGACACACCTGCCCACAGGCTGATCTGATCTAGATAATTTCTCACTTAGGCTCCACCCCGGGGATTCTAGGTTGTGTCGAGTTGATGGTCAAAGCTAATAAAAGCACCCTATTTAGCTGAGTTGGGAGAGCTCATATAAGCTATGTATGTCATTAAAAAAAAGTCTAAGAAAATCATGAACGGAATAGATCAGTGATGAGAAGAATGTGTCATATTAAAGGTTGCAGTGAGCTCCCTCCTACACTAACCACCAGACGTGTTGGTGGGGTCCGAGCAAAGAGAGGATCATACATTCTGAGTTCCCTGAGGCTGCCAAAGACAAAGGGCTTTGTGTGCCTTTCACGTTTGATGTGAAAAGGGATGTAGCACACTCTTCCTTATGCTAGTCGACACGAACCAAATTGCCTTAGTTAGGAAAACAGTACAAATGAAGTGTGAGAGGTGACATGCTAGCTTTTTGCTTTGTTTATTTTGAGACAGGGTCTCACTATCAGCCCAGGCCGCCTAGAGTCATGTAGACCTGGTTGTCATCAAACTCACGATCCTCCTGCCTCTGCCCCTGAGTGCTGGGATTGCGGGTGTGAGCCAGCACACCTCCGGGATGACTTCAGCACATGCATGAGAACAGCAGTTCCTCACATATCTGCTTACTCACGGAGGAGTTCCTGTGTGATGCCTGTTACCTGCTGAGTGTGCTACATCCTCAACATGCTTGGTTTGCCAGCTGCTTCCACCACAGAATCTAGTCNCCCCCCACACCTCGATGACTCTTCCTCCCCATCTGAAAAGCCCTTTGAGAGACATCTTTTCTCCTTCCTGCAAGTTTTTCCACTTGCTCGGCCAAATCGGTGTCCCGTGGTCTCGGGCTGCCCTTGTTTTTCATTTTAAAGCCCAGTTGCCGTGCAGTACGATGTTCTCAGTGACACAGATGAATGTGAGCGGTGTGCTGGCCAGCCTGAAGGATGATCACAGGACTCTGGAGGTTCTGGATGGTGCAAACCCTTCTTCTGCTTCTGACATTGGAAAAACCGGAGATGCAGCAACTGGAGAAAAATGAAAGCAGGAGATGACAAGAAAAACCTGGAAGTGAATCCATGCCTTGGCAGAGAGTTTCCCTCCTGTCTTGGCTGGGGTGACTTCTAGTGTCCCTTGGCAACCGATGTCCTTCTGACTTCATCCGTGGACCAGGGCCTTTCCAGTGACCANAAAAGGGGAGGGAATTAGGTGCAAGTGCATTTGTCTCTGTTTTGGGTGGAGCGCCCTCCGGGGTCCTTTCTTACTTGGGACCACAGTTCTAAACATCTTGTCCAGAACCCAGGAACCCTGAGGGCAGAGAGGAACCTGGTTAAGATGCAGTGCTCTTGGGGACCCCTGACTAGAGCACACCAGGTGTGCAACTTCCTTCCTTTCTTTTTATGTTCCCCTTACATTCATCTAAACAGATGTGTTTTGGAAAATTTTTCTTAGCAGAAAAGTTGAATCCAAAATGGCCCTTTAATTCCTGCATGAGAGAGAGAGAGACACATATCTTTAATTTGTTTTCCTAGTGTGTTTCTTTGAAAACGATCTCTCAGTTCGGTTCTTGGCCTCCGGTGAATTACAGCAGTGTTGCTTAGAACTACCTGTAAACTTGAAATCCGCTCAGCCTATGTGAGCACACCTCACAGTAAGATAAACTAGCTTGTTGCTGCTTGGACAAAGTCCTGCCAATCACAAACTGGGCCTGAATTAGTGAGGTCCGCCCGTTCAACACCAGCTCGCCCGGCACATGGACAAACAGTCTCATGGAGAGTGAGACAGCAGCTGCGGAGTCTACACTGTGGATCTCTGAAGGAACCACTGTCTTCCNAAATGGGGCTCTGAGGAAGAAAGGTCCCAGCTCAACTCACATAACAAATGCACTTGCACCTAATTCCCTACCCTTTTTGGTCACTGGAAAGGCCCTGGTCCATGGATGAGGTCAGAAGGACATTTGGTTGCCAAGAGACACTTGGAGAAGTCACCCCAGCCAAGACGGGAGGGAAAACTTGGCCAAAAAACTTTTTTTTTTTCTTTTGAGCCAGGGTCTTACATTGTAGCTTGGGCTGTTCTCAACCTCGCCGCCTCCTGCTTCAACTCCCAAGTGCTGGGATTATAGATACATACCACCACGCCTGCCTCAGGCTGATTCTCACTTTTAAAAACTGTTCATGTGATTAGGGGGCTGGAAGGCCTCTTCTCACCTGCAGACAGACGCCAAGGGATAGAGAAAGACACGTCTCCTGTCAGAGGGGTGAGCATGGGGGACGGTGAAGATGGGGTGGCTCTGGGGTGGGATGGGAGCAGTGACTTCTGACACTATAGCATGGGGAGTTGATGATGATGAGACCAGTGGTCCTCAACATGTGGGCCATGACCCCTTTGGGGGTTGAACAACCCTTTCACAGGGGTCACATATCAGATACCTGTAAAATTACAGTTATGAAGTAGCAATGAAAATAACTTTATGATTGGGGGGGTCACCACAACATGAGGTACTGTATTAAAGAGTCGCAGCATTAGGGAGGTTGAGAACCATTGAAGTAGATGGATATTTCAAGGAAGTTAGTACAGAGCAATTTGAATATCCCCAACACAAATTAATGCCTAGGCCAGGGCCCTAACTCTTTGGAGGATGCAGCCATTTCATGTCCTTAGACACACACATTGGAATGTTGCATAGGACCCTAGACCTATGTAGAATAGTTGCTTCAATTAAATTAATTTTATTACTTTATGTGTATGGATGTTTTGTCTGCAGATATGTTTGTTCATCCTGTGCCTGCCTGGTGTCCTCAGAAACCAGAAGAGGGTGTCAGATTCCCTGGAACTGGAGTTATAGACAATTGTGAGCTGCCATGTGGGTGCTGGGATTTGAACCTGGGTCCTCTGGAAGAGCAGCCGGTGCTCTTAACTGCTGAGCCATCTCTCCAGCTCCTAAGAAACTTTAAATTAAAAATGTCAGAAGGCTCACAGTTTACCACTCACAGTTGTTTCTGGATAAACATTCCATATCTGTCCGTAGCCAGAAGGCCGAGAAGCGATGGAGAAATAATCCCCCCTCAGAACAAAGCTTTCCAGACTTGCAAGACGGACGCTCATCTGAGGGCAGGCTGGAGGCCTAGGACACAGTGGCTATTGCAGCCCAAGCATGAAGGCCACTTGGAGTTCTTCTTCCTTGGGGACCTGAAGTATGGCTCTGGAAACTTTTGTTTGGTTCAAGTCTATTGGTGACATGTGGCTCTCAGCCAAGAAAACACTTTCAGGTCACCATCTAGAGTCTAACCCAGTCCTACAGCATAGTCAGGCTGACACATGCAATTGACCATCCACAGGGCCATTGTGGGACTTGGAGAAAAAGCAACAGGGGTTTAAATAAAGATATCAGCTGTTGGGGCCGGGGGAGTGGCTCACCTATAAGACGGCTTCCAGCTTTGTTCATCCTGTGCCTGCCTGGTGTCCAGCTTCCAGCTTAGTTCAGTTCCCAGCACCCACACGCCAGCTCACAGCCACCTGTCCCTCCAGCTTCAGGGGATCCAACACCCTCTTCTGACCTCTGTGGATCCCTGCATGCATGGGCCCAAATACATACACATTAAAAAAATGTACTACTGTGGCATTGTGGCGGTGGGCAGAGATGTGAGTGAGCAGAGGGGCGACAGCCCTGGAGGGAGGTGAACCAACAGGCCACGTGGGTGAAATGTTGAAGGATGGGTAGGATTTCTTGTTCTGTGATCTCATGGTTCTATGTATTAGAATCTCTGTATCGGTTAAGTGTCATGTGGACTTTTCTATGAGTTTGGGGATGGGGTTAGTAGTGAACAAGAGAGACAACACTCCTGGGCCAGAAATAAATGAACAGATATGGGAGAAGAGTCAGGTAACTGAAGGCAATAGATGAACAGAAACAGAGACTGTGTGAGTGCTTCCGTGTGTGTGTGTGTGTGTGTGTGTGTGTGTGTGTGTGTGTGTGTGNTAGATGAACAGAAACAGAGACTGTGTGAGTGCTTCCATGTGTGTGTGTGTGTGTGTGTGTGTGTGTGTGTGTGTGTGTGTGTGGTTTGAATGAGAATGGCTTCCATGGGCTTATATATTTGAATGCTTGGTTATCAGGGCGTGGCACTACTTGAGAGGGATTAGGAGGTGTGGCCTTGTTGGAGGAAGTGTGTCACAGGAAGTGGGCTTTGAGGTTTCAAAAGCCCAAGCCAGTCCCAGTGCCTCTCTCTTCCTGCTGCCTGAGGATCTGGATGTAGAACTCTCAGCTACTTCTCCAGCACCATGTGTGCCACCATGTTCCCTGCCATGACAATGGACTAAACCTCTGAAACACTAAGATGGGGTGTGTGTGTGTGTGTGCGTGCGCGCTGTGGTTAAAGAGCCAACATAAGGAAAAGACACAGAGCTGAGAATGAATGACCAGAGGGACCCAGCTGTGAAAAGCACTGGAACATTAACTTTTTTGAGAGCAGAGATGAGGTCCAAGAGGACAGAGAAAAAAAAAATAAATGAATGAGGTACGCATGACGAGATGAAGATGGAGAAGTAGGTGTGGCCTTGAAGCTTTGCTCTGAACCCAAGGCTCCATGGGACACACCCCCTCCAAAGCCATCATTGTCTCCCCCACTGCCTAATCAGTGAGGCCCTGGTCCTACTGAGAGACCCGGTCTCAAAAAATCATGGTGCTTCTTACTCAATCCTGTTTCAGAAAAGAAAATGTGACAATTGTGGCAGGTTCTGTAGGTTGAGTGCCCATGTCGCTTTTGTAAGGAAGTAGCTGCACTAAAAAAAAAAAAATAGCAATATGTGTACTTGCAAATTACCTCTTCAGTGTCCCATGAATGAGAGTGCCCATGTGACAACTGTTCTGGACAGTGAGTTTAGCCATGCCAGCACAGTCACAGGGCGGGGCTTAGGGCATGTGGCTTTTCCCATTGCCTGTCCTTTGGTGTTCACATTGTTCATTCCTCTCGGACTAGCGCGAGAACAGAAGTCTCCAGTGTCTATTTTTTTGTTGTTGTTTAATTTACTTGTTTAATTATTTATTTCTTGCAACAGGGTCTCACTATAGAGCCCTGACTAGCCTGGAACTCACCATGTAGACCAGGCTGGTCTTGAACTCACAGAAATCTACCTGCCTCTGCCTCCTAAGTACTTGGTTTAAAGATGTGCACCACCACGCCTGGCTACATTTTTTTTAATAGAAAACATTTCTATGTTTGTTATATAATTGAAATATTTTTTTGAAATAAAAACAAAAGCATGGTGGACTGCTCCTGAGGGGATACACCTGCGATTGTCCCTTGGCCTCCACACAGATATACACCCACATGTGTGCACACACATACAGGTGTACCTGTGCATGTACAAACATATAGCAAAACAAAACGAAAAACCAGGCAAATAACTAGAGGACACTCTTACCTCACAGGCTGCTCGGGCAGCCAGAAGTTCCTCATATAAAACTGTAGAGTGTTTGCACAGACCTACACACAAAAAGGTGTGGGCCAGGCCTGTTCTTTCCACAGGGCCAAGAGGAGACCCATTCTTGGCCTCTGGAGGAATATCTTGTGGTGGCCAGCATGGCCAGGCACACTTTTGGTTTGTGTTAGGGGCATTCTAGTCTACCTCTGTGATTATAGGAAGACTAAGTCACTGGACTTAGGTCATTTCTTTATGACCTCTGCAATGACCNGATCTTCAAATAAGGTCATGTCCCCAAGTACCAGGGCCTGGGACTCAAACATACACTGTGGGGAAACACATTTCAACTCTCAGTTGTGCCTAATGCGTGGATTTGTTGTTAGTTGACAAACACAGAGAGGGCTGCAGAAATGAATGGATAGACAGCCTGGGAGTCTGGTGTAAGCAGGGAAGAGAAACTGCGATTGCTAAGATTCAAACACCGGGCTCGCCCATGTGGGCTGCACATGCTCACACATGATCTCCATGCTCACTATGGCTCTGGACTGATGGAGGACCCTGGGTACTCATCCTTGCTCCCCTCCCCCTTCCCTTGTCCCCCAAGGCCACACTGCGGTGAGGTCCAGGCCCCGTTTTATGAGTTGTGACCTCTGTGGTTAATTCTCTTAATCTAGACTTGCTTGTCCATAAAACACAGGCCTTGGGTATTGGGTTTCCCTGATCAAAGGGCAGCGTGTGGGGGCGCTGCCCAGGAGGGCTTGGCCAGGCTCGTAAACACAGTCCGGGACACACACACACACAACAGCCTCAATATGGGGGTCATTGGTGGCCGGGTGATCCCGCGTGAAATGTCACTGGGGCTTCCATGCTGCCTAGGGGATTTACGGCCTGGTATTACTCTGCCCTGCTTAATGTGTTGACCTTTGCCCTCTAGTAATTCAGGGGACGGAGCCAGTGGGGCCAGAAGCTAATTCCAGGGGTTAATGTAGAAGGAGCCTCAGCATTGGGAAGTGTCAGGGACTGTTTAAGCTCTGGCCATATGGCCCAGGCTGTCCCCATCAAGGAGTCTGAGGGTGGGTGGGTCTTTCCAATGGGGTATGTGTGCCAGCATCTGAGGAAGTACCTGTGGCTAACGGTTTCCCATCTAATTCAGGCCTCTGTGTGCCTAATTACAGCTGTCCCTCCATATCTACAGTGAAACCATCACAGAACCCCACACAGATCCACAGACCCCCAAATCTGCTGCAGAAAATGACAAGGTGTTGGGATAGAGCTTGCACACACATTCCTTTGAATAATGTCCAGGTGGCTTTTATCCCTGCATTATTTTTTTTTGCTACTGTGAGAAATACTTGATAAAAACAATTTAATCACATTTATTTGTCTACTTACAAATTTATTCTCTTCCCTTCTCCCTCTCCCTCTGTGTATGTAGGTGTGTGTGTGTGTGTGTGTGTGTGTGTGTGTGTGTGTGTGTGTGTAATGGGTCATGTGTGGAGGTCAGAGGACAATCCACAGGAATCCATTTTCTTCTCTACTTTGTAGGTTGTGGGACTCGAACTTGGATCACCAGGCTTGGCAGCAAGCACCAACTAAGCCATCTTGCCAGCCCTAGAAACACCTGAAAGGGAGGAAAGAGTTATGTTGGCTCATGATTCCAGAGGCTTTAGTCTGTCATTTCTGAGTGGCTCCCCGTGTGGTGGCCGATGAGCAGAGTAAGAACTAGGAGGGGACAGGAGCAAGATGCATTTTTGTGGGACGCGTCTCCCCTCGACCCAGCTCTTCAGCTCAGCACTCCCTCCCAGTTCTACCACATCAACGATGCCCTGAGCTATGACTCCCTTAGCGATTCACTGACGAGGTCAGCGCCCTCAGGATCCAGTCACCCAAAAGCCCACCCAACATGGGCAAGGACTCACGAAAGCTGTATGCTTTGAGTTCCCTGCCCAAGCTGCAGGCGGTTCTGCTGAAGACAGTCTCCAGTTAAAAAACAAAAACTTTTTCTATAGCCTCGAGGAGAGGCCTTGTGAATTGGGAGACTTTCTGTGTCTTGTAAAACTCCCGAGTCCTAAGTCTTGTGAACCCCAATTCTCCTAGAAGAATGGTTTTTTTTTTTTTTTTTTTAATTTGGAGAAAGTCTTAACTTCGGATGGTCTGTATTGAAAGCCTCTGGTAATAACGGTTACATGCTGGTGTTTTGGGGTGCTGCACCTGAGCGACAATGTCCCCTGAGACAGCTTACTGGGGGTTCCCCCACCCCAGCATGGCACCACTTTCCCCAACACTTTGTTCCATCTCTCAGTCCCCTCTCTCTGGGATTGTGGATTCTGTTGCCCTTCTGTCAAGAAGATAAAGACCTCTGAGAAAGGCACCAGTGTGGAGACGAGAGATGGAGGCACCATCCATGGGAAAGGCCACTTGATGTAGAGCCAGAGGTCCAAAGGGCCAAGGACTCATCCAGGAGACTTTGAAACAGGAGCTTTGAGATCCCAGGCTCACATCTGAAACAAATCGGAGGGTGATGAACAGCCAAAGGGCAATGGCCAGGAGGGGACCTGGCAAGAATGGATGTGCTGGGGACAGATGAGCGAGGACCTTCGGTGACATTCCTGGGTCCTGTCTCTGGGTCAGGCTGTTTTGCAGTCCATGGGCAAATGGGCTGTTGGTATCGCCAAGTGACCTGTTGAGAACGTTGGGAAATTAACCTTAGTCGCCCCAGTAGCCTGTCACGCCCCCTGCCTGACCCCGGATTGTGTTTTTCAAAGACAATCTCTTACAGGGTATGTTGGTGACAGAGGATTCATGGCTGTGAAATCTGTCGTCTTTAGCCTACCTGTGCCCTGCTTGTCCCCTGTCTGTAACCTGGGCTGCCAACACTGACCCATGGAAGACTCCAAAGATTCAGAGCAAAGGGTGGATTAAACATAAGAACAGTCCTGGTCTGGGAGCTGGGGAAGGCTTGGACCGTCAACGGGGCCATTGAGTAAAGTGGTCCACGAGTGTGGGATCTTACAGCCCAGCTTCAGCATCTGACTATGCAGTCAGGTAAATGGATGAGCAAACCTCAGTGTTCTCTATAAAATGTGGGTACCAGGAGACGACAGTAGAGTTTCCATGATGCTTAAGTGGCACGGTGTTCACATATGGATGTTGACATCAGCATGTATCTGATAAGGATGGGCCTTCAAGGAACCAGCCACAAACTTCACTTTTCACAGTGGGGAAGCTGAAGTGCCCACTGGGACATGTCATCAGGTTGAGGGACACACAGACCATCTCAGGGGAGACCTGTTGTCTGCTGCTCACAACCAGTGTGAGTGTGCTGCGTCACAACCTGANTTCACTGCTCGTCCCCGCATTGGCCAACAGTTCAGTAGTTAATTTATCTGTTGTTCTGAAGAGTGTGTGTGAAAGGACTTTCCAACATGGCCCGATGCCTTGTCTTGTGACCTCATTTGGCGCTTGCTTTTGTGGGGGAAGATGCTGCAGACAGCCCATTTATCATCTGGGAGTGCAGAGTCATTGCCCAGCCAGGCCTGAAGCATCCCTGCTAATTATAGTATGGGCTGTGGCTTGCGCTGACTGTAGGAACAGGGCCTGCGCCCTTGTGGTGTGCCAGGAACCGTACCTGTGTTTGTGTGTGACTCTCATTAACAACCTAGAGCAGACATTCCATTGTCCCTCTCAGTGAAACAAGGACATTAAGCTCAAGGAGTATAGATATTAGCCTACGGGCTAGGGGGGTGAAAGTGCTTGCTGCTTTGGCATGAGGACACGAGTTTAGATCCCCAGCACTCACCTAACAGCCAGGCATGTGCCTTTAATGCCAGCACTGGGGAAGAGAGAAGAGGATTCCTGGGGCCTAGTGCCTAAGTCAGTTTAGGTGAACTGGTTCCCTGAGAGAGATTGTCTGGAAAAAAAAAGTAAGGCTGAGAAGTAAGTGAGGAAACACACACATACACACACCACACACATAGCAAACCACACACACACCCACACCACACACCACACATACACTATACCACATACTATACCATACACCTTATCATACATACACACCCCACACATATACCACACCACACACACACCCCACACATATACCACACCACACACACACCCCACACCACACCCTACACACAAATGTGAATGAGAAGAACAAACTGACCTGGAGTTACCTTAAAAACCGAAATGTGACCAGTAAGATGGCCTCGAGGGTCAAGGTGCTTAGAGCCAAGCCTGATGACCTGAGTTCAATCCCGGGGAACCATATGGTAGAGTGAGGAAATCAGCTCTCACAAGCTGTTGTCTACCTCCACACGCACACCACGGCGTGTGTGTGCTCATCCCACCCCAGAGAAACAGCAAATGCAATATAAACACAAACTATGCACCAACCACGTCTGCTTTAGCCTTGTCACTTGAGAATAGAGGCATGTCTTTTAGAGATCCCTCTTGTGATTTGGCTTTTTGAGTGCGTGGGGCCAGTCTCTGCACAGGATGGTGTCTGGGAGGAGCCTGTGGGAGCCAGGGTGGTGACCGAGCTGCAGTCACTGCTGAAGTGAGCAGAGACGGAGAGAGAGAGAGAGAGAGAGAGAGAGAGAGAGAGAGAGAGAGAGAGCGCGAGCCTCCCTGGAAGAGGCAGAAAGGGACACCCACGGTCCTGGTTTTGGAGTTTAGAACTTAAGTCTCTGTGCTTTAGAGCTTAGTTACTCACTTTTTTACTGCCTCAGTTTCTCCTCTAGGAAAACCATGTGGGGGAGATGATAATCACCCTGCAGATTGAAGGAAGCCGCACATAGATATGTTGTTCATGTATGAGGTGATAGTGTGTGTCCTGGGTACAGTGTTTGATTCATGCAGATGAACCCCCCCATCCCTTATTCTGACCCTCTTCCCCCAAATCCCCCTTAACGCCCCTTACAGAAAGACAAAACAGGCCTGGTTTGGATGTGAACTGTCCCCCAGAGGCTCACACGTTTAGACACCTGACATCCAGCAGGTGGCGCTGTTGGAGAACGTTGTATTCTTTAGGAGGTAGAGCCTCTGTGGAGGAAGTGAGTCCCTGTGGGTGCGTCTTTCAGTCTCCTAGCCTGGTTCTGCTTCCTGTTGTCTCAGCTTTCAGACTATAGATGCCCTGTGAACAGCTGCCTCATTCCCCTGCCGCCATGGCCCTCCTCACCATCATGGATCCCTTCAAATTGCAGTCAGAACAAACCCTCCCTTCAGTGGCTTCTTGTTGGGTATTTTTGTCACAGGGCTGTGAAAAATAGCAAGACCGCGGGAGCCCAAGTGAAGCTGTGGCTGCTGAGATCACTCTTGCTTTCTGAGCTTTAGATTGAACACCCCCTTCCATATTGTAACAACTGTCAGCGCCGACTGAAGTTACCCTGAGAGTCAGCCCGCACCCCATGCTCACCTAGTTCTTGCCANGATGCCCCCTTTCTTTTATCTNATTCCCTGCTGCCCAGAAGCCCCTCTCCCACCACTGTCTTCCAGGAGTAGTTCTGCCAGCCACAGGACCTTTGTACAAACTGTTCCCACTGCCTGGCCCCCTTCTCCACTCACCTTGGGGGTTGTTCAATATCTTCCCCATTGTTCTTCAGCTGGAATCCAAGGTGGCCCTTCCGGGCTTGAGTCCATGCTAAATCCCTCTCTAAACTTATTCCGGGGAACTTCCCCTCCAAGTAGTTGTCTATGGTTTGAAAGAATGTGTTTTTCTGCACAGTAAATTAGCTAATAGCGCATGGTGGGAAGGACACTGGCCACTTATTCCCCCCTTTGTCTCCTTAGAGCCAAGAACAGCTTGACATTTGACACACAGAAAATGTTCAGGAAATGGTTGTGGGAGGGAAGATGGAGTGAATGAGCCCGCGAAAGGGATCCTGGTTTTTCTTTCTTTCTTTTTTGGCATCCGAGGAGCACAGGCTTGGGAGGCTCTGTGCCTCAGCAGGAGTGTGGGGTCACCTGTGAGGAGCACACTGTCCCATGGCTCCTCTGATGTTTTCTGTGTCCCCAGGGCAGATCCCTATGGTGCTGGGGTGGGAGGGTTGCCACACTGCCCCACTCCGTATCTTTATGCTTCTGAATACTCTCTAGAAGGTGAACGGATACTGCGGGGTGTAGGGGGTGGTGGTGGGGGGGGTGGGAATGCTGAGGAGAGCCTCTGCAGATGGGTGGCTCCAGGGAGAGGAGAAAGCAAGGCGTTTTCTACAACCGTGAGTCTGACATCTGTGGAGCTGCTCCCAGTTCAATCAAAAATAATTACAAAAATTAAAACGGTCCCCGAGATGGTCCCCGAATGCTTCTCACATGCCTGGCACACAGCAGGGACCCAACAATCATGAACAGGAGGGGAAAAAAATACCAAACGGGACAAGAATGTTTTTTTTCCATCTACAATTTCCTTTTATCCTTATGCACCACCTTGCAAAGGAGGAGGAGCTGTTCTTATCCACAGCCTGAGCAATCTCCGAAGAGGCTGAGGGAGATGCACAGCTGACTCCCGTCCCTGTCAGAAGCGCTGGAGGGATGCTCACTTCCCTGCTCCTTCACCCTGCATCCTTTGTGTCTCAGGGTTTCTGAAATCTGAGCTCTCCTGCCTTACTCAGGCCTCGTTAGCCCTCCCAAGCATCTATCTCCAACAGCTCTGGCTGGATCCCATGAGATCCATCTTGCTCCTTCCCTGCTTAGACCATTGTCCCAAGGCATGCGGGTGTTCAGTCTTGGCTCTGTATGGGTTGGATCTCCAAGGATCAAACTGCCAGCAGCAGCTTCCCCAGGCACAGGCTCTCTCTACCTTTTCCCACCACNGCAAGGGGGAGACACTATTATTACACCGTCTTAAGGTTAATATTGCTGTGATGAAACACCATGACCAAATGCAACTTGGGGAGGAAACAGTTCATTTCAGCGTATGCTTCCATGTAACACTTCATCACCGAAAGTTGTGAAGGCAGGAACTCAGGCAGGGCAGGAACCTGGAGGCAGGAGCTGATGCNGAGGCCACGGAGGGGTGCTGCTTACTGGCTTGGTCCTCATGGCTTGTTCAGCCTGATTTCTTATAGAACCCAGAACCACCCAGGGATGGCACCACCCACCATAGGCTGGGCCCTCCTCCATCAATCACTAAGAGAAAGTACTACAGCCAGATCTTACGGAGGCATTTTCTTAATTGAGGTTCCCTCTTCTCGGATGACTTTAGCCTGTATCAAGTTAACATAAAAGTAGTCAGAATACACTCATTTTAAGAGGAACAAAGGGAGGCTGAGGGAAGTGAAGGGGAATGGCTGGCCTGTGTCACACCTGTGTTGGTATCTAGGGCCACCGAACTTGGTGCTTCAAACAGTGAGTGTTGAATCTTATACTTGTGGTGGCTAAATCTCTGAAATTAAGGTGCTGGGAGCACAGATTCCAGGAGGGATCCTTCATGGTTGTGCCAGCTTCTGGTGGCTTCCGGCATCCCTTGCCACGGTGTTAGTCACTTTCTCGTCACTGTGACAGAATGCCCGATAGAAGCGACTGACACGGGGGAGGATTAAGTTTTGGCTATGGCTTTAGGGGACTCCAGTCTATGACAGTGAGGAAGTCATGTCAGCTAAAAGGGCTTGGCCCCTGGCTCAGGAGTATGTGGCATGGTCTTCCTACATCTGAACTATGGAGAAACAAAGTGTCGGAGCAGAAGCTGGGAGCACTCAGCACCCTCCCTCCAGCAACTGGGGTCCTACAGTAAGGACCCATCTCTTGGCAGTTCCACAACCCCCTCAAACAGCACCACCTGCTGGGAATCCAGTGTTCAAATCCAGTGGGGGAGACTTCACATTCAAACCCCAAGTGGAATCTTTTAGTTTTTGCTTCCATTGTCAAAGGCCCCCATCTCTTGGGTCTTGCTGTGCTTTCTCTTTGCATTTCTTAGAAGAATGGCCATCATTTTTCCCCCTCATGGAGCATGGGTTGGCCTCAAACTTGGTGAACATGACCTCAAACCCATGAGCCTCCTGTCTCTGCCTTCTGAGTGCNGAGATTACAGGTGTATAACTTCCATACCTGGTTCATGTGGCTCTGGAGATCAATTCCCATGCTTTGTCTCTGCTGGGCGAGCCTTCTAGTGGCTAAGTACCATCCCAGCCTCATTGATGGTTGTCAGTAGATGCAAACCCTGTCCTAGTCTAGGACCTTGACAAAGATCCTCATCCTGTTCCAAGGTCCCCGGTGAACAACTGGGTGGGAGATGTCATTCAACTCTCTTTAACTCACTACCACAGCCAGACACTGGGGCAGAGACTTGACTCTCAATGGCACCAGCATTGATACCCACACATTTAACATGGATAACGGGTCAGTGTTTCATGGCATCTCTGAGGACGCTTTGCTTTCTTTAAACTGTTAGNAATCTGGGCCCCGTGGCTATTTTCTTTTTGCATGGAATTGACTTCACATCGAACACAGTTTTATAATTTCCAAAGAGAAGAGAGAAGAAGAGGTGGCATTCAGACTCACGCTACCCTGCTTTATCACCAGACACCCCTGCGCAGCTGTCACTGGCTTGTATGTACTGCCCACTCCTGCAGCCTCCCACTTCAACCTCGTGTCCAATACAGAAGCTGGTATAATGGCCTTCAGGGCTGGGGCAGGGGAAGAAGAGAGACATGAAGGTAAGCACTTTTCAGGGTAGCTACATGACAGACCCATGGAGAGCAGAATTAAGACAGGAAAGAGGGGCTGTACCTACTCCAATTGCCTGGCTAGCTCTGTCAGCTCGAACCAAATTGATTACGGAAGAGGGTGATGGGGCGATTCTGAGAGCCCACCCCTTAAACTCACATGAGCTCTTCCTCAGTGGCTTTGNCTGCCTGCCTGGCTTTTCTGAGGTCATATCAGGCTCTGGACTCAACGGAGCTGAGTTGGAAACCCAAGGCTCGTGTATCAGCAGCTGTGCAGGCAGGTTAATGAAAATGTTTGGGCATTCTATTTCTTTTCTGAGATGGGGTCTCAGGTGGCCCAGGCTGGCTTCAAACTCNCTACATAGCCAAGGATGACCTTGAACTTCTGAACCTCCTGCCTCAACCACAAAAGGGTCCAGATTATAGGTGTGCACCACTATGTCTTGTTTGCTGGGGGAACTGAAACCAGCATGCAAGGCAAGCCCTCTACTGACTGAGCTACACCTTCAGCCTCTGAGCCTTGGTTTTTAAACCTGTAATATATGAATACTGTGCCTGC
Source organism: Neotoma lepida (assembly GCA_001675575.1). NCBI lineage: Eukaryota > Metazoa > Chordata > Mammalia > Rodentia > Cricetidae > Neotoma > Neotoma lepida. Next base: position 600,553 of record LZPO01033052.1, read on the forward strand.
TTTCGGGTGGGGGGGGGCAGCATCACTCAACAACAGTGAAAGCCACAATTGCTCTCTCTTCCTTGTGGACCGGTCATCATTTCATTTCTCTTGGTAGTGTGGGTGAGACTGTGACTCACACAGGGTGGCTGGACCGATGCTGGGTACTCAGTGTCCCTATGATCTGATCCCTGTCTCAGTCCTNGCTGCCACCAGCTCTGTCTCCTGGAGTGGCACGCAGCCTTTTCTCTGCTTGTTTGTCCCTTCCCATCTTTGAGAGCTGATGTCATTAGTTTAATGCNGGCTCTCAGACCCAGGCTTTGTGTCCCTGTCATTNACTTTGCATTCATGCTACGTGGATATGCTCCATAGCGTTTGGTGACGAAGGTGTGTGACTAATGCCAGCTGAGCCAAGAGGCTTCTTCCACCTGCCTAGATCAGCAGGGGGAGAGCCACGTCACCCTTTTCCTGAATAGAAAGAAGGTCAGCATGCCGTCAGAGCTGGATAGGATCGCGGTGATGACCCGGTCGGTGGGTCTCTGTCTTGTTCATCCTTGTTCATCTGCAGATTCTGAGTTCTCTGGGGTCAGGGACACAGCACTGAATGTGTGATTTTTCACTGTGAACAGAATCTGTTTCCTACTCCAGTTGAGGTAAGGCAAGATGGTAGACCTTGGGAACAGGACAGTAGGCCAAATAAGAAAAGGAACGAGTGACCCACAGTGGCGGGGCCAGCTGGTGAGGTGCCCACTGCGCAGGCATATGAGGAATTGAGTTTGGATTCCCAGCACCCATGTAAAAAGCTGGGTACAACGTCAGAGCACATCTGTAATCTCAGCGCTGGGAGAGGCAGAGAGTGGAGGATCCCTGCGGCTCACTGGCCGGCCAGTCTAGCCTAGTCCCTGAGCTAAAGTTTTAGTGTGAGACACTGTTTAAAAACACGAGATGGGGAAGTGATAGCAGAAGGAGTTGATGCTGACTTCTGGCATGCACCCCTCCACATGAACACANGTACTCACACCTGAGCTTTTAGAGAGTAGTGGTCAACTTTGATGTCCAGAACTCAAAGGATGATGGGAAATGACCCTGGAAGTCAGCCAGGCATATCAGCGGCTTCCTTCATTGTCTTGAGAAAAGACCTGAGGGAGGACACTTGAGGGAGGAGGAGGAGGAGACTTCAGTCCATCGTAGCTAGTATTCATGGCTGTGGGAGCATCTAGTCCTTGCAGTGGAAGCATTAGCTGGGTGTCACATCTCAGCTGGCAGGAAGTGGAGACTGGGATATAGGAAACGGGCTCTGACCCTCGAAGGTCCATCCCCAGTGACCCACCTCCACCAGCCATGCCTTCTATTTCAGAGGTTCCTCAACCGAACAGTGCTACCCCCCCGGGAACCTAGAGTTCAAACCAATGAGCTTGCGGGGGACTTTTCACCTGGAAGTTACA
>LZPO01033052.1:653257-663397 GCA_001675575.1 Neotoma lepida
GCAATAAATACATACATGAGAATGCTCAGCCTGTGTGCTCCACTCTTCCCACTCATGGGGTCCGGGATCCCCTGTCTAGGGAATGGTGCCACTCACAGTGGGTGGGTTTGTCCACTCCCATGTGGCTTTTGGCTGGGGTATTTTGTCACAGCGACAGAAGAAATGAAACAAGGAGAGCAGTCCTCTTCTTCTTACTCTCTGATTTCTTCCAGGGTGGCTGTCCTTTCAGGCTTACTGTCATTGGTAGGGACCCATGAAGACACCCTGTGTAGAGGGACATTTTTGCAATGGTTCAGACAGTTGAAAGAAACAGGGAGAAGAGAGCCATGGTGTTGGCCTGTTACAGCTATGTTAAAGCAAAGTTCTGCAGAGGACCAAGGGCAAGCAGGTGGCTGGACCATGTGAGAGCCACAGAGCCTCTCATACCTCATGGAGCTCCAGGAGGTGTAAATGTCCAACCACTGATCTGTTACGTTAGACCTGCTTGGGGGAAATCAAGACTCACTCTTAGTCCTTTACATGGGCATCTGAGATGCCCCTGAGGGTATTGATTCTCCTGACCAAGGGCACCCAGCTTTTGGACATTGAGACATGACTCTGAAATCTGAGGGCTGAGTTCACACCTATCCTAGGATGCTGGCCCTGGGGGCAGCAGGTTGGCTATGCCTCTTAGACTCCCCAGAGCTTGAGGAGTTGGAGCACTCAGTCATGTGCTTGAAGATAGGGCAGGAGGTTTTACCACTTNCCCTAGAACCTCTAGAAGTGTCCTACGACTTTTTCTAGGTAGGAGTGAAACTCAGAGTTGGGGACAGGAGGATTCCTTGTGTCATCTGCTTGGCCACCAGAGGTGGAGCATGCTGCTCACACACTAGTGTTAAACTTGGTGGGCGTGGAAGTGGGCTTTGGATGCCCACACCCCACTCTGTCTTCTGCATGCAAACACATGAGTACACACACATACACAGGAGGGAGGAGGGGTTTATTTGGCTTATAATTCCAGGATATCATTTCTGGAATGTAAAGGCAGGAACTTAGGCTGCCCTCGCATCACAACCACAGTCAAGAGCAGAGAGAAATAAATGCACCTGCTTGCTTGTGCTAGCACTCAGCTAGCTCTCTCCATTCTTATCCAGCTCAGGGCTCAGCCTGAAAATGATGCACTCATGTTCAGGGTGAGTCCTTCCTACTGCAATGAATAAGCAAGATAATCCACCACAGACCTGCATGCAGACCAGTCTGATCTAGATAATTCAACTGAGTCTCTTCTCTAAACTAACCAGTGCAGGGACCCTGGNTAAGTCTAGAGGTTCCCTAACATTTAAAAGCTTGGAAGAGAATTACAGGGCTGGGAGGTGGAAAAGCATCATGGGAAATGGAGGTGAGGCATCATGGGAAGTTAATGGGAGATATTGAAGTTTTCCAAGGCTGGCNAGGAGAACCTGTCAGAGAAGAACTGTGTGACCATGCCAAGTGCTGCCATGTGATTGTATCATACNNGCGGTAAGAGTGTCCATTACANGGTCAAGTTCAGTGCCTGNTACAGCAGACCATGCTGAAAGCCCTCAAGGACTATGTGGGGACAGATCTGAGTGGCAAGGAAGAGGTGTAAGCCAGACTGGAGGAGGCTCAGAGTGGGAGGTAAGAAATAAAGATGATGAATCTTGTACCCAACAAATGTCATGTACAGCAACACCGACCGACAATCTTTGATTGTCATGACTGCCAACTTGANGGAAGTTAGAATCGTCCGGGAGACAANCTCTGGCCATGCCTATGTTTNTTTGCACTGTGGGGCAGGCAACACAGGTGTGTAGAATGCTGGTGGTCCATCAGGTGCCTCTGATACTCCCCTGCCCTGTAATAACCAAGCATGGCTTGAGAAGGAACCCAAATACCTATGGAATGAATGGGTGAATGGGGCTTGATATTTGAGGTCACACTGTCCACTGGGCTCAGTATCATAAGGATCACGGGTGGACCTTCAAGAAGCCTTTTCTAGAGCCTCAGGGCTCACCTGCCAATCCCAGAAGTTTCATTGTTTACCGTTCTCTGAACCCCCAGAGNTGTCATAGGAATGACACCAGAAGCTGGCTCTGTCATTCTATGACTCCAGGCAAGGGGGTTCGAGTGACACATGCTCAAGGATGCTCTTACCCAGNGCCTTTAAANCTCTAAGAGTCTTACAGGCCAGCCACACTGTGAGTGCGACAATGAAGAATTGCATAGATTTGGTGATGTGTCAAAAGGAGATTTTACTTAAATATGTAAATCTGAAAAAAAAATATTCTTTTATCTGGTTAGTTGGTGCTCAGCAGTGTCTTCAGAGTACACAACACTAGTTGTTGTGGTTTGGGTGTGAGGTGTATCCTCAAGCAGGCAATCTGCAGAAGGCTTAGTTGCTAATGCAGTGTCTGTNATCAGAGTTTGGGAGAAGTGTGGTTCATGAGAAAGCTGACCTATCCAGTGGATTCATCCTATTATTTATTTTTAAAAAATCTATATGTATAGTGTATGCATATGTATGTGTTCATGTGTGTTCGTATATGTGTGTGTGCGTGTGTGTGTGTGTGTGTGTGTGTGTGTGTGTGGGTGTCGTGCACAGGTGTGCTTGTGTATGGAGAGCAGAAGTTGATATCAGGTATCTTCCTCAGTCATTTTCCACCTTAATTTTGGAGACAGCCTCTCACCGAATCTGTAGTGCACCACCTGGCTAAGCCAGCNAGCCAGGGAGGCCTAGGCACTCCTGTCTGTCGGCACTGGGGTTACAGATGTGTGTCACCATGTCCGAGCTTTCAGATGGGTGACAGGGGTCTAAACTCAAGTGTTTACTAGTCCTGGATCAACTCATCAATGGAGTCACAGTTGAGAGATGGTGGAAGCTGTTGAAGGTAGAACCTGATTTGGAGGATGTGGGGCACTTGGGGGCGTGGCCACTGGGGGCGTGGCTTTGAAGGGTCCTGGCCTCTTTCTTGGTCTCTGTCTGTTTCCCTGCTACTATGAGGTAAGCATCTTTACTGTATTCTCCCCGTGGCAGCTTCCTGTCTCATCATACATGGGATCAGAACCAATGGAGCCAAGCGACTGCAGAACATGATCCAAAATAGATTCTTCCTCCCTAGGTTGGCTTGTTGGATATTTTGTCACAGCAACATAAAGTGGCTAAGTCACCAGTTGCCACAGTTGTTGTTCCTGCAATTGATGGCTGTTGGGAGGAGGAGAGTCATTTTACTTTAAGGGTATGGCCCCTGGTGGGTTGACTGTGGTAGCACACCCAAGAGTATATGGTTAGCATAGACTAAACTTGATGGCCAAAAAAAAAAAAAATTGTTTTTGAAAGGACAACGGGTAGGTAGGGGAGGGGGTTTGGGAGAATTTGGAGGAAGAGGGTGACTATGATCAAGATATATTGTATGACTTTCTCAAAGAACTAATAAAAATATTTAAGAAAAATAAGTCTGACTCTTCAGGGCCAGGATTCGTAACCTCTATACTGCTTAAAAAAAAAACAAACAAACAAACCATAATACATTTTATACTTAGTCTTAAAAATTAAGCTTAGTAGGAGAAAAAATTACAGATGATAACTGTCACTACCCGATCACAGGATGTCAAGTATCTGTTGTAGGCAGCCAACATGTTCAAAAGAGCCCCTCAAGCCATAGGATTTGATCACATGAGCCTTCCAGCATTCCTGGTTTTTCAGTTGGAGAAACTGAGTCTCAGCCTCCATGAGGAGCCCTGGGGTGTAGCTGGGATCATCACTCAGGCTTGAGACATCTCTGTCAGGGTTTTATTGAGCAGAGCTGCCTGCCGCCATATGCATTTAAGTAATGAGTGAGGATCAATACCTGCCTCTGTCCACATTCCCTCGATGATGGCCTAAGAAGGCCAGGCCAGCTCTACCACGGGGCTTCAGCCTGCAGCCCCAGCACATTTACGGCTTCGCTGTAGCTAAATTTTGCCCATCAAGAACCACGAGCGATATTGAGAGGGGTGGCAGGAAGGTCGCAGAGAAGTCACAGAGATCTAAATCTTGAATGCTGGTGAGATAATGTGGCCGTGTTTCCATAAACAGACACGCATCCATCACCGAACGTTGGCTCAGCCCTGAGCAGAAAGCCATGGAGGCATGGCTGTTCTCAGCAGCCTGGCAGCTCTGGGGTCAAGTTTTATTTCTGCCTCTTACGAGTTNTNAGACTCCNTGAANGTCCCTTTATTCTCTTGTCTCCTATTTATCCCTCTCGGTCCTTTTCCTCCCTTTCCAGTCCCTCCCTCCAGCCTTCCCTTTCTCTTCTAGTTCCCACCCTCTCTCCTTCCCTCCATCTATATATCCATATATAGATACAGATATATCCCAATATATCTAGGCACAACACAAAAAANAAATTTCATTAAGTGTNCTAAGGTGTGTATGCATATCCCACCACTCCACAATCACACTGTGGCTCCCCACAATTCTCCCTTGCACTGCCTCNCTACCTGCACGTCCACAAAGAGCGCATTCTCTACCTTGATGTCTGTCTTCTATTGATTAATTTTGCCTGTTCTTGAAATTCATATAAATGGATCTGTTTGGAGTATCCGTTTTTATGCCTGGCTTTTGAAATTTAGCATAATATCCGGGAGATTCACCCATGTCTAGTTGGGTGGGCGTCATTTAGTTTTGATTCTCTCATATTTCATTGCCTGGCTGTACCAGGATGTGGTAACCCTAACCCATCCTCTCCTCGTATGTGTACGCACCGTGCGTCATGCTGTTAGGAACACAGGCACTGAGGACTCTGTGNTTATCTCTGTGTCACATATACTGCCNTTTCCGGTGTTCGTGGAGCTTGGAGTGGAGATGATGGGAAGCTNTGCTTCTGTTCTTAGCGCTTCTGTTTCCTCATTGAGAAGCGGGGAGCATCATGCTGCTTTTCTCTTGGCGTTGCTGCTGGGCCCAATGGACAGATGTTCTAACATACAATAACTTTGAGCCTAAAGAGCGCTGTTTGACCTAACCTACTTCCAAACCCATGCTGACTCTGTTTCCCTGGACAGTGCAGCTGGGTGGAGCAGACTGGGTGTTGTTTGTGACTGTGACAAAAATGCCAGACCAAAGCTACTGAAGAGACAAAGGACCATATTATTTTGGACCATAATTTGAGTCAATCACAGTGGAGCAATCACAGCAGGAGTGTGAGATAGTTGGTCACATGGCAGCCACAGGGAGATGAAGGCTGGTGCTCAGCTTGCTTTTGTTTTTAAAAGTTCAGTCTGGGATCCCAGCCAATGGGATGCTGCTGCCCACAATTAGGGTGGATTTTCCCACCTCAATTAACCCAGAGGTGAGCTTGTCAAATTGACAGTATCAACCATCACGGCATCTCCTTCTGAGCTTTACCGGGGAAGCATGAGTATGGTACTCACTACAGAGATGCTGTCCTGGTCAGGGTCTATTGCTGTGATGAAACACCATGACCAAAAGCAAGCTGTAGAGGAAAGGGTTTATTTGGCTTACACNTCCACATCGTAGTCCATCANTGAAGGAAGTCAGGATAGGAACTCAAACACGGCAGGAACNTGGAGGCAAGAGCTGATGCAGAGGCCATGGAGGGGTNCTGCTTACTGGCTTGCTCCCCATGGCTTGCTCAGCCTGCTTTCTTGTAGAACCCAGGACCACATGTCCAGGGTGGTCCCACCACACTGGGCTGGGTCTCCCCCATCAATNACTAATTAAGAAAATGCCCTACAGACTTGCCTACAGCCTGATCTTAGGGAGGCATTTTCTCAATGGAGGTTTCCCCCTCTCTGATAACTCTAGCTTGTGTCAAGTTGACATAAAACTATCCAGCACAGATGCCAAATTGAAAGTGGGCTCCCAATACTTTCCCAGGGGCACTTTCTCCTGAGNCATTTGCTTAATTTCATCTGGCTAAAGAGAAAGACAGGGATGGCCTTCAGACTACAGTCTCCAGAGGACTCTCCTCTGAATGTTGGCATTCATTGTTTGAAATCTCCGACCCTCAGCGAGACAAAACAGATGACCTTCTAGGGGGTGGGAGTAACAAGGCTTCAAACGGAAGAGCTTTTACAAATGTGAAAGGTCCTTATGGCTTCAAGAAGGCACCAGGTTCAGAGGAGGGTATGTGACAATCCNTGAGCCCCTTCTCTGCCTCCAGGGTGAAGCATTCCCCTTGTCTGAACAGGATTTTGGGTGGATCCTGAAGGGACTGTTGTAGGAGCCAGAAGCCTGTGTCAGTAATACCATAAATCAAGGGTAATTGTAAAGGAGCTTTGTGTTTGGGCTGCTATGACCCCTCTCTCTCTCTCTCTCTCTCTCTCTCTCTCTCTCTCTCTCTCTCTCTCTCTCTCTCACCTCCCTCTAGGCATAGTGAGCTGTAGACACAGGATAGACAGTACCCAGAGCCTCTCACCGTCTGAAAATAATGGACTGGTATTTCATCTCCAAAAATAGAGTGTTGGGCTTGAGATGTTTTCTTTCCTTCTTTAGGACTCAAGGATTATTGGATTACAAGGCAAAAGGCTTTTGCTGGCTTTGCTGGCTGGTGTTTGGATCCTGGAAGACAATGGTAGCTGAAGTGTGTAGAAGCTTCCAGATTTAACGGTATTAGGCACAAGTATTCAGATCACTGTCCTGTTTAGCTTCAGTTGTCAACTTGACACAGCCTAGAGCCAGCTGAAAGGAGGGCCGCAGTTGAAGAACTGTTTCCATCAGATTGGTCTGTGGGCCTGTGGGGGGCGGTTGTCTTGATTCCTAATTTATATAGAAGGGCTCATCCCACGGTGGGCAGCATCACCCCCTGGCAGGTGGTCCTGAACTGTCTAAGAAAAGCTAGGTAAACATAAGCCCACCAGTGAGCCAGCTGGTAAGTAGCATCATCCCTGGTTCCTGTTGCCCCTCTTTGGCTATGAGGAGAGTTCCTGGGCTGGAGGTGAAGGCATGTGGAATAGCCAGCTGAGAAGCACTTACTCAGTTCTAGCACTTTCAGAACTCAAAGTCTGAAGTCAGTTCTAGCACTTTCAGAGCTCGAAGTCTGAAATCAGGCCTAGCACTTTCAGAACTCAAAGTCTGAAGTCAAACCCCTCATGGAATGACACTTTTACCAGCTGGCAGTATTATCAAATAGCAATTTTTAAAGATTTCTTTATTTTGTTTCATTTATGTGTATGTGCCTAAATTCATTTATGTGCATTGGATGTGNGTGGGTGCCCAAGGCCACAAAGGATGTCTGATCACCTGGAACTAGACTCATAGGTGACTGTGAACTACCTGATACGGGGGCTGAGAACCAAATTCTGATTTTTTTTCAAGAGCAAAGGGCTTTGGGGCACTGAGGCGTCCCTCCAGGTCCTCAGAAAACAACTTCTAAAATATTACTTCATTGGCAGAACAGAGTTGGATGGGCACTCNTCACCATCTTCCCAGTATTTTCAGGACNGCTTCTGTTTCCTGGGATTTCAAAGCCAGGCTCTGACACAGGGTGCTGGATTCTTTCTCAGGGTTACTCTTCATCTTCTGGATCTAAGGAGGTCTCTTCCTTCAAGAAGATGGAAAGATCACCCACATTCTGAGCTCACCTAAAACCAACACCTTTGTAAATGAAGAGTTGACTGTTAACCTTGTCTGATCCCAGGTCGAAGGGCAGTGGCATGGAAATGAACCNTTACTGTTTAGGAAAAGCTGCTCTAGGGAGGACACAGGTTTAGGTGCTGTGTGGGCAAGAAGGGCAAACTAAGCTTTCATGGAGAAGAAATTAGGATGGATGCAATGGGGGATGGGAAGAAGACAGGACCAAGACTCCACACAGACCCTTTTGTCTGCAGGGATGTGTACCAGGCCTTTTATTTTGGGTCACCAACCAGCTCCCAAATCACAACATGGAGATTTACTAGTTTTGAATGCTCTGCCTTAGCTTGGGCTTGTTTCTAGTTAGCACTTTTAAATTAACCTGTTTCTCTTTATCTACCTTTTGCCTCGGAGCTTATTACCTTTTCTTTCCTTGTGTATATCATACTTTCACTGCTTCTTGTGTCTGTCTGTCTGGTGGCTGTCTGGTTTCTTGCCCTAGCCATGTCCCTCGTTCTCTCCTCTGTTCTTCTCTACTTCTTCCTGAGCCTAGATTTCTCCTCCTATTTATTGTCTCTGCCCGCCAGCCCCTCCTATCCTTTCTCTGCCTAGCTATTGGATGTTCAGCTCTTTATTAGACCAATCAGGTGCCTTAGGCAGGCAAGGTGAAACAGATGCAACACAGCTTTACATAATTAAACAAATGCAGCCTAAACAAATGTAACACATCTTTGTCTAGTTAAAATAATATTCCACAACAGGGCATCTCTTCCCGTTCTGTCCAACCTCGACAGTTGTTGACATTGCAACAGACTTTGTCATCTTCAAAGTTCACACTCAAGAACCACACAATGAAGTTATTTAAAAAAAAATCCTGTAGCAGGCTTTCTTTTGGCTGCCAACCAGCTCCAGCTACCAAATAAAGACACAGAGACTTAATATTAGTTATGAATGCTTGGCTTTATCTTATGCTCATTTCGAGCTAGCTCTTATAACTTAATTTAACCTGTTTCTCTTCATCTACATTTTGCCTCAGGGTTTTTTACCTTTCTTTCATTCTGTACGTCCTACTCCGTGTCTGNCTGGCTGGCCCCAGGTGTCTCCCTCTCTTTCTNCCCTGTTTTCTTCTCTCTCAAACCTGGATTTCTCCTCCTACTTATTCTCTCTGCCTGCCAGCCCCGCCTATCCCTCTCCTGCCTAGCTATTGGCTGTTTGGTTTTTTATTAGACCAATCAGGTGCCTTAGTCAGGCAAAGCAACACATCTTCACATTATTCAACAAATGCAGCATAAACAAATATAACACACCTTTACATAGTTAAAGTAATATTCTGCAACATAAACAAATGTAACACAGCTTTACATAGTTAAAGTAATATTCTATTCCACAACAATAGCCAAACCATGGCATGGTGTTTCAAATGAGGATCTACGTTACTGTGACAGGGTATCAGAGGAGAGGCAATTTAATCAAGGGCAGCTTATCTCAGCTAATCAAGGAAGGGCATTTTTTCCAACTCCAAATCCAAAGGGATACAGTCTGTCCTGGTAGGAAAGGAATGGTAGCTGGAGCTGTTGGTCACATTGCATCCCAGCTCAGAAATCAAGAGAAACAGGAAGTAGGATCTGTCTATTAAACCTCAAGGCCTGCCCCTCTGTGACTCACTTCCTTCACAATAATCCCAAACAGCGCCACCATCTGGTGACCAAGTATTAAAAACACACAAGTCCATGGGGACATTTCACGGTCAAAGCACAACAAATTCTGTGTTGGCTGCATGCATAGCTGTCTTCAGGAGCGTGCAGCCTGCGGGCCACAGTTGGACTCCTCTGAGCATCTAGCTAAGGAGCATTACAGGAAGGAAAATTTAGATCAAATGACAGGAAAAAAAAAAAAGGAAATTGCATTTTAAACCTTAAAATCACTAGTGCCTGAGAGGCAGCCAAATGCCAATATCGAGGCAGCTGCGGGAAGATGGGCTTGAAGTTGAAGACAGACTCACAAGAGAAGTGGATTAAAACGTCAGTGTCCATGCAATTTTAGACTTTGCGTAGCTCTGNGGTGAACGCCGACCACTACCTTGCTCCCCTCACACCTTGTCCAAGTCTGGCCATCGTGTTTCTCTTCAAGGGTCACTCTTAATTGCTTGTCATTTAACTCTCATAAACACTCTTAAGAAGAAGAATAGCCAGAACCCATGTCTCTGAAAGACCCATGGCTTGCAAAACANCTTTGAAGCCTCCTTGGGTTGCAAAGGACAGAAGGACAATTCAGCAAGCCTAAGCAAAATGGGAATGAGTTGGGTGGAGTTGCCTGCTCAGGGCAGATGCAGGTGAGGCGTGAGAGCTGTGTGCAGAAGCGGGAGGTAGGAGAAGCCTGTGGGTGTGACAAAAGGTGATGTCTGAGGCGGGTGTGTGTGTGGGGGAACAAAGTAGGGTAGGCAGGGGATCCTCAGCCTGCCAGCACGCCAAGAAAATGGTACAAGATCTCAGAAAAGGCCACCGTCAAAGGAGGCTCTGGATAGAAATGGCTCCTCTAAGGGACCCCACTGGGCTCAGTCACTGCTAGGC
>LZPO01033052.1:669542-686430 GCA_001675575.1 Neotoma lepida
CTCTCTCTCTCTCTCTCTCTCTCTCTCTCTCTCTCTCTCTCTCTCTCTCTCTCTCTCTCTCTGCTTTGACTAGCTATATCTGTTCCCACCTCAGGCCCTTTGCACCAGCTACTTCCTCTGGAAGACTGCCCATCCAGAATTCTTTTTGTCGCTGATCTTTCTGATTGCTTAAGGTTGCTGCTTAATGCCCTTGCCTGAGAGAAGCCTTTCGGGCTAACTCTATTTCAGGAAAGTCCCCAATACCTCAGATGCTGCCTATCATATTGAATTAATTCATCTGCATTCTAGAAGATGGTATCTCACCAGGCATGATGTGAAATCTTACTTGTTTATGGCCTCATTTCCTTACTGAGGACAGGGACCTCGAATATCTTATTTCCAGGCAGAGCTCCAGTAGCTTGGGTAATGCTGGGCATTCAGTAAGTATTCGCTAGAGAAACGGAGTCAGTGAGGATCCACTCCACATGAGAGCTAGGGAGGTGATTGGAGCAGGGAGAAAATCCGGACACAGAAACTAGTTACAAAAAGCATTTATATCCCATGCTGGATGCCAGAGGCGTGGCTGACAGACAGGGACATTGTGACAGGCCTGGAGGGGGGCAGGCTGGAGCTCTAAGTTTTCCTGCAGGAGATATTTGAACCAGAAATCAAGGATGCAGAGAGGGGGCTGGAGAGAAGGCTCAGTGGTTAAGAGCGCTTGCTGCTCTTGGAGAGGATCCGAGTTCAGCTCTGTGCATGCTGGGTAAAGCTTTGGGTCTTGAATCTCTCACAGGGATTTAACAGATTCAGATGGCAAAGAGCAGGGGGCTACAAGGAACTAGGCTTCANCCTGCCATTGGGTAGCCTCAGGATTGTATCAGTCAGCTGTTGCTNCATAACAAATCACCCCGAATCTTAGTGGAAATTCCAGGAACCATTTAGCTCATGAACCTGGAAATACTGTAATGATTTAGGGCAGACGCTGGAGCCTTTTGTGTGTCACTGACAGTTTCTGGGTCAGTCTGGGGTGGCTGGGCTATGATGGTTCTGTAGCTCACTTTCACACCGTGGTGTCTCTGCAAGCTTTCGGAGCCTGAGCATATANCTACCTGTGTCTCACTCTGATGGTCAAAGCGAATCCAAGGGTCAGTTCAGGTTCAGGAGGTTGAGAAGACCCACTTCTCAATGGGAGCTGGCTGCAAAGCATCTAGGGAAATGGCTACAGATTTCTGAGCCCTCTGGAGCCTGAGCTAAGGTGTGCAAGTGTCTTCACAATGTTACCGTGCCCAGTTACCACCCTCATGGCTGCAGCGTAGGTTACCATGGCGATCATTATCCGATGCACAAGTAGTCATAGGCAAAGGCAAAAGAGCCAAGTTGGGATCTGATTATCAACAGATCCAGATTAAGCCAGTTGGGTCTGTTGTGGGCTTCCCTTTCTTGTCTGTAAAATGGACCTGCAACTTCCTGTCCATCCCACTGTTATGAAAGTCCTTTGCAAATACAGGAAACAATTCAACACAATGTCGTATTTATTGAGCANCACTGTGTGCCACATGGTTTTGGGCCTCAAAAATGATGAGTTAGAAAAAAAAATAGAACTCTTTGGGGTTTAGAGGCAGAAAGGAATTAACAGGTGCTCTGTGATGCAGACCTGAATAATGTTAATATAAATATAAGTGATGGTGGTTAAAACATGCCTACTGTTTCCTGAGGGATTCCAAACACTGGGGTCTGTACTAAACAAACATGGGAGTCAGCCTCATACAGCAGCCAGAGCCCTTTCTCTGCCTGGCAGGCAACTTCACCTCCTGGAGCCTCAGTGTTCTTCTCTGTAGAATGGAATCAGTACTAGTGATGATTCCATAGGTGGGCTGTGGGATTAAATGAGACAGACCTCAGAAAACGCTTGGACTTAGCCTGGTGCCCAGGATGCGCTTGGCTGGACAATGTGAGCCTATATCTTAAGTTGCTGTGTTCTTCCTACACCGCGGCAGATGAACAAGGAGTCTCCACTTCACTGAGTAGGAAACAGTATCCACAAAGACCCCAGAAATGCAGATAGCTATGGGAACACCAGAAAGGAATTGGAATATCTGTGATCATTGGTGAATCCCCTCATATTCCAGAAAAAGCTAAATGTGTAAAACCCCTGGCCGGTCACTCTGAGCAGCAGATGCTTTCTGCCTGATTCTCTGATTTTGCAACTCAACACACACTCCCCTGGTAGTGTGATGGGCAGGAGCTAAGGCAGTGGTTCTCAATCTTAAAATTGCTGTGACCTGCCGGGCGGTGGTGGCGCACGCCTTTAATCCCAGCACTCAGGAGGCAGAGGCAGGCGGATCTCTGTGAGTTCGAGGCCAGCCTGGGCTACCGAGTGAGTTCCAGGAAAGGCACAAAGCTACACAGAGAAACCCTGCCTCGAAAAACAAAAACAAAAACAAAAACAAAAACAAAAACAAAAACAAACAAACAAAAAAATTGCTGTGACCCTTTAATACAGTTCCTCATGTTCTGATGACCCCAACCATGAGATTACTTTCGTTGCTGTAGTTTTGTAACTCATAGCTGTAATTTTGCTACTGTTGTGAATCGTCATGTAAATATTTTTGGAGATAGAGGTTTGTCAAAGGGGTCACAACCCACAGGTTGAGAACCACTGGTCTAAGGTGACCCTGCCCTTGCATCCTCATCTTGGCCCCTCTCCCTGAACAACAGCTGAGATGGCAACATTGTTTAACCAATAGAAAAAGGCAATGAGGATGAGCCGTCACATGACCGCATGGTTGCATCAGCCTCTGTCCTAGACCGGCCTGCCAGCCTCCATGTTGGAGCCCAGCAAGGATGGAAGTTACCTGTGCAGATGATACATGGCAGGGAACTGTGGGTAGCTTCTAGGACAGATGAGGACCCTAATCCTAAAACCACAAGTAACCAACTTCTGCCACAGACAGGCAAACACCAGGACATCTGCCCAGCTGTGTGCTCTCTGCAGCCTTGGGAGAGCCTGGGGAGATAAGGCCTGTACGGCTCTGTGGGGAGAGTTTAAGATGCTAGACACTGGCCATTGTTAGCCTCCTAGGACATAGTGGTTTGTTACACAGCAGCAGAAAGGGCCCTCAGCTGGTGCTCTGGCCATTCACTGCTTAGGATTCATGTTATGAAATTCTGGTCCTGAGTTCCAAGAACTGTCACCTAGCAGCTCTCGCTCTCTCTCTCTCTCTCTGGGGGGTTGCAGGTGGGGGGATGTCTATNCCCTAGGCTTGACCTCACGTGCATCTCTCTGTGTCCCTGAGCAAATTTCTCACCCTCTCTGGGTCTTGTTTTCTTCATCTCTAAGATGGAGCTGAATAGAAATAGCTTATAGGACGATGTTACATGAAGTCAGATGACCAACCAGCACCTGTAAAGAATTAGAACAGGCTTTAAAATGTCGCAGTGCTGTGTAATGATGGTTGACAAGTTGCCCATTTTACAAACGGGAAACTGAGGACTATTAGCAATCAGTGGCTTCCTTGAGGTTCCAGCTGTGTTGAGGGGCTTGCCCTTGCCTTTCTCCTTCATGGAGCTTCATAGACTAGTCCGTCTACAGGCTCCATCTTGCCCTGATGTTCTCCTGTCTGACTTTTTCATTTCTCTTTGTCACCTTATTTTTTTGCAACAGGATCTCTCACCTGACCTAGAACTTACTTATTAGGCTAGGCCGGCCAGCCAGAGGGCCTCCACCTTCCTAGATCTGGGATTACAAACTTGCCTGACTGTTTCAGTTGGGTTCTGGGGATTGAAGCAAAGCCTTCATGCTTGTGTGGTAATCATTTGACCACCTGAGCCCTCTCTCCAGCCCCCTTTCTATTTTTCATTTTGAGACAGGTTTTTGTAGCCTAAGATGGCCTTGAACTTGCAAATCCTTTCAAGTGGCTGGAGTTATAGGCCTGCCTGCACCACCAGGTCCAGTGATAGTGGCATTTTTGGTCCAACCTCAGACCATTGTCCTCTGTCCTTGTAGGAAGCCGATACAGCACACATCTCATTGTGTTGTCCAGCTGTTTCCATCCATGTGGCTCTGTCTTGTCTCTGTATCTTGGCTTGTTCTGTCCACAGTCTAGATAATTTCTTCCCCATTCACCTGCCCCCCCATGATCCAGTCTTTCTGATTTGCCCCACTTGGGGCTACCTCTTTGCAGAGCCTAAGTATGCTCTCTGAGGCTGGTCTACCGTAGAGATCATCACAGCTGCCTGACATCTGGGAACCATGCCTGTTTCCCAATCTGCAGGTCTTAGCTCAGTGTGCTTATGATTCAGAGTATGGTCAGGGTACCAAAGAGCCACCCCTCCCCCATCGCAGGACTTCAGAGGTCAGCAAACTCTAGCCCTACTTATATCCTGGGCTTCTCAGAGCCTACAGAGGCATTTGTAGTACCCATTGCATGCAGACTCTGTTGCTAGGGGATACACAACAGAGTCTCACAGAAGTCCAGACCTGAGACTCGTTGAGATATTAACCTTTCTCTTGTCTTTACGCTCTTTTCACAGACAGGTCCTCAACCAGCGTTTATTGAGTGAATTACTGATTGTTCCCATAGATGAAGCTAGCAACACAGTCCAAGGACTGCCCAACATCACCTCGACTCTGTGATCCTCAAGTCAAGAGATTGAATCAGGATCCATCTTGTATCTTGCCCCCTCCCCCACCAATGACTGGCACATAGTAGGTCTCCCAGTTAGGATCCACCTTGTATCCTGCCCACCCCTCCCCACCAAAGGCCTGCATGTAGTAGGTCCTCAGATCCCCCTTGGCCTTGGTCAAGTCACCCAAGCTTTAAAGAGAAAAGTGGCCCAGCCTTTGTCCCCTAGGGCCTGTTTTTCCAACTTCCCCCGCCCCCCGCCCCTCAGCCTCTGCTGAGTTCTTTTCGCTTCTGTGGTTGGAAGCCAGTTTCTGAACATTGTGCAAACACGGTTTTGTGTGGTTGAAATGCATTTTAAAAATGTCACTAATTACTCAATAGCCTGTGACCACTCTTTCAGGGTTATAATTGGTCTGTCATGTAAATAGCTAATTAGGGGCCCTGAAGAATGGGGCAGATGGGAGGCCTGCCCAAGGCCCTCTGACTATGTCTTTCTCTCCAAGCCCCCATGGGAGACCCCAGGGTCCCTTTCGTCATTGGCTGGAGGAGGAGGGACATTCTCAGGCCGTAGCAGGGACTCTAGTCCTCTGACCTCCCAGATAGGTTGGGGCCAGCACATATCCACACTCCAGGAATTCTCAGGCCACCAAGTTTAATAGGAACCAACTGTCCGGCCCCTCCACCCACTCTGGTGCCTAGCATAGCTTGCTCCTTTCCAATCCAGACGGCTCCCATGTGTGACACTGCAGTGTGCCAGCTGGCCTTTCTCCCTGGGTAGCTGGACTGTTCCGGGTTTTGTCCTTTCCCTGAGAGCATCCATATTGGTTCTGAGGATGCAGCACTCACCTTAAAGCATTCAACAGAACTCATCCAACATCTGCTTTCCTTCTTCTTGGTGTCTTAAAAGACAGGGTAGCTTTTTGTTTGCTCTAGCGAAAAACAATTTTTGGAGACAGTGAGTGGGAACGGATACTTGCCACCAAGCCTGACAACTTGAGTTTGATCCCCAAGACCTACATGGCAGAAGAAGAGAAGCGGCTGGCCTCTAACCTCTACACACATCCCATGGAAATATGTATGCATCAGAGTGTGTGGGTATGTGCTCACGCACACACACATCCTCATAAATAAATAAGTGCAATTATAAAAAGCACACAGCTTTTCGCCCCAGGCAAGATATGAGATATCATCTTCTATCTGCTTCCTTGGAGATGTGTCTTGGCATCCTCCTAAAAGCCAGGCGTGAGAAGGGCTAGGTGTGTGGATTCCATCTAGTGAGATATTTGTTATGTCCGTGGTATGGCAGTGTGACACACCCACTGAGTGTGTCATGAGTCCAAGTGTTTCCCCGTGACTGGATTCCTGACTTGCTGTAGGGGTGACTTTCCAGAGCATTGCCATGCACTCCTGAGTGTGGCTATGTGGATGAGCCTCTCTGACCCATCTGGCTGCACACAGGCTCTGCTCTTTTCCTGGGTACCATGAGCTCAGGGACATTCATCTAGTGTGTGTGACTTAGGGGTCTAGAGGGAGATGCCTAAGGGAAACCTGCCTTCTTGGCCTGCATGTTTCGAGAGGTGATCAAATCCTCAGTCCTCTCGAGTCTTAGTTGCCTTACCTAGAAGATGGGTTTAAAAATGGGCCAGTGGGACTGGAGAGATGGCTCAGGGGTTAAGAGCAGTGACTGCTCTTGCAGAGGATCTGAGTTCGATTCCCGACACCCATGTCAGGTAGCTCACAACTGCCTGTAACTCCAGCCCCAGGGGATCCAATGTCCTCTTCTGACCTTCCACATACATACACATAAATAAAAATNGTGAAAAGAAATCTTTTGAAATGGGCCAGTTAGGTGACTTGGCTGTGTGTGTGTCTGTGGGGCTTGTGCATGAGTGTACACACATGCATATTTTCTATCTAGCAAAACTCTGTCTCAGAAAACCAACCAAAAAGGTCTATTTTGACACAGGAAAATCACATTTATTCTTGCACTGATTGAATTGACTGGCTTATTTTTAGTCATCAACTTGATTCAAGATTTTAAAGAAAATTAAAAATTTAGAAACATAGAAGAAATTACTTTAAAAATGACTTGTAGGGATTGGAGAGTTGGCTCAGTGGTTAAGAGCACTGGCTGCTCTTCCAGGGGACCCAGGTTCAATTCCCAGCACCCACAGGGCAGCTCATAACTGTCTGTAACTCCAGTTTCAGGGGATCTGATACCCTCACACAATATACTCAGGCAAACACCAATGCACATAAAACAAAGTTAAATAAATTTTAAAAAACCAACTTGTAATTTTCCCATCTAATACATCCACAGTTACCGTTCTGGAGAATCTTTGCCTCAGCCCCTTTCCTGTAGCGGTGTAAGCACCCGTCACACAACCGCACATGAGTGTGTGTACACACAAACCTGTAGACCATGGTTTATTTTATATTTATTTACTTATTTATTTGGTGTGTGTGTGTGTGTGTGTGTGTGTGTGTGTGTATGTGTATGAAGGTCAAAGGTCAGCTTCTGCTGCTGTCCCTGAGGAGTTGTCCACCTTGACTTTGGAAACAGGGTCCCTCACTGTCCTGAGGCTTGCCGATTACACTAGGCTGGCTGGCCAGCACACTACCTCACTGCTAGGCCACCCTACCTCACTCTGGCTTTTTTTTTTTTAAACATGGGTTCCTGGGGTTGAACTCAGGCTCTTATGTTTGCAAGGCAAGTGTTTTACTAAAGCACCGAGCTGTCGCTCTTGCCTAGTACAATCCCCCCCTCGTGTTTGATCGTTGACAGTTTCATGCAAATTTTTGTCATTGTCATGCCTCTCTCAGTGCCCTCCTTCTCCCGCTCACAACTTTCTTCCCAAGTGCCCTTCCTACTGCCACACCTCCACTTTGTGTTAGAACCATTGAGTTTAACTAAAGTCGCTTGTGTGTGCCCGGCTGAGTGGTTATTTACAGGCCGACGGGCACCTTCTCAGTGGCCACATGCTGTCCCAGGAGCACTGGAAGCTGAAATTGTGTCCTGTGTTTCCTGCGGTGTCTTGATAGGGGTGTTTGGTGCCATTGCAAAGTCGATAAGGAACAAATTTTTAGTGACCTAGCTGAGGAGGGGGATGTGCCACGGCTAAAGTTAAATAACCGCCCTGCTGCTGAGGGCCTGGGAATTTCTAAGCCCTGACGATCACATACAAGGTGACCGCCAGCTTTTCATGGGCTGTTTTGTATGGTCTCTCCATGTTGCCAAAGCCAGCCTGGAACTGGAAATCCTCCTGTCTCATTCTCTGAGTGCTGGGATTACAGATGCACACCATCGCACCCTGTCGTCTATGAAGCCAAGATTTTGGGAATACCTTTTCTTTTTAAACTTTTTTTTTTTGTCTGAGAGTTGTGTATTTATATCATTCTCACCCCGCCTCCTCCCTGCTCCCCTTTATCATGTCCCTATTCCCTCTCAAATTCATAACTGCTTCTTTAATTATTATCATTACATACATCTGTATGTGTGATATGCATATATATGTACATATATATATATATGCATAGCAATAATATGTCTACCTGCAGCCTGTTGAGTCTATTTGCTGTTGCTTGTATGTGTATGCATTTGGGGGTGATCACTTGGGACTGAGTAACCTATTGGGGAACTTATCCCTGCAGAAGACTGGTTTTAAAGCCAGGACACCTGCTGGGAGGCAGTGTCTTCCATATATGACAAGGAAGCTGCACCTGTGACATTCAACAACATAGCTGCCTGCACAAGCCCTGTGACAGCACAGTTGGTGTCCGAGCACAGGTAAGAGAAGTCTCACAAGGTCCTGTCCCAAAACGAAGAGCTGCAGGTCATTCATGGTTGTGTCTTTCTGTAAAATGGAGTTTTATTTTTCTTCTCCTTTCCTCCCTCTCACCGCTTATAGTTTTCTTAAAAAAAAAAAAATTTAGTGTGTGTGTGCCTGTGTGTGTGGTGTGTGGTGTGTGTTTGTGTAAGTGTGTGGTGTGTGAATATGGGTGAGAGGGTGTATTTGTGTGCGTGGTGTGTGTGTTCTGTGTGTGTGTGTTCTGTGTGTGTTGTGTGTGTGTATGTGTGTGTGGTGTGTGGTGTGTGAGTGTGTTGTGTGTGAGTGTGTGGTGTGTGTGTGGTGTGTGTTTGTGTAAGTGTGTGGTGTGTGAATGTGGGTGAGAGGGTGTATTTGTGTGCGTGGTGTGTGTGTGTGTTCTGTGTGTGTGTGTGGTGTGTGTGTGTGTGCATGAATATTCCTGCCATATCAGGCGTTCGGAGGTGAGGAGTACCTTGGCGGGTTCCAGGTCTCTCCTTCCTCCATATGAGGCTCAGGAATTGAACTTAGGTGGCAGACACCTTTACCCACTGAGCCATTTTGTCAGCAGATAGTTTTCTTAATGCTTGGAGTTCTCGCTCTCTCTCTTTATTAAAAAAATAATTTGGAGGGCTGGAGAGGGGTTAAGAGCATTGGGTGCTCTTCCAGAGAGCCTAGGTTTGGTTCCCAGCACCCACATGGTGGCTCACAGCCTTCTGTAACTGCAGTTCCAGGAGATCCCCAACACCCTCTTCTGGCCTCCTTGGGCACCAGACATGCATGTGGTGCACAGACATACATGCAGACAGAACACCTATACACATAAAAATAATAAAATGTTTAAAAATTGAGCCTAAATTTCTTTCTATTCTAGTTTTTCTTTATTCTTTATACTTCCATTTTCCTTCTCCAACTCTCTCCACAGTCCCCCAACACATCCCCTCCCAACTAAATATCCTTTTTTTTTTGATAGCTCACTGAGTCCAGTTCGTGTTGGCAGTATGTGCATGGGTGTGGGGCCATCCCCTAGAGCGTGGGTGATCTACCAGTGGGAACACCCTAAAATAGGATTCTCCCTGCCCAGCAGCCAACAACTGCCAATAGCTCCTTGGTAAGGGGTGGGCTGGGAGAGCCCCTCCCCCATCTAGGCTGGAATTCTCTTTTTGAAGGGTTCTTGGAATTACTAAGCCCAAGTTAAGGGCATCTTAAGAATCTGGATTCATATTGTTATTATTATTTTTTTAGGGGGGTTGTTTTTGCTAATATGCATTCCACATGGTGTCTTGAGGTTTCTCTCCAGTTTTATCACCAGGGGAACAACATATAATCTATTCATTTATTCGTTCACTCACTCATTCATTCATTCATTCAATATCTGTTGAACACCCACTCACCTCAGGCCTTGCCTGCTTGTTTTTCCAGGTAGAATAATGGAGACTTCCCAGTTGGGAGTCAGAATTCACAAGGAGCTGAAGTTATGATTTGTTTCTCCTTGGCCTCAGACCTCCCTGGGGGCCTCTTGATTCTTTGGAGGAGGCGTCTAGTAGCCTGGTATTTTCAAGGTGCAAGTCAGCACCCTCCATCCAGGAGACAGAGGCAGAAAGCATCGCTTCTCCAGCCCCGTGGAGTGGATGCTTAGGTGTCTACCAGAGCATTAAGCACTTGGCCTCCTCACTCCCACTTTGCTCTGACAAAGCTTTACAAAGCTTTTACACTGGGCACAAGTGCCCATAAATAACAGACCAACCTATAAATAAATACAGCTGGAAGCCCACAAAAGCCCCTGGCAAATGCTGTTTATTTAATTTCTCAAGTGTGGTCCATTTGGGTGCAAGGAGAAGAGCGACTAAGCTTTAACTAGGCCAGTGTGCTGCTGAGGCTTGCCTTTCCTTTGGAGGGGCCATCTTGCCCTCTCCCTGACATTTTGTTGCCTTTGTGCAACAGCCGAGCTGTCTGAAGCCAGGGACTGGGGACAAAGGGTGGGTTTGCAGACCTTTCCCAAAGAGGCTTTTACTCACCTCCGGGAAAGAAAAGTCCCCATCACTCCAGGATGGCTGACACCTAGCCAGGACGATCTGTGATCTATGGGAATGGAAGGATGGAAGGCATCCTTAGCTCTTTGCTGAGGTGGAGATGCGGGACAGTGATGGACAGCAGTGTGGAANCAGCATAGGCCTCTTTCTGTAAAGGGTCTAAGCTACGACCTATTTCAGAAACAGGTCTGTAGTTGGTCATCTGTTTCCTGCCCTGGGGCCTTTACAAGTGCCCTGCTTAAAATGCCTGTCGCCTCATTTTCCTACAACCAACTTCTTCCCAGTCTTCCAATAGCAGCTCATCTACTGCTCTCCTGGGATGTCTTCTCTGCCTGACAACAAGCAAGGGACCAGCCCCTTGTTTATGTGATCTTACAGCATCGCAGGTGGTTCTTTTAAAATTCCATTTATCATTTCAATGAAATTATCCTGCTCTGCACCTACTGGCTGATCATCTACCTAGCTCATCCAAGTAGCAAGTCTCCCCCCTGCTCCTCAGATTCAAGCCACTATCGCCTCTCACCTGAGCTTCCCCCGGCTCCACTCCCATGGCCTCTGCTTATCAAGACACCCTGAGAGGAATTTTGGAAATGTCACATCTGATGTGTCCTTTGCTTGGAACCTCTCAGGCACTCCTGTCTTACAACCAATGAAAGATAGATGGAGATCTACCTGTGGCTTTCTAGGTTCTGAGAGATCTGAGTCTGTGAGCTCTCTGACATTTCCAGCCACACCCTTCTTGATCATTCTGTTGCATCCATACTGCTCTTCCTGTGCGTTCTAGAAAAGTCTACGCACAATCCTGCTGGTCACCCAAATAATGAAGAGCTCACTCCTTATATTCCCAGGATCCTACTCCATCAGCATCTNGTCCACTGGCCTGCTTTGGTTGCCTTCCCAGAGGCCCTCACCACATGCTGGCTCCGTTCTCACCCCTCATGTTCTTATGTCATAGACCATGCATGTAGTCAGTTCAGGATTGACCTTCTCCTTCGAAGCATGCAAACTCCGCAAGGACAGTGTCTTGTATTTCTCTGCTCCTCTCTGCCCACTGCCTGACACACATCCCCTGACACACAGAGGATGGTCCATGGGAATATTTGAGTCATGGGAGTGTCATACCTCAACCAATGCAAAACCTCTGTTGGGTTTGACCAACTTGCAAGATGACCAGATTGTTGAAGTCAGGTGGTTTCTGCTGCTTGTGCTTAATCAGCAGTTGTCTGTCCACCTTTTGTTTTATTTATTTATTTTTCTACCCTCCAGCTAAGGGCAAAGATGCTCTAGCCAAGGTCTTAGAGATTCATGATGGAATGTGGTTAGGAAATGGGGGTATTCTCCCTGCAAATGATATAGGACAATACCAGTATAGTTAGAACACGAGGCAAGAGGAGGAAGGATTGCCAGATGAAATCTAGACAAGTAGAAGCTTCCAGAAAGCTATGATTTCCTTGAGGCTAGAGAGATTGTGGAATTGATAAAGTTTTACCTTGCAAGCGTAAGTACCAAGATTTGATCCCTGAAACCCAAATTATGCCTTTATAATCCCAGTGCTAGTGAGGTAGAGACAGGCAGATCCCTGGGGCTTGCTGGCCAGTCAGCCAAGCCTACTTAGTGAGTCCTAGGCCAGTGAGAGACCTTGTCTCTAGAAACAAGATAGACAGAGCCTGAGGAACAACACCCAAAGTTGTCCTTTGACCTCCATACACTCATGCATACACACNCACATGCATTACCCCCTTCCTGCCAAAGAACACACGAACTCAAGTGGGCACACGCACATTTAGTTTGTTTCTTTAGGAGGTGACTGAGGAAAGGCACCTTGCTCCTGGATGGCAGCCGTGTGCTATTTGCTAATTGAAGCCACCTTCCTGGCTCCAGCCTGGCAGCTCTGTGTCTGAGCATGAACTGTGGGGTCATATATGTTCACAGTTGCACATGGTCCCTGGATGGACCTCAGGGTCAAGAGAGCATTGAGGTGTCTCACACAGCACTGGCTCTTTGCTTGACCTGAATAATGCATGCGTTTTCCTTCTTCTCTGATGCTCTAGGGCTCTGATTTATGGCCACGAGCGTGGCCCTCCACTTGCCCTGGCTTTTGTTAATGACCTATCATGAATTATCCACAAAATGAACATTAGATGAGCTAATTAGGCATTAACCTTACATTAGAGATCAACCACACGATTGGACCCTTCACAGCTACTGAAGTGCTCGCACAGAGCGGTTAAGTATCGGAGGGGAGAGAGTAAAATGGCTAGGGGTGGGAAACCAGGAAGATAGGAGAAGTGTGAGCCAGCCTGGAGGGGTATGTGAGCAGGGTACAGGCAAATGGCGTGAATGTTAGGGAACNGGTAGGTTAGCTATGTGGTCACANGCAGTNAGAAAGGATAAGTAAAGGTGATACCCAGTGTGCTCTAGGCTTTGGGGAATGTCTCTCAGCCCTGTGCATATGGAAGCCAAAAGCTGACACCGGGATGTTTTCCTCTATAGGGCTCCACCTTCTTTTTTGAGACAGGGTCTCTTTTCTGAACTGGAAGCTTAACCATTGGGCTGGTCTAGCTGGCCAGTGAGCTGCCAGGGTGCACCGTCTCTGCTCCTAGTTGCTAGGGTTTCAGGCTAGTGCCACTGCTCCCATGTTTTGTGTATCAGGAGTCTGAACGAAGTCCCTTGTGCTTGTATGACAAGCATTTTATCCATCAAGCCACCTTCCTGGCCCCTTGTTTTTATTATTACTGTTGTNTGAGTGTTTCACTGTGTAACTCAAACTTAATGTATAACCCAGGCTGGCTACAGACACTCAATCCTCCTGCCTCAGCCTCCTGAGTGCTGAGATTCCAGGCCTATGATGCCTTGCCCAGCCTCTGCTTCCCATCAGTCCCTGTGCTCTCTCCCTCTCTCTGGGAAATCTGTCCTTTAGTACTCATAATTAAAGAAAGCCCAGCTCAACACCTTCCCTGGGCCACCTTGTAGAGGCCAGCCATATTTAATTTCTGGTAGAATTGAGTTAGTATCCTGACATGGACCAGGAATAATTGGATGAAATCCTTCTAATAAGTATCTATGAGACCTTGGATAATTAATGTAGATAGATAAGCGACATACTGATAAATTGTTACACTGACATATATCAAACACATGTATGTGTGTACACACACATACACACACACAAACATTACAGCTTTCAGACCATGTTCTTATCTATACTCCAACTTAATTAATGGACTATACCAGAGATGTGGTCAGGGACAGCTTTATTTTTCTCCATTTAACGAATGGAGAACCCAGGATGTGGCTGAGCTGTTGGAGTGACTGTCAAGCATGTATAGAGATCTGGGTTCCATCTTGAACACCCCATTAACAAGGTATGGTGTAATTCCAGCTCTCAGGAGGTGGAGGCAGGAGGATCAGGAGTTCAANGTCGTCTTTGATTACCTGCAAGCCTGAGCTATAGGAGACCCTGTCTTGAAAGAATGGGGAAGGTTGAGAGACTCAGAGGAGGGGAGCTTTGTCTGAGGGGAGGANCCAGCAACTCAACCTTGGTCTACATTNCAGGTTTGACTCTGTTTTCATGGTGGCATTGCCCTGCATGTCTCTTTCCCTTTTCGGAGCTATAGCCTTTGGTTATACAGTGAGTGATGTGTGGGGCAGGACTGTTTTGACCCTTCTGTTAATGGAAACTGTCCTGTCTTGTAGGCGGCCATGTTGTACATCACATGGCCCAAATCCACCATTTACCGTGGCTATGACAATTGAATGATCAAAGGCAGACAACTAGCAGGCTTGCTGTGAACAGGGGCCAAACAAGTCAATTCCATGACTGCTGTGGAATGATCCTCTTGTACACTGTAAAGATTTGTCACTTGAATTGGTTTAATAAAATGCTGATTGGCCAGTAGCTGGGCAGGAAGTTAGATGGGAAAGCCAAATTGAGAATGATGGGAAAAAGGAGGGTGGAGTTGAGGTCACCAGTCAGCCACAGAGGAAGCAAGATGAGAATGTTGTACTGAGAAAAAGTACCAAGCCATGTGGCTAAACTTAGATAAGAATTATAGGTTAATTTAAGTGTAAGAGCTAGTTAGTCATAAGCCTGAGCTACTGGCTGAGCATTTATAAGTAATATAAGCCTCTGTGTGGTAATTTGGGAAGTGGCTGCTGGGTATTTGGGAGTTGCTGGTGGGACAGAAACTTCCNCCTTCACATGACCTCTCAGAGGCATGAACTAAGTAGGTATACAACCAACCTTGAGCAAGGACAAGAGACTGATACAGGCCTAAGACTGACAGAAGGCACCTGAGGTGGGCAATTGTGGGGGTCTCTGTGACCACCGGGGACCAGCAGAGTATTGATCCATGTGAGGCAAGAAGGAAATTCATTCAACACGACGTAGTTAGATGGTTTGGTTCAAACTTCTAGGATCTGACACCAAGTGATTTATTTCAGACATATTTAAGTTCNGTACAATTTGGAAAAAAATTCCTTGGTGTAACACAATCCTTTGTGCACAGTAAGATATAATTACATGGAAACTCTTCTCAAAGTACATGTCACTTCTTCCATGAAGATGGGTCCAAAAGATAGACGACATGTGTCATCCTAAGGGCTTAGGGAACATCTGGTTTCCATCACACAGGGAGGTGTAGAGCTCATTTGGCTATCAGCCACCTCTGGTCTTGATTGTGGGAGCTGATGTGGAGCTCAGCACAGATACATGAAGGGGGAAAGGAGAGCAAAGAGGAAGATGAGAGAGGTGGTAAGGAGGGGAAGGAAGAAGAATTAGAAGAAGGGATGAAAGAAAACAGATTGGGAGCAAGACCGGGAGGTTGGGACATTGCCTTGGCTTCCCAGTTGCTAAGACTTTGTCCCAGTTTCCTCATGTCAGCTTCTGTTCTAGCATCCTCACTTGGATCCCTACTCCTGCTTCTGTTCAGGAGGTTATGACCTAAAACATAAGGTGTTATGATTCGTTTTAATGGTCAACTCAACACAATCTAGAAAGCCTGGGGAAGATATCAGTGAGGGACTGTCCACCTTGTCATGGCCTATGGGCAAGTCTATGAGGGAATGTCTTCAATGTTAATTGATGTGAGAAGGTGCAGCCCAGCATAGGTGGCACCATTCCCTAGTCAGGGGATCCTGAACTGTGTAAGAATTGTGAGACTGAGTGGATCACAAGCAAACAATCAAGTGTGCAAGCATTCCTTTCTCTCTGCCTTTGGCTGGGTGTGAAATAATTAGTGTGAAATAACTTGCTGTGGGAAGCTCTGATGTTGACTTTCCCATAGCTTGTCATGCGTTCACATGGATGAGATGGTAGAGCCCAGGTCTGATTTCCTAGTCCTCATGGAACTGAACATGAGTTCAGGCTATGGATGCCACCATGGAGAGTGAATTGACTACCAATGAGGAGTCATAGAGATCTGTCTAGTAGACAGCTAGTTCTCTAGGTGTGGGGTGCTCCCCAACCCAACTCAAGTGGATGCTGTTCCACACAGTGTTTGATGTCCTTGTAAGGTAANAGTGCACAAAAGACCCTGCTTGTCACAGCTGCGTAGATGATGTGTCCTGGGCATATATATCACCACTGTTTGTGTGACTCAGCAAGTCTCTGGAATCAGACACTATCCCCAGGCAGTGTGGCTTCAGGTGGGCAGTAGCACAGTGAGTGATGTCAGATGACACGTAGCAGGCTGTGAATTTATGAATCTGATATCAGGAACGCCTCTTTCATTCTTATCCTCACACCTGATGCCAGGCCAGCTTGGTGGTCAATCTTGGCATGAGTTGATTTTCAGTTGCTGTGATAAAATGTGACAAAAATCAACGTAAGGGGGAAAAAAAGACGGTTCTTTTAGCTTTGGATTCCAGAGGGATAGAGGGCAGGAAAGGTGTGGAAGATGACTGATCTCACTTTCGTCCATATACAGGAAACAGTGAAAGCTCTCAGGAGAGACAGGGAGGGACAGAACAGGAAGTGAGGAGAGGTTACACAATCACCCCCAGTGCCATGCTCCTCCAGCAAGGCCCCACCCCCTAAAAGTCTCATAACCTCCCCTAAACAGCACCACCAACTGGGGACCAATTGTCCAGACACCTGAGACTATGGGGGACATTTCTCATTGACAGTTCTCACTGTCAACTTGACTGGATTTAGACCCACCTAGGAAACTCAGGCATACTTCTGGGTGTGGTAGTGAGGGGAAAATGCCCCTGAGTGTGAGTGACCCCTATCTCAGGACCTGGAGGCCCGGATGGAACAAGGTGGGGCAGAGGGGGAAAAAAAAGAGCTGAATGTGGCTATTTCTGTCTCCACCGCCTTTGCAGACGTACTGTGATTGGCTGGGCTCCAGCACACCGTGACCATGCTGTGATCTGCTGTGCTCCAACACAGTGTGACCATGCTGTGATCCGCTGTGCTCCAACACAGTGTGACCATGCTGTGATC
>LZPO01033052.1:695894-707348 GCA_001675575.1 Neotoma lepida
TGCATGGTGGCTCACCCTTGTCATCCCAGTGCTGGGGAGGCACAGACAGGTGTATCTCTAAGCTCATGGGCCAGCCAGCAGAGCTGACTCGGTTAGCCCCAGGATGAGTGAGAGACCCTGTCTCAAAAGCAAGGTGGATGGAGTTTTGTCATTTTGTAACATTCTCTCTTAATTTTTCTGATCTATGTTCTTCAAATATGTGATTTTCATGCTTGAATATTCCTTTGTAAGACTAAAACCACTTAATTTCATTGAATTTTGAAATGTCTTTCTATTTTACCTATGACTTAGGCAATGACCACCATAATCATAAATCTTGGGGTGTTTCTGGGTCCCTTCTTTTTCTGGCTACTGTAACAAAATGCTGGACAGAAGCAACTGATGACATGGAAGGTTAGTTTTGGCTCAGGGGTTCACAGAGATTTCTGTCCTTCGCAGCGAGAAGGTCTCCTAGTTAGATTCCTCTGTCAACTTGACACAGCCCAGAGTTACCTGAGGGAGCCTCAGTTGCCACATTAGCATGTCTGTGGGGGGCATTTTCTTGATTGATGGTGGATGTGGGAGGATCCAGCCCACTACAGGTGGGGTGCCATTGCGGGGTAGGTGGGCCTGGGCTCTATAAGAAAGCAAGCCAGAGGAAGCCAGCTAGTAACGGACTTGCCTCCANAGCTCTAGCCTCTGCTCCTCCTTGAGTTTCTGCCTTGACTCCCCCTCAATGATAGCTACACTGTTACCTGAAACTGTAAGATGAAATGAGCCCTTTCCTCTCCAAGTNACTTTTAGTGTTTATCACAGTAGCAGAAGAGCCCACTAGGGTAGGGGAGCATGGTGGGCTGGCTCAGCTCATGGTGATGGGAGCTGGTGGAAGGCCAGGAAGCCGAGAGCTGGACAGGAACTGGATCCAGNCATAACCCCTGGTGACACACTGATGCCACTTAAGTCCCACATCTGATAGGTTCCACAACCTTCCAAAGCAGCGCGCTAGCTGGAGACTAGGCTTTTGGATACGTGAGCCTGTGGGGGACACCTTCCAAATCAAACCANATGAGCCTGGGACTGTTTCTTTAGATCCGAGCTCCGGGAGGGGACTGATAGCTTGATTGATAGAAATATTCTGGATAAATGTGTAAACTGGCACTGGAAGAGTCTAATGGTTCCTGCTCCCTGTACCAATTAGTGTTCCCACTACTAGTGTGTGAGGGTGTCTGCCCATCCCCCCCCCACCCTGTGCTAGCTGTGAGCATCGGATAGAGTCTTCGTCACGTCTGAGGGGAAGAATCCATTTTTCCTGTATGATTGTCTGCTCGCTGTGGAAGGTGGACTCCTCCCCTGTTCCTTTCAGCTTTCAAATGCAAGAGCATTTGAGAATTTGAAAAAAAAATTTTGGAATGTCTACCCAGAATAGGAGTTCACTGTGAATCATTATAATCACACACATGATACAGTTAAAATCTCTTTTTATAACTTATACAATTACAGTATGTGATAGCCACAACAAGCTTGTAATTATGAATTAACCATTGTGAATTAAACCATTGCTCTCGTAACTTACAAATAGATTCAGTTTTCTTAGCTGGTATTTTTTTGTTACTACTATATTAGTTTTTAAAACATTTTATGATGATGATGGTGTGTATATGTATGTGTGGGTACCCAAGGAGGCCTTGTGAATACAGAGGGGAGATGGGAAGGGTGTGGCTATAAGCCCAGGTGCATCATGAACCTGGAGTTGGGGAAGGCAAGAAGGTGGATCCCTTGTACTCTTCAGAGGACTGTGGATTTGCTGACACTTTGAATTCAGACAGCTGGCCCTAGACCACCACAACAAATTCTCTTCATTGGAAGTTGACTGGTCCATGATGTTGTCACTGGAGTCCTGGTAGATGAATGCAGTGGTTGTCCTAAGAGCATCTCAGGGGAAGGCACATTAGGTTAGGAGACAGGAGACCTGGGGTCCGGATGATCTTGGTGACCCCATTTATCTTGTCTCTTTCTATGAAACAGAGAGGGGACAAGCTTTTGGGTGCCACCCTTTCATAGTTAGGTCATTTATACAGTGGGTGAAGTGGATTCAGAANGGGCGTGGCATCCCAAAGGGAAGTGGTGCCAGGGTGAACCGAGGCTCTCACCCTTCCCAAAGGACACAGCCATCACTCAACTCCTGTAAATTGTTGCCAGACGGGGAATACAGCCTGAAGTTCTTGTTTTTCCAGAGAAGAGAGNAATCGAGATTTCTTTTTACGTAAAATTTGATTTCTGAATGCCTGCAATTGATTCCAAGCATGTCGTGGGCTGACCACAGCAATCCTGCGGGCCAAAAGCAAACTCACATCACCCTCATCTCCAAGGCCTCTCTCCAGTCCCCTAGAGAGTTCTCACTGAGGGAGAATCCCCTGAGCCTCAGAGCCCTGCTTTTGGCAATCCTGTGATGGCAGCCTGGGGAGGGGTAGCCAGGCGGAGGTGGGGGATAGCAACCCAGTGACAGAAGAGCCTTTCACCTTGTGGAAGCAGATCGGGTTCTCGTTCCCTTCCTTATGAACTGCTGGGTCTCAAGTAGCAGACTGGTTCTCATGTACAAAGCTTGAGCCCACTAGTCAGCCATGGTTCCATGGTGCCCCATAAATCCTAAGCTGTTTCTATTATTAATAATCAAATCCAGCTGATGGTAGAAATGCCAGTGCAAAGCAGTCACAGGAGAAGGCAGGGCTGGACAGTCTCCCCATGAGCAGAGCACTGGAGGATTCAGATTTTTCCATCGGAATGAAGCTTGTACTCATGTTCACCCAGTAGGAGTTTACAGAACACCTACTGTGTGTTCCATTCCTTGTGGGTGCTGAGGATGTCCGATAGTTCCTAGCAAAGGGCCTTCTAGACACCACAGGCTTNAGTCTAGGGAATGGACGGTTAGGAAAATAATTCATCAAAGCAAGAAAAAATAGACATTGATAGAGCAAGGATGATGGGAGAACCACAGGGGGGGATCCAGATANCATTCCTGGTGGGACCCCATGCTCCCTGGCAAAGGATGGCATGCACAAACCTAGATGTGCGAAGAGCTGAGCAAAAGGCTTGGCTGGAGAGCCGTGGAGCAGCCATGGGTTGGGAGAGGCTGCAGCCTAGAGTCAGATCTCTGAGCTGTCTCTTATACACATCTAGATGTGTATAAGAGACAGGGTTGGGAGAGGCTGCAGCCTAGAGTCAGATCTCTGAGTGACTATTCCAAAGCTAACACCCTGTCTGGAAAATGGGGACCCGATGGGTCCTTTGAGTTCTGAGACTTCATGAATCTTGGGGGCCAAACTGCACAGTGATCGTATGGCTTTTGTTTGCCCAAGCAGTGGCTTGAACTGTGATTCTGAGAGCTGCTGCTTGTGGATCCAGACCCACACAACAGNTGGTGGCATCTCCACCCACACAGGTGGCAAGCACATGGGTGTCCGTAAATGAGCAGCTCAGAGGCTTTCTCCTAGAGAAAGACTATGCTCTTGGGATGGTGTGGCCCATCACGTGCCGCTGCCACGTGCAGGATGGATGTCTCCAGTGTCACCTAGGCTCTGAGCAGTGCAGAAATGTGAGGCGTAGGCTGAGAGACTCAGAGGGAAGAGGAAGCGAGCTTGATGGTAATGAAGACAGAAGGGAAGGGACAGGGAAGAGTGAAGGGAGAGGGAAAGGAAGGGAGAGAGAGACAGAGAGAGACAGAGAGAGAGAATCAGTTTCAGTCTTAGTTTGCCTTCTATTGCTGTGATTAAGAGGGTGACCAAACGCAACNTGAGGAAGAAAGGGTTTATTTGGCTGAGGCTTGCTTCCATTTCACGGTCCATCACTAAATCAGAGCAGGAACCTGGAGGCAGGAACTGACGCAGAGACCATAGAGGAAGCTGCTTACTGGCTTGTTCCTTATGGCTTGCTCAGCCTGCTTACATACTCCAGGACCACCAGCTGGGAGACGGGGGGTGTGTCACCACCCACAGTGGGCTATACCCTCCCACACCAACCATCAATTAAGAAAACACTCCCACAGTCTTGCCTACAGACAATTTGATGGAGACATTCTTTTCAACTGAGGTTCCCTCTTCCCAGATGGCTCTGTCAAGTTGATGAAAACTAATCAAGACAGAAGAGTGAGACAGGAAAGGAGAGTGAGGAGAGGAAGAAAGAGAGGGACAGGAAGGGAGAGAGAGAGAGAGAGAGAGAGAGAGAGAGAGAGAGAGAGAAGGAAGGAAAGGAGACAAAGCAGAGGAGGGAGAAAGGAGGAGGGTGAGCATGGAGAGAGTCTGGCCTAGGAAGTCACTTCACGTTGCGCAGCCACTGTGACCTACCTTAAAAGGCAATATCTGTGCAGTTTCCATGACACCTGTCAGGGAGAATATGAATAAGCATTTCAGGCAGAGGAGCAGCCCAGGCCATGGCTCTGAGATAGCCTTGGGAAACTTGAGGCAGGACGGCAGCAGGGAGCTGCTGCTCAGTGAACCAAAAAGTGAGGCTGGGGTTGAGAAGTGGGCGGCAGGGGCATGGCCACCAGAGAGGGAGGACTACTATCTGTCCACAGTGTGTGTGCGTGTGTGTGTGTGTGTGTGTGTGTGTGTGTGTGTGTGTGTGTATACACAGCAGACAGGGAGGACTGTCTGTCCACAGTGGGGGATTCTCCTGAAGGGCTAATGGTCTGGTCTGATCTTGGCTCTGTAAAAACAACCTTGACTTTCATTGGTTGGAGACATTTCATTAAAGGAAACAGATGCGGGCAGTGGTGGCGCACACCTTCACTCTCAGCCCTGGGGAGGCAGAGGCAGGCAGATCTCTGTGAGTTTGAGTCCAGCCTGGTCTACAGAGTGAGTTCCAGGACAGCCAGAACTGTTGCACAGAGAGATCTTGTCTCAAAAAACAAACAAAGAGCAGAAAGAAAAAGAAAACAGGAGGTCCAGGTAGGAGACCAAAGACATTTAGTAGGACATTAGTGCTGGGATTAAAGGTGTCCTCCCTGTCTGCTGTCCACATACACATGCATGCACATGCATACATGCGCACGTACACACACACACACACACACACACACACACACACACACACACATACACACTTAGATATTTAGTTAGATGGGGCATGTGGTCATTTTGGGGATATTCCTCGGCAATTAACCTGATATCATTTGCTCAAAGATGAAACACACTGAGCCAGGCATAGTGGCTCATCCTTAATTCCAGCATCTGGGAGACAGAGGCAGGCAGATCTCTGTGAGTTTGAGGATAGCCTGATCTACATACCAAATTCCAGGTCAGCCAGGGTTATATAGTAAGATCCTGTCNAACAACNACAACAACNANTGACCACAGGTGACCAGAGGAGCTGGAGAAACCATTCTTGATTTCCCAAATGCCCCCTATGTCTTTAGCTCATTTGACACGATGAAATTCCATGCTTAATCCTCAGCAGCACCTTTGGCGGTGATGNTTCGATTTTCATGGCTGGAAAGAGACATTCCTAAGTGATGGAAGTGGAGCTCAAACAGAAGCAGCTTCCACTAGAGGCCNTGAAGCCAGCTCTCTGCTGGGCTGTCACGCTCTCCTCGTTCACGTCAACGCCTTTTCCAACATTGATTGTGAAACCGGGAATTCAGCCCATTTCTCAGTGCTCTGGGTGAGAGACCTGGTTGGTATAACTCGGTTGGGTAAGTCCTAAAATGTCAGATGGCGTCAAGGCTCCCAAGGCAGAGATCACTAGGGCAGACCGTACCTCTGGAACCCGCTCTGGGAAGTGAGTCTCACCAACCCTTTGAATGCCACCCCAGATCTCAGCGCAACCCCCCCNCTCCAATGGCTTCTAGCTTTCCACTTGTGACAGTTTCGGTGATATCCTATGACAGGGGGAATATGCAGCCACAGGGATGCAGCGCGGTGCCCGGGAAATGTCACCTCCAATTGATGTCACCGAGGAGAGAGAAGCAATTAAGGCGCTAGCTCATTCTTGAAGCTCTGGCTCCAGGCAGACTGTAGGGGGTAGAGAGGAAGATGCAGGAGGGAAGCCCGGGAAGGCATGGGAACGGGGGTAGAGGGGGATGGAAGTGGCTGGAAACAGGGCAAGGAGGGGAAAGGGGTGCATTTCCCAGCACAAAGGGAGCAGGTACATAGGAAGCCTATATTGGATGACCCAATGAACACTAGCAGATGCTATGATGTGTCACTCAGGTCACGAAGTCTCTCCCTTCAGGTCCGTGGGTGTGACGATCTTTAACAGCTCCCAGTGGATTCCCTTCGGGGGCACTGCCTGGCTGCCCACTCTCTCCATAGGAGCATCATGCACAATGACTTGTTGACTTGGGTATCCAAAGACTCAAACTCTTGAACTTCAACTCAGAATAGCTGTGATGGACCAACCCAGCTCATGAACCCCTTGTTAGAGAGACCGATGCCTTCATTTGTGTAATAGCTTGAATATGTAATATATCACCATGGGCTCCTATGTTAAAGGTTGATCCCCAGGTAAGTGGGGCTGGTGTGGAAAATTCTGGAAAATTTAGGAAATGACAGCTATTTGGAGGAAGTAGGCCACTGGGGGCAGGGCTTTGAAGGTTACACATGGTGCCCAGTCCCCACTTCTCTCTCTGTTTCTGGTCAGGCATGAAGGTGAAACTCCTTCTTCCCTACACTCTCATTCTTTCTCTGGTAGTTGTTCCGTAGCTGACCCAATGATCGACTCATGCAGTTTTGGCATCATTCAAGCTGCCCTGCTTGCAGCTCCTTGTGAGGCAAGCGGACACAGATAGGCTAGTCTTTGCACAAAAGCTGACACTACTTGATCAAAGAGTAGTATATGGATTAGGACAAAGGGTCAGCAACTCTAACAAAGGGCAAAACTCACCTACNAAAAACCCCTACTTTTCTTAAGGTGACCAAAGAGTGTTTTCTGTCTTATGTAACCTGCCAATCATGAATGGTCTGTTTGCACATCTGCTCCACAGTGAGGAGCCATCCTCAGCGACTTCCATCTTTTCTCTGCTGATGAACATGGCGGCCATCTTTGTTCTAAGATGGCCGCTGTAGCTAACACATGATGCCTGAATTCTAAGCAACGAGGGGAGGAGACACTGAATTCAGTCTCTCCCTTGAAGGATTTGTTCAGTCTCCTCTTTTGACTTCCCATTGGCCATCACTTAGTTCTGCAGACAGCTCTGTAGACAGCTTGTTCTCAGATACAATAGGTCAGTTCCAAAGAAAGAAGGATGGTGACTGGGGAGGGCANCTGGTTATCTTTGGACAGCTCAATGGGGGTCCAACCATAGACTGTAGAGCTTGTGGAGTAACCTGTGGCAAAAGGGGCTTGTAGTAGGCTAAATTTAGATGGCACAATGGAAATATGTGGCCATTGCAAAAGAGAAATGGACAGAGTAGGTAGGATGTGAAGGAGGAAGAGGCAGAGGGTGAGGTCATCTCTTGAGGTATTTCTATCAGTTCTTAGTTCTAACCATGAGTCTTGTGCCTAGCTAGCGAGATTCTGGAGTAGAAGTAACAGAAACCTAACTTAGGTAATCATTACAGTTGTGAAATGGTATAGATGGATCTTTTTTTGGGCCACCAAAAAAGACTTATTATTAATTATGAAAGCTCAGCCTATAGCTTAGGCTTGTTCCACTAGCTCTTATACCTTAAATTAACCCATTTATATTAATCTACATTTTTGCCTCATGGATTTTTACCTCTCTTTCATCTTGCACCTCTTGTTTCCTCTCCATGTTTCCTCTCCTGTGCCTAGATTCATCTCCTCTCCTTCTCTCTCTGCCTGGAAGTCCCACCTAACCTCTTCCTGCCTAACGATTGGCCATTCAGCTCTCTATTAAACCAATCAGAAGGCGCCTTGGCAAAGACACATCTTCACAGTGTACAAAAAGATTATTCCACAACAAAATGGGGTGAATCGAGACTTCAGAAATGGGGTGTTTGGCAGTTCACTAATGTCTCCAGTGACTCAGGGGCTCAGAGGTCATTCTCCATTCCATCATCTACATTTGTGGCTTCAACCTCAGGATGACTAACTCCACTCATGGTGACAACATGGCGNCCGGCAGCCACCAGTTCCTTCACTGAACCTGGCAGTGGAGAATGAGAGAGGAAATTATTGATATCCACATCCTGTCTATCAGATTGGATCAATTAAGAAGATATGTTCTTCCTGGGTTCAGATGTGGTACAAAGTGACTGGACAAAGGAACCTCCACATCTGTAGATGGAATGGGGAAATATGGATGGAAATTAGGGTCTTTGGGGTTTCTATTGAGAAACCTACAGTTTCCACTCACNTACAAAAAACCCTACTTTTCTTAAGGTGACCAAAGAGTGCTTCATCCTTGAAACACAGAAGACGTAATCCATGACCCCAAGGAGACTCAAAGATGCTCCTTGATTGCTAAAGGATGGAAGGAAAAAAAAGAACAAAAGGAAAGATTTGGTGCCAAGATGCAGAGGGACAGTTAGTGGGATGGAGAGGTATCAAGGCTTGGAGTCACAGGGAGCAGCTTTTGGAAGAAACCCAGCAAGCCCTCAGACAGCAAGCCCTCACACAACTGGATGGTGGGACGTCCAGAGNAGCATGAAGAATCCCATCCAGCATGCCAGAGAGACCACAGCATGG
This sequence comes from Neotoma lepida, assembly GCA_001675575.1. Taxonomy (NCBI): domain Eukaryota; kingdom Metazoa; phylum Chordata; class Mammalia; order Rodentia; family Cricetidae; genus Neotoma; species Neotoma lepida. The sequence continues at coordinate 704,517 of LZPO01033052.1, forward strand.
CAACCACTTACCAGACTGGAAATCAAGGTCCGAGCAATGGCGGGCTGTCAGCTAAGGGTCAGCTGGCTGGTGGTAGCANGTCTGGGGGAATAGCGAGGGCCCTGACTCCTTGATATCGCTGAGATACTTGGTCTTCATGATGGTTAATGTTGTTTGTCAACTTGAGAGGATCTAGAGTCACCCTGGAAACAAACCTCTGGGCGTGCCTGTGAGAACGTGTTTTGATGGAGGAGTACCCACCATAATTGTCAGTGACACTGTCCCACGGGCTGGGGACCCGAACTGAATAAAAAGGAGAAAGTGAGCCGAGCACCAGCGTCCATCTCTCTTGCTTCCTGTCTGTGGATACCATGTGACCAGCTGCCTCATAGTCCTGCCACCATTCCTTCCCCACGGCGATGGACTGTCTCCTTCAACTGAGAGCGAGAGGAAACCTTNCCTTCCTTAAGGAGTTTTGTAGAGCATTTGCCACCACGGCAACACAAGTAATGAGGATCCAGGAAGAGAGATCTCAGTCAGCAAAGTGCTTGCCTTCTAAGCATCAGGACCTGAGACGGATCCCCANAAGTCATGCAATAAAGCTGGACAGGTTAGCATGGCTTATAGTTCCAGTGCTGGAGAGGAAGAGAAATTTGGGTTCTTGGGGTTCACTGTCCAGGCAGCCAAGCGAGATAGCCTGCCTCAAAAGGCAAAGGTGGACAGCACTTGAAGAACAACACCCAACATCTGGGCCCCACATGCATAGACACACATGCACACACATGCACACATACGCACACGTGCACATGCACACACATGCATGAACATACATGAAAGAAGGCTAACTAGAACAGTGTTAATATAGAACTTTCTTCCTTAGTTCTCCCCTGTGCCTTTGCAGAGGGCTCTGTCCTGCGACTCTAAGAGATGGGTTGGATGGGTCCCTTGACNCGGTTCCCCAAGGAGCAGCGTCATAGGATGGTACAGAAGAGTCTCTGAAATGGAGGTTGACCNAGCTTTGAACATGGCTCCTCCCTCAACCAGCCAGATGACTGCACAGACTCTTTCCTTTCTCCAGGTCCTCAGTTTCCCTATGTGTAGTGGAGAAGACCACATGTGCTGAGATGGACGATCCCCGGGTCAGGAATCACAGACACAACAGATCCAGGATGGTGCTGAGTTTGGAGGGAATCTTGACAAGGACTCTCGCTGTGTTTTNTCCCATCTCNGGGACCACAGGGGACCCTTCATTCCCAGCAGCCCCTGCATCATGCCCTTGTATTCATTCATGACTGTCAGGCGCTGCAGTGCTGGAGAAGAGTATTGAGTTGACCTGTCTTCCTTTTCCTCATCCTCTTCCTCCTCCTTGTTCTTCTCTCTTGGCTCCTCCTCCCCCCTTTCTTCCTCTCCCTCCTCCTCTCCCTCCTCCTCCTTACAGTAGTGAGGATTAAGTCTAGGGCCTAGTGCATGCTGGGCAAGTACTCTACCATTGACCGATATTTCCAGCCCTCTTTTTTTACTTTGCTTTTTGTTGCCTCAAACTGACTATAGCTCAGGAAATATGTGTGATCCTCCTGCCTCAGCCTTCCCCAAGTAGCTGATGTTCCTTGGCAGACCCGTGCCATCAAGCCTGGCTTCTCTTTTATTTTCTTTGATCCAGGATTTTACTTACACAGCCCGGGATGATCTCAACCTCATCACCTTCTTGTCTCCGCCTCCCCAAATGCTGGGATGACACATGCTTGCTGGCCACCGTGCCCACCAGATCTTGAATTTAATTTTTCTCTTCAGCCTGGGTCTCTCGAGGTCTTGGCACTTCTCACCATCTTTGTCCAGTGGCTCCTGTGTGGACAGGATGAAGCNGCTCATGGACCTCGAGGGCAGATCTATCTTGGGTGTCTATGAATACATTTCTTTTTGATCAAACCCTAGCTGTGGGAGCAATGGGAGCGAGGAGGTCATTTGAAATCACCATCCTTTTCAGAGTTTTATCCCCCATCTGGTCTCTCCTGCTGAGAAGCCGGCTGGGCACACAGACCTGAAAACCTATGCCAGACGACCAACTAAGTCCCAGAAGTCAGCTCCTGATGTTATTCGGCAACCCCAGGCCTCTCTGGGCCAAGGGTTTAGTGCCAAGTATAATTGTGATTTACACCCCATCCCCCTTTGGGTGCAAAATGGTTTTGATTAGATGCATACCGTGTTTATTAAGCCTTGCACAAGGCAGGCTGAGGGCTTGGCTTCTCTGCCGTAAGAGGGAGGGAGATTTACACGGCTCCCTGCAGGATTCATTTAATCTCTTGGGGATTTACTGACCTTCAATTAGAACTGTTAAGTACTGTTTACACGGTCCCTAATTCATACAAGACCCACGTAAGGCTGCCTTTTGCTTTCATTAAGGACCTGAATCAGGAAAATAAAATGTAAAAGGTCTCTGCCAAGCAAGATGTGATGGGGGGGGGGTAAATGAAAAGAACGAAAATCAGAAGCCGTTAGCAACTGAAAGCCTTGCTTGCTTGTTGTTTAGTGCAGGAAGAAAATTAATGCAATTTAGAACATGTCTAAAAACTAGCAGACAAAAAGTCACCCGGTATGAGAGAAGTCGGGAGAGAAGTCGGGACAAAGAGGAGGTTGAGAGTTTTAAAACTCTTTCTATGCCGAACACGAAACATCATCCGCTGGTATTATTCAAACGTTTGGGAGTAGGGAAAGTGTGTGTGTGCGTGTGTGTGCGCATGTGTGTGCGCATGTGTGTGCATGCATTTGCGCGTGCATGTGCGTGTATGTGAGCATATGCATGCTTGTGTGCATGTATGTATGCATACGTGTGTGTGCGCATGTGTGTGCATGCAT